>JAREYC010000012.1:990000-1370000 GCA_030015325.1 Cryptoblepharus egeriae | reverse complement strand
TAGCTAGATAGATAGATAGTTTTCTGTCTGTCACTTTCATATACATTTCAGAGGTACCTACTTCAGAGCATACACCAGGGTTCCCAAAGTGGGGGTCAGGTCAGGACCCCCTTGCAGGGTTGCAACTTCATTTCCAGGGGATCATGAAACAATGAGTGTCTCCATCTTGAAATCTGTCACTGCGTGTTGCCAACTTAGAATCAAGCACTCAGACTACATACTTTCTTGTGAGTAAGGCTGCAATCCTAAAGACACTTTCCTGTGAGTAAGATTCATTGAATACAATGGGTCTTTGAGTAGACATGGTTAGGATTCTGCTCCAAGCCTGCAATCCTAAAGACACTTTCCCAGGAATAAGAATCATTACTCTTTCCTAGCAGTAAGAGTACTCTTTCCTAGGACACTTTCCTAGGAGTAAGACATAATGGGGTTTACTTTTGAGTAGACATGGTTAGGATTTGTAACCTAAGTGTTATTGAACACAATGGAACTTACTTCTAGGGTGACAGACCCCAATATCCAGAGTAACTACGAGAGCACGTAAGAGACTTTACGTGCATCCATAGTTACAGCACCACCTAGTGAAAACCTATGGGAAATTCATATTGCAATCCACAGTAAGTTGTTCTTACACAGGAGCAAGGACTCCCCGTAGTTACTCTGACACCACTAATGTAATTTAATGTGTGATGTCACTTCTGGCCATGCTATGACATCACAGATTAATGACATCACTTTTGGGAGTGTCCTGGACAGAATTGCCAGAGAGTGTGAAATTAAAAAACATTTCCTCTTGAGGAAAACATTGAGTAAAACATTTCCTCTTGAGATTAATAAATTTTATAATAAATTAATAAATTATGGGTGCAGTGTCTACTCAGAAGTAAGTCCCAGTTCTATGGGAGTTATTCTCAAAAAAGCATGTATGGGGGCGATCAGGGGTAACTACAGAGAGTCCTTGCTCTGACGTAAGAGCAATTTATTCTGGATTGCGATATGAATTTCTCATAGGTTTTCACTAGGTGGTGCCGTAACTACATCGACGTAAATGTCTCTTAGGTGCTCCAGCAGTTACTCTGGATTGTAGGACTAATAAATCATACATAATCATTTTAAATTTAATAAGTAGTCTAGTTTTTTAATTAACCACTATTAATTGCACTGCTGTATTGTGTTCAATAGTGTCCAGGGCTATAGAGAAGAATGCTTTGTGGAACCTGCAAAAATACATTTGGGAAAGCATGATAGAAAAAGTAAGTTTATTATTATTTTAAAAAATATTTATATACATTTTTTCCAACATAGTTGATCAAAAAGGCTGCAATCCTCACCACACTTTCCTGGGAATGAGTACTATTGAACACAATGGGACTTATTTCTGAGTAGACATGCTTAGGACTGCACTGAAAGAGATATGCAGTGCAATCATATATGTGTTTACTCATAAGTAAGTTCATTTGAGTTCAGTGGGGCTCATGGGCAAAATCCAGAGCAGTTACAGGTCCACAAGGTTACTGGCCCTACAATCCAGAGTAACTACGGGAGCATGTAAGAGACATTACGTGTACCCGTAGTTACTGCACCATGTAATGAAAACCTATGGGAAATTCATACTGCAATCCACAGCAAATTGTTCGTACACCAGAGCAAGGACTCCCTGTAGTTACTCTGGATTGTGCCCATAACCTTCCAGTGTTATGTAATGGAAAGTTACCTTAACTGCTCCGGACCAAAGGGCTTAATTTGACTTTAGGATATGGACTTATGCCCAGGAAAGTGTTCTTAGGATAGGTGAGGGGAACGGGGGGGGGGGGGAACAGGTATCTCACCTTGAGCTCTTTTGCTCTTTCAGAATCCAACGGAACGAGGAAAGAAAAACCCACAGAAGACAACCGTCCCATTTCATCTGAGATCTCCAGAAACCCTCGTAAATCTGAAGGGGTTTTTAGTAGAAGTTTCCGAACTCCAAGCAACAGAGACCCACTGAATGCGGGTTACGCAACTCCCTATTTGCAAATAGGACCAAAGAAAGTCTGGCCAAAAGGTATACTCAAGGGTCAAACCTCTTCTGCAACCACCTGTTCAGTGGTCCCTGATAGCCTTAATCAAGAGATCACCGTTCAGCCGATGAAGAGGTCTCCCTCCCAGCAAAATATAGAAAGTGGATGTCCCTCTAAGCCTGCTGATGGGCCCATTGGGGTTCTTGCCAACACTGGAAGCTGTAGATCTAACAGGCTTTTGAAGACACGACCCATCCTGAGCTCCAGAAAGCCTCCAGCAGTAACCCTGGAAAAGCCTGACACACCAGTGACAGTAAGCCTTCCAGTAAGACTGGAAAAGCCAGTCACACCAGTAAGGTGTGACAGGAAAGCGCATTCTGCAAAACTGACGGCCGAACAGATCCATACTGAAAGTTTGGCCACAAATCCCAGGAGTTCTGCTGCGGGTGTTAAACGCTCTCGTTTTAAAGTGTCAGGCAGTACCAAGTCCAGCCGACTTGACCAGAGAAGTAGGTTTGTCAGATCCTCTCCAAGCAACCGGCAAAAGTTGGATCAAGGGTCCAAAAGGGATCTTGAAGGCCAAAAAGTCCATTTCCCAAAGCGGCCACACACATCCATTCCTGACCCCAATGAATGGAAACATCACAGCTTGGATGGTTGGAGTGGTTGGAGTGTAGGTGAGTTAAGAGGTCCAGCTTCAGACCAGATTCTTCCCATTGTGACAGAAAGCAGGTGCCCTGAATTAATGAAGTGTCTTCAGGAAGATCAGGAGAAGGTGCCTGTTCCTGCTGACCTGAATGGATCATCTTTTCTGTATCAAGTCTGCCAAGGAATGAATCAAGAGGAACCTTCCAGTCCGACCATGAACGTATCCCCAAGATCCGATGGACATTTTGGACATGAAGGAACCTCCAATCTTTTCAACCAACTCTTCCTTAGGAATGAAGCAGGAGGCCACCAAACATCTGAGGATCCTGACAATGACACACACAAGTTGTGTGCTCAGCAAATGGCGTCCAGCGCACCGGTGACCTCGGGGAGTTGTGGATGTGCAGATCCCTCCAATGATGGGGTGAGCGAAATCTCAGGAGTGCACGGTTCAGGATCCCCTCTTGTAACAACAGCTATCCTAGGAGGATGGGGGGATGAACTATCAGAAGAGGAATTCACCATCTCCTCAGTCTCAAGTGCCAGTTCAGTTGCCAGCAACAAGGAACAGATGGTAAGAGCCTGAAATATGCTACATCAGTCAAACTGATTGTGGGTGGCGCAAGTGGCTAGGACACTGTGCCTGTTAACCAGCAGGCCAGGGTTTGAGACCCGGGTCGGTCCCCACAAGACAGGGTGAGCTCCTGTCCTTAGCCCAGCTGTGCGACACAGCTGGAACCCATTGTATTGGCTCTGCCTTTCCATTGGAGTATTTCAGTGGCTTTGAGAGGGGGGATTTGCTGCTTGGGTAACAGCCTATCCTCCATATTAATCTACCCAGGTTTTTGTGCTGCACATACGGCGTCGAGCACAATACCATAGTCTTTCAAGACTGATGGATGCCAATGCTGGAGCAAGGCCATCCACCGGAGTTTTCATTCCGGTTTTGGATAGCACCAAACTCTCCTTTTAGATGCTAACGCATGTTGTGAGTCAGGTGCATGGCATAGCAAAAGCTCCTCCATGTGGCTCCATTGTGCTCCCCCACCTGGAACGACTGTGAAGGGTGAGGCTCCTTCCAAGACTGACTTCTCCGACCCCCCGCTAGCTACGCCACCATTCCAGACCAACACCACAATAATCCGTGGAGATGTTTTGCACATCCTGAAAGCCTGATTGATAGAAATATTGCAAAAGACATGCGTCAGGCAATGACACCATAGTAGGGAGAACAGGGCAACCCAAATATATATTCTTTTTCAATCTAGAATGGAGATGCCGATGTTGACCTCGAGGAGGAGGACCAGGATGCCAGTGTCAACACAGAAACCCTCATTCAGAAAATTCTGCATATGATACGAGAAGAGAGTGCCCCACCACAAGGAATCTTCTGTCCACACTCTGACCTTCCAGGTGGTGGAACGTCCAGGTAAGAAATGCGCTTCCCTTCTTCTAGACCACAGTGAGCTGGTCACTGGTCCCACTGACTCTCCTTGGGCAAAATCCAGAGTAACTATGGGGAATCCTTGCTCCGGTGTAAGAACAAGTTACTCTGGATTGCAATATGAATTTCCCATAGGTTTTCACTAGGTGGTGCAGTAACTACAGGTACACATAAAGTCTCTTATGTGCTCCCATAGTTACTCTGGATTTGGGGACTTGTTCAAAGCATATACATAGTGTAACTAGTTTAAAGTAAGGTCCGCAACATTTCCCCAGTGATATCACATACCAAGGCAGCATCAAGTCTAATATGTCAGAAAGAAAATACAACATGAAACGAATTGGGGGGGAAATGCCGATATATAGGGGAAAATATTATACATACGTCATTCCCTATAAGGATGCAGGTTTTTAGATGGGCATTCCTTGGATGCCCATCTAAAAAAAGCCCAATTTGCATTTAACAGCACAATCCAGAGTAACTACAGGAGCTCTTGTGTCAACACAAGAAAAATTGATTCTAGATTGCTGGATTCCCATAGGTGGCGCCATAACTATGTCAATGTCTCTTACGTCGACACAAGAGCTCCCATAATTACTCTGGATTGTGCTGAAAGTCCCATGAAAGTAACGTCATCTAAGCTAAACCACTGCCTTATGAGCTCTTTTCCTTGCAATTCATATATACTCCTGGTTTTCTTCCAGTTCTCTGGCTGAAGAGGAGAGCACCAGCAAGGCCTGCAAACAAGGTGTCAGCCGCATCGTCTATTTCTCCCGGCTCCCCACGTCTACTTAAGTTTGTACGTCAAAACTGAAAGCATTTGTTCCTTCCTTTCTTTCCAGCGCAGTCTGGAAATCATAGTCACAATATTTCCTATTTAGAGTGTGCCGTTTCCATTCCCGTGAATTCAGCTACTAACCAAATGAAGTGTCCAACCAAGTGTCCAAAATGAATTTTTCTGATTATTTTCTCAGTATAGTGAAAAAAAAATTAATTACGGATCCATAGTGTTGTTTTGATTACGTTTTCTGCTTTCAATGCTCTTTCAAGGGGGGAAGTTGCGCATGGGGGGAAGTTGCGCATGGGGGGGAAGTTGCACATGTAGGAAAGTTGCGCATGGGAGATGATGCGCATGGGGGGACAATGCGCATGGGGGGAAGTTGCGCATGGAGGGAAGTTGCGCATGGAGGGAAGTTGCGCACTTTTCAACCAACACATTGGGGAAAGTTGCACATTGGGGAACTTGGGGAAGTTGCACATTGGGGAACCTTCCCCAACGTTGCACATTGGGGAAAGTTGCACATTGGGGAAGTTGCGCATGGAGGGAAGTTGCACATTGGGGAAAGTTGCACATTGGGGAAAGTTGCACATTGGGGAAAGTTGCACATTGGGGAAAGTTGCGCATGGGAGATGATGCGCACGGGGGGACGATGCGCACGGGGGGACGATGCGCACGGGGGGGAAGTTGCGCACGGGGGGGAAGTTGCGCACGGGGGGGGGAAGTTGCGCACGGGGGGGGGAAGTTGCGCACGGGGGGGGGAAGTTGCACACGGGGGGGGGAAGTTGCACACGGGGGGGGGAAGTTGCACACGGGGGGGGAAGTTGCACACGGGGGGGAGTTGCACACGGGGGGGAAGTTGCACACGGGGGGGAAGTTGCACACGGGGGGGAAGTTGCACACGGGTTGTTGATGCGCCATGGAGGATGTTGTATGGGGAAGTTACTCCCACAACGCGGGTACGCCTTTCGCTAGTGTAGTCATAAATACAACGTAGTAATCTTCAAACGTGCCAAGGATGAAAGGTGCAAGTCCTGAAGAATGTAGAAATTAAAAGCAAACAGTTTCCATAGAGCATTTGGTGTGTTTATTCACATTAATATATATTTTATATCTCTGCTAATCTGCTAAAACAAATGGAAATAACCATGAAGTTAGTCAAATTAACATCTCTTTTTACATTTTAAGTTTTTCTCTGCAGATTTCAAGTTAGGAAAGGCAAGCATAAGCCCTGCACAACAAATATCTAACCATTAGAAAGGAATTTTGAGTTAGAATTTTGAAAGGGTTAATTTTACATTTTATCTTTTTTAAAAAAATTAAATACACTTTATGGAATTAAACATGAAGGGCATCGGTAACAATTAAAGCTTACCCAGAGTAGAAATATAGTCTTATTTGTTGGCCTTTATCAATTCCTACTCCAGTTTAACCTGATAACAATCTGGCCCTAAAGCGTTCTTCGTTATTTGGGGTTTTGCTTCAACAAACCTGAAAAAAATGCCTGGAGAATTCTGAGCACCACCGGCAGCAATAACAATATAGTTACAAAATGCTTATAATCCAAGTACTAAAATTAAATTGGAAAATCCCTGCAAACAAATCCTTTGTTTCAGCCCAGGGACTTATCTATAAGTTCTCCGTGCTGAATGCTAGTAACAGGTCCTCCTGAAATTTATATGTCTACCCAGTGATTAGGTACTGAAACATGGTTTCTATACAAGATCTGTTGCGTCACTGAGATTTCAAGCTGCACATATGGCCGTCGTCTTTACGAAATTCAAGGCTACATTTCTTTGGAGGTATAGAAGCCCACCTGATACCTGATCCACAGCAGTTCTTTCACAGCCAGGTGCATCTGGCAAGACTTTGTCAGGTGGGTTTGGGGTGGAAGAGGTAGTTACCAGTGGTGTTTTCAACCTCTGGCGGAACAAGGGCACAACCGTTTCTTTTCCTCCACAAGGCCTTGAAGCTCACACTATGGGGATGGTAGACCTAGTTTCTTCTCCCACAGAAAAATAATGTTCTCTACTAGACACAACGCAGATTTGGATCATCTGCCAACATTAGGACAACACCATTACACATGACGGCCAAGTCTTCTGCATATGATTTCCTGGCCCTAAAAGTGGTGTCCCAAGTTTGGGACCACAGACTAATGGTTTTCTGATATTCCAAGTGGTGACCCAAATTGGGACTGCAGACTGTAACAAGGAAGGCATGACCTGCAAACCAGTAAGATGGCTGCGCAGTTAAGTTCACAGCAAAGGGTGCTTTTGTATTAACCCTTAAAAAATTGAGGTTCAGTGTAAACTAGGAAAGGAAAGATACAACTGCACCAAACTAATGGTTTGGGATTCAGAGCACAAGGTACGTGCTCCATGATGAGCAAAATAGCCTCATAGAATAAACAGTTCCCTGAGCTGACTGTTCATGAACTCCAACCACCCAGACAATGAAATGGACCAACGTTTAAATGGGGAATAACCAACAGGACCACTTAACATGAATGATGCCAAAGTCAGGGATGGCTCATGCTTGTTGCCACAAGTTGCCACAAGTCCATCCCAGCATGGAATGACAAGGTCCCAAGTCACCACTTGGTATTCAAGGCATGGGAGACTCTTCTTGATGGACACCCCTTAAGTCCTTGTGGCCTCCTTGATGGCCTCTGGAAGGCTCCTCAGCTAAGCTTCTGTGCTTCAGTTAGTTTCCTGATCAGGAAGAGTTTATCTCGGCTCTCCTAAGGAAGGAATTGGAGACAGTTAGACATATGGTATCCTTTTTCCACAAACCTCTGCTTGACCATCTAAAAATAGCCTAAGAGCACAATCCTAACCATTTCTACTCAAAAGTAAGCCCCATTGTGTTCAATGGGTCTTACTCCCAGGAAAGTGTCTTTAGGATTGCAACCTAATTTGCATAAATTATAACTGCTGGTCAATGGATCTGCTTGGTCATCTAAGGGTTACGCCACCCACTTATGCCAGTGGTTCCCAATTTTTTAAATCGTTGGCTCCCCTGATGTATCGGGTCATGTGCCGCATATACCCACTGGGTCTACAATCCTATACAATGTATACAGAGTGGCCGGTTTTTCACAGGGATTCCACAGCTACCTGGGAGAGTCATGCCTCATAGTTTGGGCACCACTGCAAATCCCCTTCACTACGCCACTGATGCGAGGTTGAGAGAAAATGAATCCTTTGAGCTTACCATAACTAGTTGTTCCCTGAGTTGGTTGACCACCCGTTTATGTGCTCCTGCCAAGGCGATGCAATAGAACATAATAAGGCTGTAAAGCAATGGGGGAAATCAAACTTAATAGGAATGCTTGCCTAAGTTTGCAGGGCACAAATAAGGAAAAATATCTCTTCCATGTCCATAATAACGGTGAAGGATCAGTCAAATTAAAGACAACACAAGTGAGACGGGAATGACCTTTATCTGATTGTCCGTCTGTCCATACACCCCAATAGTGCAGCTGAATTTTGTTGTATACTATTGTGTACTGACAATAGAAGTGTCTGTCTGTCCATTTGTTGGGTCCATATAACCTGATAGTGCAACTGAACTATTGTGCAATGTCACTAAAAAGTCTGTCTTTCTCCATATCTGTCTGTCTTCCCTTCTCCATACATAACTATCTCTGTCTGTCTCCATATCTGTCTGCCTTCCCTTCTCCATACCTGTCTATCTCTGTATGTCTCCATATCTGTCTCCATATATGTCTGTCTCCTCTTCTCTATATCTCTGCCTTCCCTTCTCCGTACCTGTCCATCTCTGTCTGTCTCCATATCTATTTATCTTTCTATCTGTCTGTGTGTCCTTTCCAGATCTAATAAAGAGTCTGTCAAACAGATCTAACAGTCCTGGGTCTTGCAACCTCTGACCATTTAGGGCTGGGAACAGTATATGACCAGCAGGAATTAAAAGACCAAAGAGGCCACAGCCTCTTTGCAGAACTCACCAGATCACCATAAAAAAAGGCACCGCGAATGCCTCTGACGCAATGCTGTTCAGGATCTTTTGCAGGGCTCCTGGAAACCGTCTGATGGTATGTGCGATGACACCCCAGGAATGATCAAACGTCACAAAAGGCCCACATGCTTTGGAAGAGGGAATTCTGTTTAAAATCAAAGAGGGGAAGCATAAGAGGAACTGTTGACTTGCATGCTAACACAGAACCACAAGACCTCAATTGTTTAGGGTCAGGGTGTCTTTAAGACACACAACTCTTGCACATACAGAATAACCCTACAATCCAGAGTAAGTACAGGAGAATGTAAGAGACATTACGTGCACCCGTAGTTACTGCACCACCTAGTGAAAACCTATGGGAAATTCATATTGCAATCCAGAGTAAATTGTTCTTACACCGGAGCAAGGGCTCTCCATAGTTACTCTGGATTGTGCCCCAAGACTGCAATCCAGAAGTACACTTGGGAATCCCTATCTAACCCTGGGGTAGCCTACGTCCAAGATGCTAAGGCAACATAGGTTGCCCCAAGACAGATGGACCTGGGCTGCCCTAACTGGGCCAGCCAAGGCAGTTCAGGAGAGGCTTGTTGAGGGCATGTGCAACATTGCCTAGAACAGAGCAGTTAGCTTGTATCCAGAGCCTGTTTCCAGCTCCTCAGAATTATACCACCTCAGGAGGAGGTGTAACAATGAGTAGACCCACAGGGGTCCATGATAAGGCAGAGTAAAAATGGCACTGTTAACAAAAAATCTGAGTTCTTGGCCAGCCCAGCTGCAACCCCTGCCTCTCAACCTCAGAATATGGCACAACTACGGCAGCCACTAACCTGGGGATATAGAAGGCCACTCCAAGAAATTCACTGGAGACTGTACAGGCATCTCATCCCATCACATCTTAGAAGGCGGGCACCACAACTGTTCCTTGTTCAGTGTGATCTGAGGGAGATCTCCTCTGGAGCAAGCCCTCCCCAGGTAACACTGACCTGGTGCCTACTGAGCTTGCTCTAGAGAAGCTGGGGCAGCCCAAACTTCTTGACCCTCTGGATTGACCATAACTTCCTGCTCTGGATTCAGAATAGTTGAGGCAGCCCAGCTAGGGCACTCCTCTGCCCTCACTCTGGATTGCATCGTATCTCAGAAACACATGGAGACATAAGTTGTTCAGAGGCAATGAGGGGTTAAAATAATCCACTGGCTCCAAGAGGCCAGGACCTCATTGGAGATAATGGGCTCCCTATGGGTTGTATTGGGGGTCTCCAAGAACTGCAAATGGCCCTTGGAGGGTAGTTTGCCCAGCACTGATCTATGCTGAAGATCATGATTCATGCAATGCACCTCCTAGGAAATCATGGCTTACCGGGTCATACTGAGCCCCAAAGGCATAAAAGCCAAGACCAAGCCGATCAAGAGCACAACTAGGAAGAAGAAGTTGGAACTGGAGGCTCGGAAGGGCCGTGTGGAAGGCTTGCAGGTGTGCATCAGGCTTATCTGGAGACAAAGATGAGATCTCAGTCCTGGGACCACAAGATAAACCATTAACCTCCCTGGGATTGATGGCCCCTTTTTCTCCAAACCCCATCCAGTGCCTCTAATTGACTGGTTCCTTTGAATAAGGCAGCTTTGCCCAAACTGTGGGTCATGAACACCGAAGGCTGTGTCTGCGCCACACCTACCCCCCACTCTCATTGGCCTCTGCAGGAACCAGAATGCCTTGCAGAAGAGACAGACAGTGGCTTCTGGTCCACATTCATGACTTCCATATTGTTTCTGTGGGTGGACGGTGGGTGGATTGGGTCCTAGGAGGAAGGCAGGATCGGCAGAGGGTCCCCAATCTTGTGATTCATTGGGGTCCTGGCATGAAAAAGGTTCATAGGAACCAGAGCTCTGCATAGGAAGTAAGTTCTTATAAAGCAGTACCAGGATCACCATCTCACTTTCCAGCATGCAAAGGCCAGTTACCTTTTTGATGTAAAAGACAACAAAGTATTTTATAATGGCAATTGCCGGGAGGAGCGGGCAGTAAAAAGTGCCAATCCAGCAGATTGTTTGCCCATAAACTATTTCCAAGACATTGTCAGGGATCGCAAACTCCTGCAGCCCACACCACTGGAAGGCCTTTACTGGACAATACGTCACCATCAACCTATATTTAAAAAGAAAAAAGAAATCCTCATTGTTTTAAAGCCCACTAATATAACGAAACCAAAATCAACCTTATTAAACATTTTTTTCTTCATGTATAAAATGCTTCCCCACTGATGTAATTATTACAACTAGCCTATTGTTAAAGTTAATACATTAATAATAACCTTAATTATTATTGTGCCCATTTTGCAGACAGAGACAGCTGAGGCTAGGAAGGAGTGGATTGCCAAAGGCCACTTACAAACTAATCCCATGCATGTCTACTCAGAAGTAAGTACCGATGTATTTAGCAAGATTATTCCCAGAAATGTGTGGACAGGATTTAGGCACAATCCTAACCAACTTTCCAGTACTGGCATAGCTGTGCCAGTGGAGCATGAGCTGCATTCTGCAGTTGGGGAGGGTGATCATGGGGGCCTCCACAAAATAAGGCAATGTTGTTCCCTCCTTGGAGTTGCACTGCCCTTATTCAAGAGCTGGAAAATTGGGTAGGATTGCACCCCTAAGTCGATCCATGGCAAAGATGAAGTCTGAACTGGGGAGGGTCCCATTAATACTGGGAATTGGTAAGCTTGGGTAGGTTGCTCGGCTCTGCCCTGTCCCAATTTGGCACATGGCAAATTAGGCAGGAGGCTTTGCTTCCCAAACCAAGCTCTGTGTACCAATTCTGAGATCTCAGCAATGATGCCACTGCTGGACATCTGGAACCCTTGCCCAAAAAAGGTTGCAAATCTCTGCCACGGACGCACGTTTGGACTTACTTTCGAGGGAAATCAATGAATACCGTCACGGCAAAAATGATGATGAAGTCAAAGATCAGCAGTTTGTACATTTCCTGCCCGACTCGAGATTCCCAGCACTGGAAAGGAATGAGAGACGAGGGGATCATCAGAGTGCATGTGGCCACAGGGATGACGAGAACCTGTCGGGGATGCTCTTGGGGGATTTCCTGCTGCAAGCAGGGGGTTGGACTAGATGACCTACTAGGTCCCTTCCAACTCTAGGATTCTAAAACTGTGATCACAAAAACTGTGGCAACAATGAAGGGATGATGTTCACCCAAACAACCTGGGCCTCTTCAAAAGAACCTGTTACATCACACTGTGCAATCCTATACACGTCCACCACAAATCCAGCTTAGCATAGTTCAATGGAACTTTCCAAGAGGCAAGTGTTTGGCTTTGGAAGCAACTTAAGTTGGCATGTATGGCTACTCACAGGGTAGAGCCGGTAGTTGTAGCCACAGGGCTGGCACTTGTCATTAGTGCAAGACGTGATCTGGGTCCACAGGGAGAACAAGAGAACACCAATATTGGCCAAACGCACAAAGACACACCTTCAAGCGAGAAAAAGAGAGAAACCCACAATCATTCATGTTGCCATTTTTATCCCATTTGGTGAGGCCAAAGGTGCACATGCGCTACCCTGTGGCAATGTATTTACGTTAAGGCCTTCTCATCAAAAGCAGATGGAGAGGAAGACAACAGATCATGTGAACCACAAGTACAGGGAGACACACACACCTTGACTGTCCCTCCACTGCAGGTGAACACATGTCCTGTTGACATGGCTGCATCTGTGCTGGAAAGCTGGATAGAATCGGGTCCCCTGCCAAGCCTTAAGAAAACACCTAGAGGTCTAGGGAAGAGGGTAGGAGGAAAATATGCCAAGGGGAGGCAATCTACTCATACAGACAGCGAGAAGCATCCTCACCGCATCAGTGTCAAGCGGATTTCAAAGGCTGGTGAATAATCTTCAAACTTGATGAGGACAGAAAAGATCAGTGGGGCAAGGAAGTTGGCCATCGTGATCACCATGGATGGCAAGTACTGGATGAGAAGGTTATCTTCAAATCTAGTTTTGTTCTCCTGCAACAAGAGCAAGAGACTGATGGACCAATCCTACCCAACTAGTTGTCATGTGGTTCTATATGTGGTTCTAGTTGTCATGTGGTTCTATATGGTATATGAGAATTATAAACAAGCTCTATAAAAATTATTTCATTTGTATGGGTCCCATCTCTATTATATATTTATGTAAATTTATTCAAATTTTTCCCCGCTCTCCAACACAGGGCAAAATCCAGAGCAGTTACGGGTCCACACTCTATGCCACTCTCTAGTTACGTCACTCTCTAGTGTTATCTTATGGAAAGTCACCTTAATTGCTCTAGAGCAAGGGGCTTAATTTCACTTTAGGATATGAGCCACAATGTTAGAGACTTGCCAAAATGTTTGCCTACCCTGATCCTAGCCAGTGCCCCAGACTGTAACCCAATAAAGACTTTTTAAAGAAAATGTGCTTTTATTTTTTTTCCAGAAATGTAAAAACTGAACAAAACACATTTACCTGGGAAAGGCTTCCTTGCGAGTAAACAGTTGCCCTATAAATAGAATAAAAGCAAGCCGAGAGAACGGCAAGGACCAGGCCATTTAAGAATATTCTCAAGCAATAGATGCGCAGCGTCTCCCGTGTGGTTCTGTCCGCCACCTTCTGTTTTAACCGTTCCTCCTCCAAGTCCGTCTGTAAGCAGAGACATGAGATGGGGCTGGGAGGCCTAGGGCAAAATCCAGAGTAACTACGGGGAGTCCTTGCTCCGGTGTAAGAACAATTTACTCTGGATACCAATATGAATTTCCTATAGGTTTTCACAGGGTGGTGCAGTAAGTAAGGGTGCCCATGATGCCTCTTACGTGCTCCCGTAGTTACTCTGGATTTGGGGGCTATTCATAGATCTCCATCGAGGCTCCATGGGGTGACACAATGGCCACCCACACAGTGTGATGTAAACTCCAATGATGCCACTGCAAGGCAGGTCTTCTAAATATTCCCTTGGGCATCCACAATCAGATCTTCCTATTTCCAGCCCCCACAACCATAAAGTCTCCAGGGTAGCCTACACAACCATCAACACCACTCACAGTTTAAGTTCCCACTGGGGAAGCAGATTGAACCCACTCACTTTGAGTTCATATTGCAAACTACTATGCTTCAGCTGGGCGGCATTGACGTCGGTGATGCAGAAGTCCCAGCCGGCAAATATTTTGTTGCAGTAACTCTGAAACTGATCTTCGTTGCGTATCAAACTTTGTTTAAACCCTTCAACAGATCTTTAAAAACAAAACATCAGCATCTTTGTTAATTTTAAAAATTTTAATTTTAATTTTTAATTTAATTTTAATTTTTAAAAATTTTAAAAACATCAGAAAGTAAATTTTATATTTATTCTTATTTTCTTTATAAAAGTCATAACTTGCTTTCCTTTCCAAGAGACGTGAAAAATCTGGCTCTGAGGCTGCAATCCTAAAGACACTTTCCTGGGAGTAAGCCACATTGAACACAATGGCTCAAGGATGTGCGCCAAGGATGTGCGTTAGGATTGTGCTCTAAATCTCCCAGAATCATACAAGAATACTCATATACTCTCATATATTCTCCTCTTGCATCACCCCACTTTGTTTTCAAAATAGACTGTGATGGAAAGAATTGTAAACTAGAGCAATGGTTCCCAATCTTTTCAGCACCGGGACCCACTTTTAAAAATGATACTCTTTTGGGACCCACCTGGCTTGACAAGAGTTTTTTTTAAAGGATCTAGAAAAAATAATATATTATTATCTTTATTTACTGGTAATAGTAAATATTTTCTTCATATTTTATTTAAATACAATATAAAAATATTTAATGTTAATATTGAAATATTTCATATTAATATTGTAATATTTAACATTACTATTTGAATATTTTAAATTAAACTAATATTTAATTTTCAAAGAAATTCAATAGATTTCTTATAATGAATCAGCCCTACTGAATACTGAACTGAAGGGGTAATGATGTGACCCAGCCTTTGTCGGTCCCCATTAGTTTAAAGGTCACTATTATTTTGTATGGAAGGGGTACGAGCATTTCGGATCCCAATCCTTCACACAGTTATTCAGAATTAAGCGCCGCCAACATAGACCTCGGTGCAGTCAATGCGAGGTTTACCTTTTTACAATCCAGAGAAGGCTTAATGAAAGATACACCAGCGTGGTCAGCAAGTACGCAAGGGGCACGTGATATTCGAGGGTGCCAAAATAGATTGTGTCCACAGTGTAATAGCCATAAAAGAGACTCGTTGTTTCAAGGAAACCCTGCAACAAGTTAAAGCGCATAGGTTGGTCATTAGGGGGTCATTAGGGTCATTAGTGTGTCCCTTCCAGGCCCTCTGGTCTCTCATCTTATGCATCCACCAATCCAATGGCATGGTAAAGGATCTGGCATTTAGGGGAAAAACTTTTGGGGGGACCAGATGCCCAGAACACACACTCCTGGAGCATCTAGGATGTGTTCTATGGCACAAGAAGGACTCCTAGACATTAGAAAGTTTTCAATAAAACGGGAATTATCTTTCTAAGGTCTAAGGCAGGCCTTCTGAGGACACCCAAGGCTCGGTCACCGTAGGATTAGAAGGCCCCCAAAAGAAACATGACACCCCCAAAGGCATGTTGTCTTGATCAACTGATCTCCATTAGCCTACCCCCCCCCAGCTATGCCATCACACCCATCTTCTGCAATCAGGCAAATGTGAGTATGGCCAATCCGTGGGGTTCTGCACTGGTGCGATATCCAGGGAGAGGAAATTGCGCTTTCTCTATGCTCATAGCTTACAATGGGCACAATCCAGAGTAACTACAGAGCATGTAAGAGACATTACGTGCACCCATAGTTACTGCACCACCTAGTGAAATTCATATTGCACCTACTGCACCACTATGGGAAATTCATATTGCAATCCAGAGTAACTTGTTCTTACTCCGGAGCAAGGACTCCCCATAGTTACTCTAGATTTCACCCATATATTATTATTCTTCCTATAAAGTAATCCTTCTCTTTGGTCTGTTTTAAATCATGAAATGCCTACTCAATAACTTACTGTGCCGGATAGCAGATCAATAATATAACTGTAGAAGTAAATGAGCCCTTTGGTACCACTGACGGTGTAAGTTGTACATGGCAGCTTAGCGGAGATCAGATCTGAAAGATAAGAAAGATCCCACCCATATAATCATGAGTGGGAACGCATCAAAAAGAAGAGAACCAGGTGATGAATTTTCAGAAAAAGCCTATATTTCTGGCTCAAGGATGTGCGCCAAATCCTTGCACCAGATCCGAACCCCATTCCCAGGCAGCCTGGAGCAGTCTTAGGCTTCTTGGATTTGCACCACCGTTTGAGGTGGCACAGATCTGAGTAGCTTCATTGGCACTGCAGTGGCTCCCCCGAATTAAAGGGACAAGTTTCAACTTGCACTGGATACCGCACAGGAACACCAGCCTGCCTTTTCCAGTGCAACTTAGGATTATGCTGCACATTTGTGATGCAAAGTGAGCCACAGAGAACCGTACGTTACCTGTGCTCTTTACGTCACTAGCGTTGAAGAAACCATGTTTGGAAAGAGCACTTGGGAGCGTGATAAAGCTGAACACAAGGAGAAAGATCACAACATTCAGGATCACCAGGAAGCGAAGGAAAGAGAAATAAGACTGGATTCCAGTGCCAAATTTCCCTACAGAAATAAAAAATAGGAATAATATTTATACTTAAGCAGGCCTCCGTCAGTCTTGGAAAACTATGGTATCGTGCTTGGCGCTGCATACGCTGCATGTGAAGCACGAAAGCCTGGGTTGGATTGTTATGGAGGATAGGCTGTTACCCAAGCAGCAGATCCCCCCTCTCCACGCCACTGAATTAGTCCAATGGAAAGGCAGAGCCGGTACGATTGGATCCAGCTGGCGTCGCAGAGCTGGGCTAAGGACAGGATCTCACCCTGCCTTGTGGGGCCGACCCAAGAATCGAACCCTGGCCTGCTGGTTAACAGGCACAGCGTCTTAACCGCTTGCGCCACCCACAGCCACCCACATTTATACTTAATGCATTTAAATATGCATGTAAAACATCAAGCAGGGATTCCTCAGTGGTGGTGCCACTCTTGGGAAGGATCCTACCAGATAGCTCTGACTGGCCCACTTATTTTAACTCATAAGGTACCAAAGAATAACTTTGGGAGGTAAAGATTCCTACCAACTTGAAACCGTAAACTATTCAAAAAACCAGATCAGCTTGACATTCCCATGTGCTGAATTAATTCCTGCTTTGATTCCTATTCTTCCCCTGCTTGAGATATCAAGGCAGTAGTGGTGTCATGGGGGGTGGGCTGATGTGCCTGGGGAGGTGACACCAGTACCGGCTAACATTTTTTGAATCTTATTATTTTTGAATAATAGCATCTTGTTATATATCAATTAATGCATAATGTCATGCGGAATGCAATTTTTCAAAACATGTTGAAATCCATCTATTCTAAGTTATAGCTAAAAAAGCAGAAGGTGGGGCAATTATACACCACCACATCCACCACCCAAGGCAGTTCCTCGCCCATTTTCACGACCCACCCCACCCATGACAGGAGGTCCATCATGGGGTGACACAGTGGCCCCCCACAAAGTGTGTTGATGTAAACCCTAATGATGCCACTGCAAGGCAGGTCTTCTAAATATTCCCTTGGTGCATCCAAAATTGGTTCCTGACCCCTCTCTGTGTCACACACACACACAGCAGACCCTCCAGATCACAAACCCATCATAAGGACAATACCTTCGATGCTGCGAATGTCGTGCCTCCAGAGTTCCAGGTATGATGACAAGCCTTTGGTGTCATCCACGAGCCTCCTCCACGATCTGCAGCTGGTTCGTTTCCACTGAAACCAGCCCGACTGGAATTTGATGTTGGCTTCCTGAACGGCCCTAACCAAAGGAAATAAAGGACGGCAATGGCGACTCTGTCCCCAAAAAGAGCAACACACACCGTGCCCAGACAGTGCCTGGGGAAGCCCCTTTCACAGAAGGAGCACACCCTGACCTGTGTGCAAGGTGTCTGTAGCTGCTGCCCAATATTCCGTGTCAATCAAGCAGGCTGAGGAGATGCAACTGTCAACATTCTAAAGCCAACTGATAACTGGCCGGGCTGAGAAGAGGCTAGAGGGCAACTGAGGAGAGACATTGAGGAGAAAAGAGGAAAAAGGGCAACTAAGTGGGCAGTTGAGGAGAGCTATTGAGGAGAAAGGGGGCAAAAGAGCAACTGAGGGGGACAGTTGAGGAGAAAGGAGGCAAAGGGGCAATTGAGGAGGGAGGTTGAAGAGAGAGGAGGGAAAGGGCCACTGAGGGGGCACTTGAGGAGTTATTGAGGAGAAAGGGGCAAAAGGGCAACTGAGGGGGACACTTGAGGAGAGTTATTGAGGAGAAAGGGGGCAAAGGGGCAATTGAGGAGGGAGGTTGAAGAGAGAGGAGGGAAAGGGCCATTGAGGGGGCACTTGAGGAGAAAGGGGCAAAAGGGCAACTGAGGGGGACACTTGAGGAGAGCTCACAAGGCACCCAATTCTTGCACGAGTATGAGACACCCTTTGCCTCACCTTAACTGCCTCTTCTGGGCAATACTGAGCGGACATTCGCGGAGTGGCGGCAGAGCGCCTGGGCTTCTGGCTCCGGCCACTTCGAGGAGCCGCTTTGTCTCTCCAGCAGCCGGTCGTGCTAAACTGTGGTAATCTCGTGGTGGTCCCGTTGAGGGTCTCCTCCGCAACATGGACTGGTAACTGGGCAGTTCGTGAAGGAAGGCAACTGTCGGAGAAGCATTGAGGGGCTCCTGAAGAAAGACCTCTGCACACAACATGGAAAGAAGCAGAGTCGAGCTCAGGTCATCTACATAAGGCTAG
The DNA here is from genome assembly GCA_030015325.1 of Cryptoblepharus egeriae. NCBI lineage: Eukaryota > Metazoa > Chordata > Lepidosauria > Squamata > Scincidae > Cryptoblepharus > Cryptoblepharus egeriae. The sequence continues at coordinate 1,351,253 of JAREYC010000012.1, read as the reverse complement.
AAGCCCGTCTGGAGCACAAGTATGAAAAGCAGCTCAACATTAAGGAAACTAGGGACGGACGGACGGACAGACACACAGAAACAGAATGATGAATAGAGAGATATGTCCATAAGATCGTAAGAGAAGCCCACGTGGAACAGGCCAAAAGGGACCCACTTAGTCCAGCTTTCTGTATCTCACAGTGGCCTTCATAAGCCTCAATGAAGATCAGCATCTCCACCAGCCCTCTAAGCCTCACTGAGGACCAGCACCCCAAAACTCCCCCCAGCTTTAGGGAAGATCAGCATCTCCCCCAGCCCTCTAAGGCTGCAATCCTAAAGACACTTTCCTGGATGCAAGACCCATTGAACATAATGGGACTTACTTATGAGTACACATGGTTAGGCTTGTACTCTATCCTAAACACACTTCCCTGGGAGTATGCCCCACTGAATACAATAGGACTTACTTCTGAGTAGACAGGCTTAGGATTGCACTGTAAGCTTCATTGACGATCAGCACCCCAAAACTTCCCCCAACTTAAGGGAAGATCACCATCTCCTCCAGCCCTCTGAAGCTGCAATCCTAAAGCCACTTTCCTGGAGGTAAGACCCATTGAACACAATGGGACTTACTTCTGAGTAGACATGGTTAGACTTGTACTCTTTCATTGAGGACCCCAAAACTCCCCCAGCTTTAATGAAGATGAGCATCTCCCCCAGCCCTCTAAGGACCTGCACCCCAAAACTCCCCCAGCCCCAGGAAACCCTCTAACAGTGCAATCCTAAGCATGTCTACTTAGAAGTAAGTCCCAGCGTGTTCACCAGTACTTACTCCCAGGAAAGTGTGGTTGGGACTGCAGCCCAAGCCTCCTTGAGAACAGTCCCCCAAGTGGCCCAGCCGCAGCAGCCTCCCCTCCTCAGCCTCAGTGAGGTCCAGCGCCTTGCGCAGCCTTCCATTACCGTCTATGGGGCTCTCCAGCCCTGGCGGGGCGGCCATCCTGGCCGGGGGAGCCTTCCTCTGGGGCGTCACCGGGAGGAGGAGGCCGGGCTTCCGGGCTTCTTGGCAGGGCGAGGCCGCCCTCTGCTGCAGGGAGGGGGCTCTGGAGCTGCGGGGAAGGTGGCGGCCCCTTGCTTTCTGTCTGGCATTTTGTTGCCGGAGTTATGCTGGAGTGGGTACAGGGGTGTTCTTCCCCCTCTCATGCAGCCGATGGAACTCCCTGCCACATGGTCCCTCCACTCTCAAGCCGTGGAACTCCCTGCCACATGGTCCCTCCACTCTCAAGCCGTGGAACTCCCTGCCACATGATCCCTGCACGCTTAAGCCGGTGGAACTCCCTGCCACATGATCCCTGCATGCTCACACCAATGCATCTCCCTGCCACATGATCCCTACACTCTCAAGTCAGTGGAACTCCCTGCTACATGATCACTGCATTCTCACACCAATGCAACTCCCTGCCACATGATCCCTGCACGCTTAAGCCGGTGGAACTCCCTGCCACATGATCCCCGCCCTCTCACACCAATGCAACTCCCTGCCACATGATCCCTGCACGCTTAAGCCGGTGGAACTCCCTGCCGCATGATCCCTACACGCTCACACCAATGCAATTCCCTTCCATACGATTCCTGCATGCTCAAGCCCAAGGAACTCCCTGCCACATGATCCCTGCACACTTAAGCCAATGGAACTCCCTGCCACATGATCCCTGCACTCTCAAGCCGGTGGAACTCCCTGCCGCATGATCCCTACACGCTCACACCAATGCAACTCCCTGCCACATGATCCCTGCATGCTCACACAAATGCAACTCCCTGCCACATGGTCCCTGCCCTTTATCCCCAAATGTTGGACACCTCCGCACCAAAAAAAATGTAGGACATGACATTTAGGATGACTTTATATCAATTAAGTTTCCAGCCTCCTAGGGGATGGGTGAGCACATGTCATAACCAAAAAACGAGGACAAGGCCCCTAAAATGGAAGATCCCCAAGAAAAATGTAGGACATGACAAAATAAAAGCTAAAACTCTTAGCTATATTGCCTTCATGTGGTTAATTTAAACAATATATGACTTATTATTAAATTTAAAACTACTATGTGAAATTTATTAATTACAAGAAGCCTGTACGCTTCCTGCTTGCAAGGAAAAGGAGGACAATGAAGGCTGTTTTCCAAGACATTGACTTAAAAAGAGGACATGTCTTGGAAAAAGAGGACATATGGTCACCTCTTTGGGTGATTGTGAGGATTAAACGGTGACACTTTTATGCGATGACACTTTTTGGGATCAAAGGAAAATTGTGATTGATTTGAAAAGTCAAATCTGTAATAAGATAAACTTCTTTGCGTTTGTTCTGGAGGAATCGCCGTATGGTCCTCTTGGAACTGGGAACGAGGCGGAATCTTGTGGCACCAGATTTATGTTCTTCCCTCAGCCATATATTTTTATCCTGAAGATGCTTTCCAGGCAGAAATTTCGAGGCAGAGGCGGAAACTGTAACGATGTTTGTTCTTCTTTAAGAGGATGGCAGTAAAAACATAGATAAGGGATTGTTACCTTGGTAGAGATCCATTTTCATAACTGTGTCATATTAAAAACTGCAATTAATTTTTTTTAATTGGGAGTAACTTTTTTAATAGTTTGAGTAACTGTGCTCTCGTCAACCCATGGGATGCGTCCCCTGCAGCGGGGCTGACAATTGAATCGCTGTGACTGACGCAATAAACTGCTGGAGGGGATGAGTGGCGCATGGGTGAGGCCGAGAGCCCAGCACTGGCATGTCATGTTATGATTCCTTCTGAAAGACGGAGGGCACAATCCTAACCACTTTTGGCCAGAACAACTCACACACATCTCCTTGTTTCTGTAGTAGCACTTGAGGCTGGCACATGAATGTGCCACTTTTTTGTGGTGTGGCCTCTGAAGATGTAATAGCCTGGCCATGTTTGGCAGGAAAAGTCTTTCCACTCCACTGTTTGTATAGTTTGTCAGTAGGCACCTGAATGTGTGCCAGTCCCATGGCCATGTGCCCAGGTAAACTTTGCAAACCCAGGAGGCAGATCCTTTTTTAGTACTGGTGCCAGTCCAGGTCCTTGTGTCCCCAACTGTGCCCAGCTACAAGCTGTTCTATTTTCCCAGATCTAAAGAAGTTGAACTTTTATTTTTGAACTTGGCACAGCAGTAAATCGAGTTATCCAAGTCATTTGTGGGAACACATCCCATGATCCATATCAGTGGCTTTACGAGGGTTTGTGCCACAGCCAGCGCATCACCCCATAATGGACCTCCTACCTCCTATGTGGTGAGCAGGGCATCATCCTGGGCAGTGGACATGGTGATACATCATCGCCCCATTCCCTTGTGTTTCTTTGTTGTTGCTATAACTTCAGAATAGAGATTTCCGCGCAGTTTGTTTCATTGCATTCCACATGGAACTACTGTATTTACTCAAATCTAATGCGCCATCAAATCTAATGCGTCCTCTACTTATAATCAAAACACCACATTTACTAAAATCTAATTAATCATCAAATCTAATGCGCACCCTGATTTTGGAGACGATATTTGTCTGGAAAAGGTGAGCATTAGATTCAAGTAAATGCAATATCTATCAATTGATATACAGTATAACACAATTATATTGTTCCAAAGTACAAAAAATTTTGGCCAATGATGGTGTCAACCCACCCCTGTGTGCATCACCTGGTGTGGCCTGTGCATTATGTACCCCCCCCAGCTATGCCACTGCAGAGAGAGAGACTTGTTAATCTGGTGTTCCAATTGACCAACAGCACCGTCAGTCTTGAAAGACTATGGTATCGTGCTCGGCGCTGCATACGAAGCACGAAAGCCTGGGTTGGATTGTTATGGAGGATAGGCTGTTACCCAAGCAGCAAATCAGGGGGGATTTGCTCCCTGATTCTCCACGCCACTGAATGAGTCCAATGGAAAGGCAGAGCCAAAATGATTGGATCCAGCTGGCGTCGCAGAGCTGGGCTGAGGACAGGAGCTCACCCTGTCTTGTGGGGCCGACCCAGGTCTCAAACCCTGACCTGCTGGTTAACAGCCACAGTGTCTTAGCCACTTGCGCCACCCACAGCCCGTGCGCCACCCAGAGCCACCAACAGCACCAATCTTCAGAAAACTAATGTGGGTTTTCTTGAGTAGTGTGCATCATGTGTTCAATGCGCGGTAGTTAATGTGTAAAGTTGGCTTGAACCCATGGTTTTGTTTAGCAGCACTCTTTTGGGGAGCAGCTGATATGAAATCCCTTTGCTGTGAAGGAATTGATGACCGCACCAGCATGAAACAGTCTGGGAAGGAGGCCATGATGGTGTCTGTGATGGAGGCCACAACCGCGACGCAGGTCAAGCCACCTGTGATGAGTACAGGCCTGTTGCCGATGGATAATAATTATGTATATGGATAATGGATATATGACATATGGATATGGATAAATATCTGGATAATAATTATCTATCTATAGTATTTTTAAAATCATTATTAATAACGGATAATAACAACTGTTCTTTTGTTGGTGACAAATAGAGTTTTCAGTTTTCCGCTGACCAGGAACAAGTGATGAGTTTGATCCATTTGATCTTTGATCTCTGTTGGCTTTCAGGACCAGAGTTGTCCCGAGCACAACTACCTGTGCAGGTATTGCTGATGCGGGTGTTGCATCCCTTGTGCGGCCTTCTGAGTGGCTTTGCGGGAAGAGTGGTTGGTTTCAGTGTCGGGACCTGTTGTTCTGCAGGGAGAGGGCACTTCCTCCTCCCCCCTGTCCCTGGGATCTGGTGCCAGCCACTTCCTGAGAGACACAGTAGCAACCGACTGAGTTCAGCTGTGTTGGTGTGTCGTGCAGTGCCATTCAGATCCACAACCAACATCCCTGGAGGAGACCCTCTAAGAGACTTTTTTCCAAGGGGACCCTTCCTGGTAAGTAACAGGATCCTCAAAGTTCATGGTTGTTATGCTGAAACAGATCTCATGATTCCTCTTCCTCTAGTTCAGTGGTTCTCAATCATCCTAACGCCATGACCCCTTTATAAGTTCCTCATGTTGTGGGGACCCCCAACCATAAAATTATTTTCATTGCTACTTTATAACTGCAATTTTGCTACTGTTATGAATCATAATGTAAATATCCAATATGCAGGATGTCTTTTCATTGTTACAAATGAAATGTGTGTTCTATGCACACACTGAACACAATGGGATTTAGCCATGAGTAGCCATGCATAGGATTGGGCCCTGAGGCTGCAGTCCTATCCATATTTACATGGGAGTAAAGGCCCCCCTGACTATAATGGGATTTATTTCCTAGTAGCTATGCATAGGATTGGGCCCTGAGGCTGTCAGTCAGCCCCAGTACGCGTGCAGCTACAGCCGGAGGTCTGGCAAGCCTGACCTGGCCCCCTGCACCAGGAGTCTTTAGGCGACCCCCAGGAAAGCTCCAGGTGACCCCCAAAGGGGTCCCGACCCCCACTTTGAGAAACGCTGCTCTACTTCCTGCTGCCTTGAAAGCTCCTGCATACTTCTATGGACCACTGCAAGTCAGTGTGTGTCTCCTCCAGCTCCTCTGCCAGATCTCCTCGAGCACCCCAACCAGATCTCTCTCCCCCCAGATCCCCAACCATATCAACAGTTAGCCCACTTACTTTTTCAAATAAAAAGTGGTGTTTTATATATCTAGCTTAGTATGAAAAATAGCCCAGATCCAAACTTCTGCCTGGTGATGTGACTGTCGCCCCCTATTCCTTTCCATTTTGGGGCTTCCCCTTGAAAAGGTGTCCCTTCAAGAGGGATCCCCCACAGAAGAAAGGCAGTGTCCACCACCATTACCATCTCCACTTCCTCCAGAGAAATCCAAGTAGGCACTGTTGGAGAAAAATTATTGCACCCCCTTGTCATGGTACCTGTGGCAGATGCCTATCCTGTTCCACACTAGTTATGACTCGGGTTCTAGATTCAGTCAATTCCTGGTATCCATGGGTAGGGCAAGGACAGATCTCTCTCGGAAACCCTGACTAGTTGCTGCCAGTCAGGGTTGACCTTACTGAGCTGAATGGACCAGTGATCAGACTCGGGTAGGACTCCCAAGAATAATATAGGCCTTGACAGAATAAAAGTGAGAAACACTATATATAGGCATCCCCCACTTTTTGCATCCCCCACTTTTTGCATGGTTTCCAAAAGTGAAAACCATTGAAAAGTGGAACCAAATCTTTTTATCTATAGTTTAGAATTGCTGGTTTAAATACGGAAAGCAAATATAAAAAGCAAATATTTAAAGCAATATTTTATATTGCTAGCAAATATAAAAGGTTTGCTAGTTTTTCTAGCTAGCAGTCTTCAAATGCCCCTTTTATCTTGCCAATTCCTGCTGCCACACAAAGATTTTTGCAAATGGATTCTCAATAACTCCTTCAGGAATGGGAAACTACAAAAAGGGGGGCAATTTTGGCCTTTAGAAAGAGGTTGAAAGAGTGGAACATCTGTTGAATGAATGAGTTATGAGTACAATTAAAAGGTGTTGAAAGAGAGGGTTGTCCAAAAACGAATCAGAGAAAACGGGGGATATTGCTTTCATATAGTTATTGCTTTCATATCTTTAACCTGTATTGCTTTCATGTTGTTATTTAAACACTATCAGCCCAATCCTTAGCATGTCTGCTCAGAAGTAAGTCACACTTAGGCTGCAATCCTAACCACACTTTCTAGGGAGTAAATCTTATTGAACACAGTGGGGCTTACTTCTGAGTAGACATGCTTAGGATTGCACTGCTAGAAAAGTAAGTCACACTTACTGTGCTCAATAGTACTTCCTCCCCAGGGAATTGTGGTTAACATTGCAGCCAGAGGGTGCACTCCTAACCATGCCTACTCACAAGTAAGCCCAATTGTGTTCAGTGGGACTTACTCCCAGGAAAGTGTCTTTAGGATTGCAGCCTTACAGTGCCGTTTTATTTGTGTCTACTCAGAAGCAAGTTCCATTGAGTTCAATGGAGCTTTCTTCGAGGAAAGTGTGTCTTTAACCCTAAAGACACTTTCCTAGGAGTAAGATCCATTGAACACAATGGGGCTTGCTTTTGAGTAGACATGGTTATGATTGTGCTCTTAATTACTTATTATTAAATTTCAGCTACATATAATTTATTAATTACAATAAGGCTACATGCTGCCTGCTCACAAGGAAAGGGAGATAATGATTATTTTCCCAGGACACAAAGCTTAAATAGAGGACATATCCTGGAAAAAGGGGACGTATGGTAAACTTGTGTGTATGTGCTTGTGTCAACCTCTGCAATCACTGGATTTGGAGCCTGTGCCAAGCTCAATCAGCCCATGCCCATTCAAATTTGTAGGTGTTGTGAGGTCTTGGGATTGATTGATTGATTGATTGATTTGGCCAAGTATGAACTCCATACCCGGAATTTGGCTTCGGCAACGGCTGCAGACATACAAACACCAACTCACAAATAACAAACAATACATACAGAGCATACAATCAAATAAAAACACTACTTCAGTCTTAACGGTCTTAACGGGTTTTCCCAAATGGTTTGGATTAAACACCTTTTCTGGGAAACAGTTATTTCTGCGGAGCTGAATTTTTGTATTCCAGTCTATAACCCATAATAATTCTGCAAGTAACCTTTGAGCCGTTCACCGATAAGGTGGTGAAAGGAATAGCCAGTCTGATGAGGAAGGGAGATCTGAGGAATGCTGACAAATGATTGTAATGTCAATAAAGGCTGCACTCCTAGCCATGTCTACTCATAAGGAAACACCTTACTCCCAGGAAAGTGTGTTCAGGATTGCAGCCAAAGTCCTAGCTGATGGTGGCAAGAAAGAGAGCAATGCCATCTTAGCATGGAGGCCAACAGAAATTTACAGTGCAGAGCTTTGGGGAAAGAATCTACAAGACTCTAGGATAACAATTAAAATTATTTTCTGTGCATACCTTGGAAAGAGGACACTTAAATTTGTCTCCTTAAAAACATGCACATGCACTTAAAATTCTGTGTTGGAATCTTCATCTCTCAAAATGTTGCATTTTTTATTTATTGAAGGGATTTATACCCTCCCTTTCTTATGCCAACACAAATGCCCACTCCTGCTATCCTCACAACAACCCTGCCAGGTAGGTGAGACAGAGAGTGAGCAATTGGCGTAAGGTCATGTGGAAAAAGCTTCATGGCCAACGAGGGATTTTCTAGGTCTCAGTCTACTAACCACTACACCAGTGGTTCTCCAGCATTTCAGTCCAGGACCCCGTTCTGAGAATGACCATCTATCCAGTTGGCTTCTCCTTGCGGGATGAAGGCCTCCTGTCTCTGGGAGGGCCCTTTAATCCCAAATCTGGCCAGGTGAAGCTAAGGGTGGGGAGAAGAGAGACAGGACCAGGAAAGTCTCATGGCTTCAGAGGGTGCCAGGGAGAGGTGATGAGAGGATACCTAAGGGATGATCTGGGTCTGGTCCCATGGGACCAGCCCAGGAGGAAAGAATTGGGGATCCTGGTTATTGGGCCACCAAATCCCACTTTGTTATGAAGTCTTTTTCTTTGGGATGCAGAAGCATTCAGAGCATGTAGAGACCTTGCAGAGACTGAGAACGGTAAGTCCACATTTACTGTTAGTATGAAATTGCATGTTGCAACATGTTACGTAAAATCCTCTATATTGGTGGTTCTCGTTCTGTAGGAGATGCAACCTGTTTTATACATGCCAAGAGCCAATAACTAGCATAGTTATTGAACGAAAGTGCTGACCCTGGTTTAACCCTTGATGTGCATAGTCTATAAAGGATATACAGTATTGCTTTTTGATGGTTTGTTTTTTGATGAACCACTTTTTCAATTGTACCCAGAACTCATTCATTCAATGGATGTTTTGCTCTTTCAACCTCACTCAGCTAAAGGCCCAAATTTTCCTCTCCCATATTGTAGTGCCTGGTCTGATCCCATTTCTGAACGAGTGAAGGAGAATTCATTGGCAGAAATCTTGGTGTGGCAGCAGGAATTGGCAAAATCAAAGGGGCATTTGCCATTTGTTAGCTATAAAAAAACAGTGGAAGCAACCAAAAAAGATTGGGTTCCACTTTTCAACGGTTTTCTCTTTTGGATGGTGCTTCTCATCTCAATGCAGGGTGCCTGTAGTGGATATGGAAAGGTTTCAAAAGAGAGTGGTCTGAAAGATCACTGGACTGAGGTACCTCCCTTATAAGAAAACTGGGGGGTTTTATTCAAAAATTGGGGTTTTTATTCCAAAATTGGGGTTTTTTTTATTCTTGAAGAACCTTGGGGGTTCTTCAAGTTAGGGAAAAAAAGCACCTGATGGAGTACGAAGTTATGCAGAGCAACCATGAACCTGAACCAGATGGTCCTCTATTAATTGATGGAGAGATCCTCTTTTCCCGCTCACACCACATTGGAACCATCCATTGGAACACTGGAACAGCCATTAAAACTGAGTTTTGGGAGAGGTAGAACAGAAAATATTTAGACAGGCTTATAATGGATATTCTTAAATAAGATCATTTTATCCCTATCTGCCTCTTTTTAACCTGGGTTTTAATTGTCTTACATACTTTAATTGTATTTATTGTTTTTAATGGTATTTTATTGTTCATACCCTACAATCCAGAGTAACTACAGGAAGACATAAGAGGCACTTATTCTGGATTGCTCTGTGCATTTCCCATAATTTTCCCATAGGTGGCACCGTAACTATGTCGGTGTAAAAGGTCCTGTAGTTACTCTAGATTGTAGCCTAAATGTTGTTAGCCACCCTGGATTTCCTTTTTAAGGAAGAAAGGCAGGATATAAACAAATTTCTCCATCTAGCATGAAGTTAGTCTGCAGAACTCATTGCCACATGATGGTGATGGCATTTAGCCTACATGCATTTAAAAGGGGATTTCTTGAGAAATCTGTGATGGATTTCTGGTTACAAGCTTTGATATGTGTGTGCAACCTTCTGATTTCAAAATACCAGACACAAAGGAGGGCACTAGGATGCATGTCTCGTAAGGCATCTAATGGGCCACTATGAGATCAAGGAATCCGGACTAGGTGGCCCTTGCCTGATCAAGTGGGACTCTTCTTACGGCAAATTGTCGTCGCTCCCCTTTTTTTTGCTAAACACCAAATACTGAGTCATGAATCACTGGTGGTTCATAGACCCAAAGCTTGGGAACCGCTGGCTGCCTCACTAAGCAAGTATAGGGAAAGCTTCAGCACCTGAAGAGTGCCTGCCTGTACACCTGGCAATCGTTCTATGTAATCAGCAAGATAGTTTCAATGCAGGTATAGGTGTACATGGACAAAGGTCAGCCACTTGACTTATGATCAAACATGTGTTTTATGATAAGACGTGTAATCAGCTTATCTGTAATATCTTGTCTTCAGGAAATGGCTTACAGCAGACTCCAGTAATGAATTTAGTCACCGGTTAATATCTTTCTGATATTCATTTTATTTCCTGGTTCTTGAAAAATAATTTACTTTTCACTCAAGCCTGCAAAACAGGTTGCTTAACAGGTGATCGGGGCTTTGTTGAACTCTAATCCAGAGCAGGTCTGAAGCTATAATTGGAAAGTAATCCAGAGCTTTAACTGGAAAATAAACCAGAGCTGTAATCCAGAGCTATAATTGGAAAATCAGCAAAAGCTATAATTGGAAAATAAGTCAGAGCTATAATCCAGAGCTATAAAAAAAAGCAGGCGTCCATCAGTCTTGGAAGACTATGGTATTGTGCTTGGCGCTGCATACGCTGCATGCGAAGCACGAAAGCCTGGGTTGGATTGCTATGGAGGAGAGGCTGTTACCCAAGCAGCAAATCCCCCTCTCCAGGCCACCAAATTAGTCCAATGGAAAGGCAGAGCCAGTACGATTGGATCCAGCTGGCATCGCAGAGCTGGGCTAAGGACAGGAGCTCACCCTGTCTTGTGGGGCCAACCAGGGTCTCGAACCCTGGCCTGCTGGTTAACAGGCACAGTGTCTTACCCACTTGTGCCATCCAGAGCTATAATTGGAAAGTAATCCAGAGCTTTAACTGGAAAATAAACCAGAGCTATAATCCGGAGCTATAATTGGAAAATAATCCAGATCTATAAATAATCCAGAGCTATAATTGGGGAAAAAATCCAGAGCTATCATCCAGAGCTACAATTGGAAAAAAATCCAGAGCTATAATTCAGAGCAATAATTGGAAAATAATTCAGACCTACGGTTGGAAAATGTGGCTGCAAACCTATCCACATGGCTCTGGGAGTAGGCCCCATTGACTATAATGGGTCTTACTTCTGAGTAGAGATGCATAGGATTGGTAAACATCTGAGTCTCTAAACTTCTAATGAATTTCATTTCTTTTTCAATAGGTCCAGAATGCAGCGTCTCCTGTAAAGCACAGAAAAGCCTCTCTGTGGATTCCCGGATTCTTTTCTCCCACCCCTTGGAGGACCAGGAGTCAAATGATCCATCATGTCTTTTTACTATAATGATGGCCTGGAATATCCTGATTATCATTACACTGAAACGCTGGAGTTGGACAGAGTGTAAGTCTGGGGAAAATAACCTATGGATTGCTACTGAGAGAGAGCTGTGTCTTTTGGAACACTTTGTTAAGTTTGAAACCCATGGAATAGCTAACAGCCAAATCCAGAGCAACTACGTGAGCACGTAAGAGACATTACGTGCACCCGTAGTTACTGCACCACCTAGTGAAAACCTATGGGAAATTCATATTGCAATCCAGAGTAAATTGTTCTTACACCGGAGCAAGGACTCCCCGTAGTTACTCTGGATTTCACCCTAAGTGGGCATCGCAGGAGGTCTTAATTCAATATCTATATATATAACTTAAAAGACACTCACTGACTCATGAACACCCAGCCAAAACCGCTGGCCTAGAAGCGTGAAATTTGGGGAGGGTGTTCCTTCTGTGTCCCTTCACAATGTTTTCATTTTTTTAGTTAAGGGAAAATAAACATTTTTAAAAGTTTTTTTAAGTTCAGGTTTTTTTTTAGTTCAAAGGCAGGATGTCCTAACTTTCAACTTCAGGGCTCCAGGACCTTTAACAATGTTGTAAAGGAGGGAATTCAGCAGGTGCAGCTTCTCTTTTCACAGATCACAAGCTTCATCTGCCGAAATTCCCTCTTCTATACAAATCTTAAAAGTTCCAGGAGCCCTAAAGTTGCAAATTTGGACAACCCTGTCTAAGGCAACAGGGAGCTTTGTTTTCCTATCCTGGTAACTTTATCTCCTTCTTGTTTCTTATGCAGCCACCCTCCTCAGAGAAGCACATCTTTCCATCATAATCCTTATGATTCCTCTCCTTACAATGCCTATGAAGAAGGTAGCCGTGGACGGAACTCACCGGTGATGATCCCGCTGGATTTGATGGGAAGTCATGATGATGTTGGACCTTCTCCAAGAGCTTTGGCACTCGAGGCGCCTGATTCACATCAGTATGGACAGACACACAGTATGTAACTGCATTGTATGTCAGTATAGTACAATAAAGATTTTTTAAGGGTTTTATAACAGAACAAATACAGTACATGCATATGGTGCCACTGTTTCATATACATGATACCTGGAGCCACACTAGGTTGGTACAAAGAACTGTATTGAGCTTCCCCTGGCATCCATCCCCACCTGGTTCATTGGTATTGACGGTTGAGGAGCCAGGCTGGCCATATGGGTCCTCTGATGGCCATGCCCAAGCCTACCTATACTGAATGCCACACTAAGGCCCATATCCTAAAGTGAAATTAAGCCCCTTACTCCAGAGCAGTTAAGGTGACTTTCCATAAGATAACACTAGAGGGTGACGTAACTGCGTGGACCCGTAACTGCTATGGATTTAGCCCTAAGGAATTTAAAACAAACACAATAGCAATTGGATTACAAATGTCCTTGACACTCTAGCTTTCTATCTGCATTGAGTACAGGAAGCGCCGCATGTTAATGTGGGGACTTGTTTTTATCCTTGATAGTTAACCCTTCGTTTGATTATGAACCAGAAGCTGCGTACACATTGCCGAACTTCATTGATGGCCCAAGAGATCCTTACGGGCATCGAGCTTCCGATATACCTGATGGAGGTAAGGTGTTAAAGGAGAAATATATCCGATGACATTGTAGGAAGTTTATATTTCAACACAATTATCCGGTGAAGGAGATCTCTTGGGAGATCAGCCCTTTGGAAGAAAATGTTGAATTGCAAGGATTTCTGGAAGTATTATGGACACTTTTTGAGTGGCTCTTCGACATATAATACGTGGCACCCAGAAATATGTTGGCTCAGCTCCTCTTGCCATCACAGTTAATCTAAGGTAAGCAGTATTCAAGCTTTATAGTTACAGGGTGTGAACTGAGAGGCCACTGGATTAAAACTAATGCACATGGTGAATAAATGATATTTAAGAATGAAAATCCTTCTTAAACTGTGGATATTTGAGAACTTAAATATTTACTGTATGCTACTTTTTAAGCATCTCCCCAGATGTATTACTTTAGTGTTGCGTTCCCAAGAGGCTCGAATTGTTTGGTTTAACCTGTTGGATGTTTGTGTAGAACCAGTCGGTGTCACTATTAGTCAACCAGTTGGTTTAGTTGAATGAACATCTTAATTTCATTAAACATTTTAAGTTCAATAACAGGTACATTGTTTAATTCTTCAGTGAACTTCCTCCAGAGACGACACAGGCACAATTCAGCCTACAGGGCACCTTCAAACTTGCTTCGGTTAGACCTGGAAAGATACAATGAAGAGAAGCAAAGGCAGGGTAAGACCTTTCCTTATCTCTTTTTTCCATTTGAAGAAGTAGGCTGCAATCCTAAAGGCACTTTCCTGAGAGTAAGACCCACTGAATACAATGGGGCTTACTTTTGAGTATACATGGATAGGATTGTGCTCATAGTCCCTGAATCCTTTTTGCTAGGAAAATATGGCAGATCTCAACCTGAAGGCTGAAATACAGTAGCTGGAGAGCTCTTGTCAAGGTGATACTATCCAAAGGAGTCTATACTTACAGAATTATAGAATCCTAGAGTTGGAAGGGACCCAGTAGGTCATCTAGTCCAACCCCCTGCTTATAGCAGGAATTCCTCCTAGAGCATCTCCAACAGGTGCTGGTGGAGCCTCTGCTTGAAGACCCCCAGTGAGGGAGAGTCCACCACCTCCCTTGGCAATCTCTTCCACTGCCGAACCGCCCTCACTGATATCTGATGATATCTGATGACTAGGTTCAGTTACGAGGAGTGCACACTCTCATCATCTAACCCAGCAATTTTTCAACCAATGTGCCCACATGCACCAGTGTGCAGATCCTCCGGCGTTTGGACAGCAGTGCTTGAAAATGGCAGCCAAACTCTTCTAGGTCCTGCACTTCTGTTTTTAGGACAACTGTTCAATAATGAAATTTTCTGCCATCCGAGGAAGAGGGACAGTTTGTTACTAGATGGTTGTCCTAAAAATAGGGCTGCAGAACCCAGAGGATTTTCCCAAAGGTGGAACTTCAGACATCACAAGAGGCAAAGACCTTATTTAACCTCGAGCAGTGATGGGATTCAAAGAAATTAACAACTGGTTCTCTGCCCATCTGGCAGCTACTTTTAAATGGCTATTTTTAAATTTTATATGTCCCACCTCTTGTTAACAACCGGTTCTATAGGTTGTTAACCTATAGGTGAACCTGCTGGAGCCCACCACTGACTTCGAGTGACGATGCACGGGGTTCATTTAGTTCTTTCTGTTTCTCCCCAGCACAATTCACTCTTGTTTTTTCCTGTTGCATTTTTTACCCAGATCCATAGTTCTTTCACTTTTTTGTTTGCAGAAGAAAATTTAGTCCGAAATCTGGCCGCCATGTCCATTCGAGACAGGATTAAAGCTGTCCAGAAGCTTCCTAAGACAATGAAAGAGAAGAGAGAGATCAGGTAATGGAAAAGTTTTGTATCCTAGTAGTATCCTGTGCCTTAGTTGGGAAGATGGCCAGTGCAGCATCAGAGAAATGGAATGGGCTCTCTTAAACGCATAGGCACATGCTTCTATGTGCACGTAACTGTGGTGGAGATGCAAAGCTATGGGCTGGCCACATGGTTCTGGTTAGTGTGTTTCCAAACAGATATACTATATTTACTCAAATCTAACTTTACTCACTTTTTTTCAGCCGAATTCAGTTTCCAAAAATCAGGGCATGCATTAGATTCAATGGTTAATTAGATTCGAGTAAATACAGTATTTTGATTATAAGTATAGGCTGTGCATTAGATTTGATGGTGCATTAGATTTGAGTAAATACAGTATTATAGAACTGAAAAAGATGCAAGAGATAGAAATAGTTTTGGAGGATAGAGCACAGTGGCGTAGCTAAGGGATCTGGTTTTTTTTGGGGGGGGGGCATAAATTTTTAACACTCCGAGAGTGCCAAATGCTCATAACACCCCCTAAGGGCATCCAGGAGGTAATCTGAGCTAGATGCAACCCTCACATGTCTTGGATCCACTGTCAGGGATGCAGGTTGGCTTCAAGGTATGGTACCTTGGGCAATGTAGCCCCCACCCATCTCTCTTAGCTATGCCACTGCTAGTGTAGCTTCCTTATGAAGAAAGGCTATACAGATGTGGCATTTTAATTTTGAGAAATAGTTACTGGGGGCATGATTGAAGGGCACAGTCCTAAACAATTTAAACAGCACTGATCTAGCTGCATTGCAACCCCAAAGTAAGGCAACAAACATGCCTAAATCTTGAGGAGGCCCCCATGGTTGCCTCCCCACTATGGGATGCCATGTACGACACACTGGCAAAGCAATGTCATTGCTGGAAAGTTGGGTTAGATTTGCACCAAAATGATCAGAACTGAAAAGTTTTTCTCCTCCTCTTGCATAGAGAACCAAGGTTTCATCCCATCAAATTGATTGACAAAATAATTTTAAAATTATTTTTCTTGTTCATCACCCCAGGTCCTCTAAGGGGAAAATTTCCATAAAAATGTTTTAAATAAGCAAGACTTTAAAGGGTCTCTACGTGCTGTTTTTTTACTTTGCAAATTTGTATTTTTTTTGGGGGGGGAGAGAATTGGCAAGCAGAGGACAAATTAAAGACCACCAGTTTGGCCACTCAGTTGTGTTAATTTGGGATCATCCTACCCTGGCATTCACACTGATCTGCAGACCTGTGGCTGAGCAATCCTTATGTGTCGCTACAGTGAGCAATTCTGACCTCATTGGCAGGTGGGAAGGAATGTGAGACTGGAGGATGGGTTTGCACAGTAGGTGTTGGAAATAGGTCATTAAGAAGTAGCCAGAAAGTAAGTGGACACCAACCACAGTCTTTGCCATCTGCTGCCCAACAGGATGAATGCTCAGCAGGAGAATGAGAAAACGCATCGGCGCTATGCTCGGATGAACTGTTGCACCCAGTGCTTCTATAGCACAGCTTTGGTAAATGAAATTGCTTTCAATGGGGATGTTTTGAGAAATGGGAAAAGTATCAGTCCATGTGGCTTATATTGCTCTGGGTACCACACCTAGAGGGGGCTCAGATGTGCACATCCCAGAGTGGATCCTCAAGTGTGCACATCCCAGAGTGGATCCTAAGTCAGAAGGAGGCCTCAAGGCATGGGGAGGCCACATGCACCCACCCTGCAAGATAGACATGTCCTGGGGGTGTCCACACATCTGATCCCTTCATTTGAGGTTTCCAAGCAGAGGTTGGAATCGCAGAAGCTGGAATCACAGATGTAGCCATAGCTTGTGCCAAGTAGTTGGACTAGATGATCTTTTAGGACACCTTCAACTCCAACGCTCTGTGATTGTAGAAAACTGGGGGGGGGGTGGTTCATTAGAGTGATCTCTGAACTGAGTTTGTGCCTTTTAACTTGGTTTAAAGCAGAGATCTCCGAACCCCAGCAAGGGGGCTAGAAGCAGCTGGTGGCTCTGGTGATATCTGATGTAGCCCATTGACAAAAACCTTGGAGACCCCTTACTTAAAGCAAAAAAAAAAACAAAAGATGGGTGGTAAGTTAAACCCACCAGTGTTTGAATATCTCTGTCCCCTTCCTAGGCATTCCGGCAGTTTAAGAACGGCTTGTGGGACGGTCTTCAGTTCTTTCAGTTCTGGCAGAAGACTCTGAAAGAGATCGGTGGCAACTTTGGAACCAGCGTCCGCTCCTATTTTGTTTTTCTGACCTGGCTCCTGGGGTTCAACTTCTTCTCCTTCCTTGTGAACTTGAGCTTTCTCGCTATCCCGCAACTCATCGCAGCTGCGCCTAATAACCTCTCGTTCACGGGATTGGAATTTTTCACTGGGACTGTGAGTTGGGGCTGTGCATCAAATGATGGCTGTTGGAGGGCAAAACAGGCCGGCAGTCAGAGGCATGATCTATAGATAATCAGCTTATGGGGCCAACTGGTGATGCACATCCTATGTGCTCTGGCTGCTCATCCTGAGATGCATTTTGTGAGCCGCAGCACCGTTGCATAACCTCTCCTTTCCCATGTGCTTTTCCAGGGTTATTTTGAAGACACAGTGCTGTATTATGGCTTTTATACCAATTCGACAGTCAGGATTGACAATGGCCATGCTCCGTATTACATGCAACTGGCCTACATTTTCACCCTGGGCATTTATTTTGTGATCTGCTTCTTGAGCTTGCTGTTCAGGTACCATCACATTTGAATTCCTCTGCTTCATCAAATACATCCCAGTCGTTGGCGTCCCTGGACATTCACATCTTTTTTTGAAGGGGGATCCTAGTTATTTGTGTCCTACTATAAATGGTCAACAGACCCCATTTTATATTTCCTAAACCTCTTATCATAGTCCAAACCCTTAACCTATCTTTGCATTTTAAAAATTAAAAAGTATGTCTAATATAAGTGTATTGGGATCAGGGGCAGATCCAGTGTTTGGGGAGAGTACTATCTAAATACTTGGGACCAGGGGCAGATCCAGTGTTTGGGTTGAGCACTACCTTAACTCCAAAGTCCTGGTTAACCAAGTAGGCTCCCACTTGAACTGAAGGCTGCAATCCTAAAAACACATCCCTGGGAGTAAGACTGGTTGAACACATTGGGGCTTACTTTTGAGTAGACACGGTTAGGATTGTGCTCTTAATCTCTGTGGTTGGGGTCTGCTGGGTGGATAGACCTGGACTTCTGGCCAGACTTGGAGCCTCAGTCTACCTGCTGGATATACCTTTGTCTCCCATTCCATCTGTCCAATGAAGCCATCTCTTCCAGATAGGTAGACCTGGTTTCCCAGGAGAACTGGTCTCTGTGGCCAAGGCTGGACTCGCACATAGTCCTGGAGCCCAGACCTATTGCTGGGTAGACATGGGCTCCCATTCCACCTCTTCTAGTTGGGTAGACCTTGCTTCCAAGCCAATCTTGGGCTGTTCCCATCCCAGTCGGTGCCCTTCTTTGGTGGCGCATCAGTGTGGGGTGGGGCATGCACCCACGATCCACCGCTGATTATGACAAAAATTATGGGATACCAAAAAAAACCTGAGGTCCAGGGTCTCATTTGGCTGGCACAATGTTGTCCAGGGCACAGTGATGCTGTTCTGATAATGGACTTCATGGGCAGTCTGAAGCCACTTTTGATGTCTGAACAATTCAGGGTAACATTTCCAGACTGCATTTTTAAAAAATCAATTACTTGGGGTGGAAAAACAGATTGGTCCCCCCTTTCATAATAACCTTCCCTCTTTTCCTTTTGGTGCCATTGCCCTCCCTCCAGCATGGCCAAGTCCTTCCGCAGGAACTTCATTAACCCTCGCCTGTCCTCGGGGCATGCTGCCAAGCTTCTGTGCATCTGGGACTTCAGCATCACTGATGAGAAAGCCATAAAGGTGAAACAGCAAAATCTCAGCACACAGATAAAGGTATGGAAGGGGAGCCTGTACCCTAAATAGGGGCATCCTCCACTTACTGGACGGGTTAGGGACCAGAGCATTGTCCGAAAATGAAAACCATTGAAAAGTGGAAGACATACTTTATGTTGCTTCCAATGCTTTTTTAGCTAGCAAACTGTGAATGCCCCTTTTATCCTATGATATGATGATACGAAACCTTTATTGGCATATAGGTGCCCCTTTTATCCTGCTGCCACACCAAGGTTTCTGCACATGGATTCTCATTAACTCCTTTGGGAACAGGATAAGACCAGGAGCTAGAACATGGGAGGGCAATTTTGGCCTTTAGAACAGCAGAGTGAGGTTGAAAGAGCGGAACGTGCATTGAAGAAATGAGCGCTGGGTATAGTTAAAGAGTGGATTGTCAGAAAACAAACTGTCAGGAAGTGGGGGATACCTGTAAATTGAGTTTCAAAGAATCATTTTGTGCAATTTGTCTCGAGTGCCCCCCAAAACAGTAAAGAGGGACCTCTACCCAAACACAGGAGACTTCCTGACCCGTCACTCAAAGTGTGGGGGGTTCCAACTTGAGTGTTTTAAAGTTTCCAAACTTTTTTTTGACTCTGGAGTCTTTTGAGTGACTTGAAAAAATGGAATTTTTGCCACTTGAGTCTTTTGACTCGAGTTCCCATCTCTGGTGAATCCACCCTAAATACGCAGTTTACGTTTGGTACCCAAATCCTTTGGAATGAATAGGGATTGATGGCCTCCTTGCCTTGCCACCAGGAGACCCTATCCGAAGTGACAACCGAGGCACTGAAGCTTTCTTTGTGTGAGAGGATCGGCCAGCTCTCCATCCACCTGGCTGCCTGGGTGGTCTCCTCTGGACTAGCTGTTGCCTCCTGTGCTGCTATTTATTTCTTCTCCCACCATAACTTGGAAGTAAGACCTGGTTAATTTTTTGTTTGTGTTGCAATGTATTTTGTACCATGTTCCCCTTTTTGATTTCCTGGGACAGCATGTGGTATTGCTGAGCAGGCTATCGCTGGCCTGTGTCTATGGAAAGATTTTAAGAACCCAATCCTATCTGTGTCTACTCAGAAATTAGTCCCATTATATTTAATGGGGCTTACCCCAGGTAAGTGCGGATAGGATTGCTGTCTTAACGAGGCAATGTTGTGCCTCAAAATTCAGTCTGCCCAAAAATCTGATGAGCGAGTCTAATCCTACAATCCAGAGTAACTACAGGAAGACGTAAGAGGCAGTTACTCTGGATTGCTCTATGCATTTCCCATAGTTTTCCCATAAGTGGCACCATAACTATGTTGGTGTAAAAGGTCCCGTAGTTACTTTGTATTGTATGGGAAGACATTAAGAGGCACTTTCTCTGGATTGCTCTATGCATTTCCCATAGGTTTCCCGTAAGTGGCACCGTAACTTCGTTAGAGTAAAAGGTCCCGTATTTACTCTGGATTGTAGCCTTAGTTTCAGAAGACAGAAAGAATTTGAAATTTATAAGATGCTGTTTGTTGAGTCCTATGAGTCAGGGCACATTTTTTAATTCATAACCTGAATAAAACTCTTAATTTAAATTATGTAGGAGGAAAATGCCCAGCAGAGCATTAGAAAATGTTGATATGGGTTTTATTATATTTGTTATGTTAAATGTTAATGTATTATTGAAATTTATATATTAAAATGTTAATATGGATTTCCCGCTCCACCCTATAAAAAGCGATTTCTCCATGGGGACAAAAACCAGCTGGACCATCAAGCGGCCACACTACTCCTGCCGGTGGTGGTGGGTCTGCTCAATCATATTGTGCCTTTCTTCTACTCTTTCTTTGGCTTTGTGGAAAAATTCACATATCCCAAGTACCAGATCTACACCACGATCATCAGGTACGTGCAGCCCAATTTTTCCCAGCAATGTTCTTTTGTTGTCCGAATGTAATGACCAGTACCAGGTTATGCAATGACCAGTACCAGAAGGCACATGATGCAGCAGCCTTTGTAGATAGGTGGATGGTGTGAGATGTTGGGACGGGTTAGAAGGAGCCACTCCAGCACATGAGCTGGTGGTGCACCAGCTACTTCCTCTGCTCTTCATCCCACCCAGATTTGAAAAGTAGTAGTAGAGAAAGTGTGAAGGAGAGAAGAGTGCTGGACTAGAGAGTTATTGGTGGACACTCTAGCAATCATTCTCTTCTCCTCTGTTCCTGCCATTGTGAATCCAAGCACCCCCTGGCCAATCTGGTAGCCTCTTAGGTAACCTCATGAACAGGACAACCTGTTGGTTCTTCCTACATCTTATAATGGTCCATTAGATGCTTCTGGTACCACCCAACATGCCTGCATCCTGTTGTCAGTCTCTTGTACCTGGCTTTTAGAGATTAGCTGCCTCTAGGACCAGGAGCTTGCCATTACCCATCCATAACCCATCATGACATGTAACCATTACCCTGGTCCATTACCCATCATGACATGTAACCTGTGATGGATGTTTCCTTCATCACTCTGTCCAGTTCCCTTTGGGGTGGGCATCTAGGCCAGATGCCATCACCATATCCTGTGGCAAGGAGTTCCACAGATGAACTACATGATAAGTAAAGAGAAGTTTTCTGTTCTTATCCCCCTACTTGCTGCAACTCTTTCATAGGAATGTGATTCTGAAAATATCCATAACTGGGATTCTCTGCTACTATTGGCTTGGCATTGTGGCAAAGTCTGAATCGGAGGTAGGATTCGAATCTTTGTACTTGATTGTTGCATTTTGAGATACGAGGGCAGAAATGCACTTCTGGAAATGCAGGCTGCACAGTGTCCCTGACATCACTACAGACAAAAAATTTTTAAATCGCTGTATTTTCAAATAATACTATCATGTCATATACTGTTTGAGGGACTCTAAAATAACTAAAATATCTCTATTCTAGCAATAGTTATAACCAGGGAATCAACATGGGGGGTGCATCACCATGTCCGCTGCCCAGGGTATGGCCATGCCCACTGCGCAGGAGCAGGTCTGTGCAGGAGGGTGACATACTGGCTTTCTGTACAGAGTGCCACAAACCCAAATGATGCCACAGAACTGAGCATTAAACCTGTTAAATAATAGAAATAATTTTTTTGCAGATTTTGATTTTTTTTTTCTTACAAAAATGAGAAGTGCAGAATTATGTGTTTTAATTATTGAGGGCTGTGGGTGGCGCAAGAGGTTAAGACGCTGTGCCTGTTAACCAGCAGGCCAGGGTTTGAGACCGGGGTCGGCCCCACAAGACAGGGTGAGCTCCTGTCCTTAGCCCAGCTCAGCGATGCCAGCTGGATCCAATCGTATTGGCTTTGCCATTCCATTGGACTATTTCAGTGGCATGGAGAGGGGGGATTTGCTGCTTGGGTATCAGCCTATCCTCCATAACAATCTACCCTGGCCTTCCTCCTTCACATGTAGCATTGAGCACAATATCATAGTCTTTCGAGACTGATGGATGCCAATAGACTACTTTATACTAATTTCATTATCAGTGTTTTCTCCCACTCTATGTCTAGATTGACTTTTCTCTTTCCACCCCTTTCTTTAAAAAAACAAAACTAGTGCTGGGAAACATTGGTTGGTCAAGATATCTACAGGCTGCTTGTGGCTGAGTTCTTCTGTTGCTTGTTGGGATCTTTCTTTGGAGAATTTGTACGAAGGTATGTACACAATTTATTACATGGTGTTAAGAGGAAATGGGAGAACCATTGCTCAGGTGTCATACCCTGCGCAAGTGGGTATTATTTTAGGAATGGCACCAGCAGGTCTTGTATGTTCCGTGAGGCATCTGGCCACTGTGAGATACACGAAGGTGGACTGGATGGTCCTGGTGCGGAGAGGCTCTTCTGATGTTCTTAACCCACTATTCTTCCTCATTTATGATGGGAATGATCTTGTGGGTTTTCATTCCAGACTCATTGGAACAAAATGCTGCAAAAAACTTGGTGTGCCAGAGTTTGACATCGCTCGCAATGTTTTGGACCTGATCTATGCGCAGACTTTGACATGGTGAGTGGCTGTCCAAGATGTTTCTATTTTTATTCCAATTCTAGGATTCTATATATTGTTAGATTTGTACTCCGCCTTTCTCCCCAAACGTGGCTTGTTTTGTCATTGGTTGCCCACAAATGTTAGGATTGACATATTAACCATCTATGGGTTGTGTATGTCGACAAGCTCCTTATGTTCTCAGACATACCCAACGGGGTTTAAGAGAGAGTGACCAGGATGTTGTGCAATAAATAACTTGTGCCTAATAAAATTGTTCTTCATTTTTAATAGCCTTCCAGAGGTTTGTTTCTGAGTAGCCCTCAAACTGATCTGAAAACTTGATCCTAAAATCTATGACGATGACATTTGACTAAATTTTGAAAATAACCCCCTAAGATAAGGAAAAACATTTTGAAGCCAGCCAGATCCTGCAAGTTTTATTTTATTTTTTAATTTGTTCCCATTTTCTTTAGGATTGGCATCTTCTTCTCTCCTCTGCTTCCAGCCATTCAGATGTTATCATTCTTTATAATATTTTATGTGAAAAAGGTAAACTAATATTTTTTGTATAATGTTGTTATCTGTTATTAATGATGGGCAAAATCCAGAGTAACTACGGAGAGGCTTTGCTCCGGTGTAAGAACAACTTACTCTGGATTGCAATATGAATTTCCTAGGTTTTCACTAGGTGGTGCAGTAACTATGGGTGCACGTAAAGTCTCTTATGTGCTCCTGTAGTTACTCTGGATTTGGGGGGATGTCTCTTATGCTGCAAAGTGATGGCAGCAAAACACACAATGGATCATGTGCACCTTAATGTCCTTCAGGTTGTTTATGGTACTATCTTACACTCAATAAAATCGTAGTAGATTACGCTCAGGAAATTGTTATAAGATTGCAGCCTTAGAGCCCCATCCTATGCCTATCTACTCAGGTTACATTACAGTCAATGGAGCTTACTCCCAGGAAAGTGTGGCTTGGATTGCAGCCTCACTCTTTATTCCCAGCTGCAGCTAACCATTGGAAACAACCTACTGTATTATCTCCATTTACCCAAGCTTCTGGATCCCGTCTTACCTCTAAAGTAAATAACTAGAGTGTAAGCCCCTTGGGACAGAGACCGTCCTTACATTATTTGTAAAGTATAGAGAGTATGTTGTGTAATTCTGTAGGAATTGGTGTTGCATGTACTGAATTTGGGGAGGGAAACCAAACTGGAAGGTACTTGCTCTCAACTCAAGCATGCGGGAGAACTTGAGTTTGATCCCTGACATCTCTGGGTTGGGCAAGACTTAAACCCTACAGAGAGGCTGGCAATACTGAGTTGTGTGGCCCAAGGTCTTGACTCAGCAGGAAGCCTCCTCTTATGTCTCCATGTCATTCCAGACATCTTCTCCCTTCCTTTTTTGAAGGTCAGCCTGATGATGAACTGTCAGCCACCCCAAAAAGCTTGGAGAGCTTCTCAGATGAACACTGTCTTCATTTTCCTCCTTTTTTTCCCTTCCTTTGCGGGAGTCCTCTCTGTAATCGGGGTCACTGTCTGGCGGTGAGTATGGCCTTTCCCCCTTTTCCCACTTAGGAACATGGACTAGATTTAGCCTGGCATGGAAATAGGCTTACCCATCAGTTCTAAGCACCAACAGGTGTTAGCAGCTACCTTTGGGAAGTCAAGAACTCTTTAAGGCAGTGGTATTCAGGCATTTCAGACTGGGACCCCTTTTCAAATTTAAAAATCTGTCCAGGACACCCTGTCAAACTTACTGGGATGTTCTTCCATGTCTACTTGGAAGTAAGTCACGTTGTGTTCAATGAGACTTAGGGCAAAATCCAGAGCAGTTACAGGCCACACAGTTAAGTCACCCTCTAGTGTTATCTTACGGAAATTCACCTTAACTGCTCCGGAGCAAAGGGTTAATTTGACTTTAGGATTTGGTCCAGTGGTGGGCCCAGCCTGCCCTAACAACCGGTTCTCCGGAAGTGGGCGGGGCCAGGCTGGGTCAGGGGGTGGGGTCAGGGGGCAGGGCAGGGGAGGGCATGCCACCTTAACCCTTAGTTTACCAAAAAAATTGTATCACTTGTGATGGCATCAATCAGTACTAAGCCCCTGGGTTCTGTGTAATTTATTCCTATGCATTACACTCTGTTATGCTCTCAGGGGGAAATGTGTGCCACACTTAAGAACATAAAAGCCTAAGAAAAGCCTCCACTGGATCACCCCAAAGACCCATCTAGTCCAGCTCCTGAATCACACAGCAGCCCACCAGCTGCCTCAGGGAGCACATATGACACTTGCATCCAGGTGCCCAAGTACCAGCAGACACTACCACAAGTTTCACTGGTGGTACTCATACCACTGGTTGAGAAACACTGATCTACAGTTTAGGACCAGAGTCTGTGGTGTCCCCTCTGCAGGCTGAGGTTTGCCTCTAAGCCACTACTTAAGGCTACAATCCTGTCCACACTTTCCTGTAAGTAAGCTTCATTGAATATAATAGGACTTCTGAGTAGTCAAGCAAAGGACTGAGCTCTTAGTAACCAGCCTCTGGCTCCAATCCTATTCACTTTCCTGAGAGTAAGTTCCACAGACTCTAATGGGACTTACTTCTGAGTAGTCAAGAATAGGATTGGGCTCTCTAATGCTGCACTCCTCTGCACACTTTCCTGGGAGTAAGCTTCATAGATTGAAATGGGATTAACTTTTGAGTAGTCAGGCATAGGATTACAAGCTCTTAGAAACCAGCTTCTCTCCAGGGAGTAAGCTTCACTATTATAATGGAACTTACTTCTGAGTAGACAGTGATTGGGCTTTGAGGCTACACTCCTATGCTCACAGGGGAGTAAAACCTACTGACTTTAATAGGATTTACTTCAGAGTAGGCAGTGTACTGGGCTCCTGGGGGTGCAGGCTGGGAACTGCATGCTGCCTGCTTATAAGGAAAAGGAGGACAATGAAGATTTATTGTGGTCCTGGAAGAAAGTATGGATAATAAGAAGACTCCATGTTGCCTGCTCATAAGGAAAAGGAGGAGTAAAAAGAGGACCTGTCCTGGGAAAGGAGGACATGTGGTCACTCAGTACTTGCTTCTGACGAGGCATGCAAAAAATTGGGCTCCGATGCTGCCATCACACCTACCTGGGAGTAAGCTCCATTGACTAGGATGGGACTAGGATAGGATTTACTTCAGAGTAGGCAGTGGAGTGGGCTCCTGGGGGGGGCAGGATGGGAACTGGGGCTATTTCTTCAGGTACCCCCCATACTTCCTGCCCTCAATCTCAGGTGGAGAGATTTCTCAGAGGGGCAGGATGAGGGGGGGAGATCTCTTGGGGGGAGCAAAAGGTCTACAGTGTGGATAGGATTGCAGCCTGAGCCCAATCCTAACAGTGTCTACTCAGAAGTAAGTACCATTCAAGTCAGTGGGGCTTACTCCCAAAACTGTGTGGTCAGGATTTTAGCCTTACTATGCAGGCTTACTTAGAAGTAACTCTCATTCTAGTCAGTGGGGCTTACTCCCATGTAAGTGTGGATATGATTGCAGCCTCAGAGCCCAGTCCTAATCATGTCTACTCAGTAGAAAATCCCATTAAAGACAGTGAACTTACTCTCAGGAAAGTAGACTGGGCTGGAGGGAGAAATCCAATCCTCTGCCAATCTCCTCAGAAGTAAGTCCCATTATAGTCAGTGGGCTTACTCTCAGGAAAGTCTGGATGGGAAAGTAGCCTCAAATCCTATGCTACTCAGAAGGAAATCCCATGATAGTCAATGGGAATTGCTCCCAGGAAAGTGTGGCTAGGATTGTGGCCACAGGCTGCAGTCCTCTACTATACAGTGTGGCTTACTCCTGAGTAGTACTGGGTAGTACTGAGTAGTTCTCCATGCCTAGTACTGGGCTGCAAAGGCACCCAGGGAAGGAGGGAGGCAGGCAGGAAGGCTTGCTGCTCTTACTCACCTCAGCCTCCCAGAGGTTTGTATGGCGGCCTCTCTGTTCCCTCCCAAGGACCTCTTAGTAAAGCTGCCCATCAAATGCCTGATTCAAAAAAAGCATCTGCAGAGAGGCTGCTCATTTGCATGTGAGTACCCAGCATGCTTTGCAAACTGCACCAGGAAATAACTCCTGAAAACTTGCTAGAAATAAGGTTTTTAATCAAAATAAGGTATTTAGCAAAGTCAGGATTCCTGAATAGCCTCATTCAAAGGTTTGGGGCATGAAGAATTTACTCACCCTGACTTTAAAGCATGAACTAACAGTGATCCAAACACCCCCCAGTTCAGCAGTCAGAGTCTGAAGGTGCTGCAGTGGTAGAAGGAACAGACTGTATTTTAAAATTAAAAATAAACTTAGGGAGGGAAGGAGGGGGGGAGAGAAGGGGAGGGAGGCTCAGAAGGGGAGAGGGGAGGGGGGAGGAGAGCCTCCAGAGGCCCTTTAAGAGAAATGCAAACACACTTGCATGCAATTCAAAGACGATGGCCCTCAATTAACAACCGGTTCGCTAGTCAGCCCCTAATTAACAACCACCTCTACAGAACGGTCAGAACCGGCATCAGCCCACCTGTGATTTGGTCCTTACTCCCAGAAAAGCCAGATTCCAAGATGGTGGATCCCATCCTCTTGAGAAACCCCTGACCCAAGGTTGCAACCCCAAAGGGGTCCTGACCCACACTTTGAAGACCACTTCTTTAAGGTTTAATGACACTCTTCCTATCTCATGGGAACTTTTTTTTACATCATTGATGGGTTCCTGTTTAGCCCTGTGCCATCAGTTCAGAATATCGTTTTGTTGTCCACCAAAAGGGAAAGTGAGAACCCATTTCTTAAATGTTGTAAAATATAAAGATACCTGAGTATAAGAAGGATATAAATATTAAGACGACTCTAATTTCTGTTCTCTGTGATCACTGCTAAAATCCGTCTCTGGCCTTTTGGATGAGATTGCATCCGTCAGTCTTGGAAGACTATGGTATCGTGCTTGGCGCTGCATACATTGCATGTGAAGCACAAAAGCCTGGGTTAGATTGATATGGAGGAGAGGCTGTTCCCCAAGCAGCAGATCCCCCTCTCCACGCCACTGAATTAGTCCAATGGAAAGGCAGAGCCAAGACGATTGGATCCAGCTGCGTCGCAGAGCTGGGCTAAGGACAGGAGCTCTTAATGTCAAACTCACAATCTTAACAGCTGGGCCTATTCTTCTAATGCTTTGATTCCCAAACTGTGGGTTTGAGCCCCACTGGTGGGTCACCACCTGATTTTTGGCTGATCGCCAAAGGAAGTTTCAGGTAACTAATTGTCACAATGGTTGAGGCTATTCAAAAATCGGAGACTGGAGTTGCTAATTACCTTGCAAAGAGCTCAGCTCCTGCAGTTTGCAAGCTTGAGTAAATGCAGTATATGGTGCTAAAAGTTTGAGGGTCTCTTTTGTTGTTAGTAGTAAATAACAAGCAAAATACTTTTAGTATTTCGTTCTAGTTTTAGTTTTTAGTTCTAAACCTTTTTTTAAAAAAGGATTAAACCTAGAAGGGTCTTGAGACTAAGCAGATCCTAGTGCTAAAAAGTTTGGGAACCACTGAAATCTAACGGATTTTTTTTCTTTTTCCCAGAATGAAGCCTTCTGAAACATGTGGCCCTTTCCGTGGCCTGCCAACTATATTCGAGGCCATTTCTGGCTGGATAGCAGTCCTGACTAGTTATCCTGGCTCCGTGTGGGTGGTGTGGATCTATCACAACTTAATTGAAAGTGTCCATTTCTTCTTCATCCTCTCTGTCCTTGTTTTGTAAGTGTCTGGAGCAAGGTTCTCTTCAGCAATGCTGCTTTTGTAAAAACCGGGATGCAAGTGTGTGTGGGGCAAAATCCAGAGTAACTATGGGGAGTCCTTGCTCCGGTGTAAGAACAACTTACTCTGGATTCCAATATGAACTTCCCATAGGTTTTCACTAAAGTCTCTTATGTGCTCCTGTCGTTACTCTGGATCTGGGGGTAACTCACCCCAATAATTCACTTTGGAAATGAAAAGTGATAGGTTTTTTGCATCTGTGACTAGTGTTTGTTTTTAAAATACCTAAAGCTTTCAGGGTCTCATATTTTTATATTTATACTGTAAACAAATGCTTTTTAATTTTAATGATTAAGCCTAAAAGGAGTGCAAGTTAGGAATAAGTTGACTGTAATGTTTTGATTTTCTCTATAAACACTTTTTTTGGAAAAGCAATATTTAATAATGTTCTTCTTTCTTTTTAGAATTATCACATACCTTTACTGGCAAATAATAGACGGCCGGAAAATAATGGTGAAACTGTTGCAAGAGCAGATTATTAATGTATGTGGGGATAATAAAAATATATGCTTTGGGCACCTTTGTTAGGGCTTTGGGGAGTGTGTAAAATGCCTTCTTCCCCACCCTCCTGTCTTCCACCTCCTCACACCTCTTCCTCCTTTTTGAATTCACGTCCCTTGATAAGACTGTCCACTTCTGGAGGGGGAAAAAAACAGCACCAGGAAATATTGAATCCAGTCTTGATTAGAACTGGAAATGGTCTTACAAATCCTCTTGCACTGAAATATTTCTGTTTTGCAGGAAGGTAAAGATAAAATGTTTTTACTGAAGAAGCTGCGGGCACTACAAGCGTCTAAACACCCAAATCAGGGAGATCAGCCACAGGTTGGTTGATAATGAGTTTATTTTATATGTGCAAGCTTGAGACACACAATGCAATCCTAAGCATGTCTAGCCAGAAATAAATCCCATTGTATTCAATAGTATTTACTCCCAGGTAAGTGTGGTTAGGATTGCAGCCATACACAACTAGAAAGGGGTTGGGTTGAATAGAGCAGATGGAAGGATGTTCTTTCCTTCTCACACAACACCAGATCTTGGGAAAACAACCACTAAGAGCGTTGGGAGTCGGGACCGACAAAATATTTGTTTCCCTGGCATGGAATTGCCACAGGATGTGTTGATTGCATCTGCCCTCGATGTCTTTAAATAGGGGTTGGAGGAAAAGTGTATCATGGGTTATAAGCCACAATGGGTATGTCCAACCTCCTGGTTTTCAGAAGTGGACTACCTCAGAATGGGAACAGGATGTAGCGCTCTAGTTGTCACTGAGATACTGGTGGGCAACTGTGCTGGACTAGATGGTCCTTTGGTGTGACCCAGTGGCACTTTTCTTCCCTAATTTCTCCAATACATGGAGGAGCTCCACCATGCAAGTGATGCGCAGGTGATGCCAGCCCTAGAGACCCCACTGTCCGAAATAAAACTGTCCTGAGAGCCACAAGACCGTTTAGCGGTGTGGACTGTAATATTCTGTAGCCCACTCTGAATCTGGGGACTTGCAGAGAGGCAGGCAGTTCTGAGAAATGTAGCTGTTCGCTGTTTCCAACAGATGGAGACAAACACTGGCAATAGATACGGTGCCAACGAGGATTGCAGGCTGTACCTGATTTGGTTCTCTTTTAAATTCCAGAGAAACCCCTCTACACGCCAGTTACCTGTTGAGCAAGCACATTTCTCTCCATCCAACTACTTGGAAACCACTACAAGAACAACGGACAGAGACCCTGACACTGAGGTATGGCAAGAGTTATGGCAGAGTATTAAAGAGAAATTGCTTGAGGTCCTTTGCACGTTCACTTGCTGCCCCCCAAATTAGGATTTCCCCCTGGCCTGGAATGTAAGAATTGCCCTGCTGGATCTGACCCAAGGCTGAGCGTGGCAGGCAGACTTTTAAAAAATCACCTGTCCTGAACCTCTCTTAGGCTGCAATCCTAAACACACTTTCCTGGAAGTAAGCCCCAGTGAATATAATGGCACTTCCTTCTGAGTAGACAGGGTTAGGATTGCATCCTTACTGGTGTGTTTATGGCCTCCCAATCCAGAAGCAACTGGTTGATGATAGTGGGCTATGCAAAACAATATACTAGAGGACAAATAAACTATGGAAACCACTTGAAAATTACCAGGGTGGGTTCAACAATTAATCCAGGACTAATCAAAACCTAGGGTGCAAATACAGAGTAACTACGGGGAGTCCTTGCTCTGACATAAGAACAGTTTACTCTGGATTGCAATATGAATTTCTCATAGGTTTTCACTAGGTGGTGCCATAACTATGTCGACATAAATGTTTCTTACGTGCTCCCATAGTTATTCTGGATTGTAGGGATACTTGGAATGAGTTGAGAGAAGGGGAGCTTCCAATGCCAAGATGATCCAAAAAGGAACCTGGCATAACCAGCCCAGAACTCCTTGCTTCAAGTAATAATGGGGGGAATAAAGAAAAATATCAATTATCGTATGGTTCTCTTATGGTTTTTCCTTCTGCAGTTTGCTGGAATGCCTGAAATGACCACCTTCTCCCAAGGTAAGCGATAACAGGCAGCTTAGCCACTTGTTGAAAGGCATAGGGTAATGTATATAACCAGTGATGGACTTCAAAAAATTTGAGAACCGGTCTCTGCCTATCTGGCAGCCACTTTTAAATGGCTATTTTTAAACTTTATATGTCCTATCTCTTGTTAAGAACTGGTTCTATAGAGTAGGTGCGAACCTGCTAGAGCCCACCACTGTATATAACCTATGATAAATAGATATAAATAAATGATAAATAGATATAAATCCATTAAATAAAAAAATATGGGCATGACTGAATACAAATAATATAGAAAAGAAACTGCAGCATCTATACAAACCTACAAACCATCTATATTGGCATTGACTTGCCTTTCAGGTCATAAAAGGAACACCATTACATATCAAGATCAATTCAGGTTTGGAAGCCAGCATAAGGGAGAGGCAATCTAATGGGCATCAACTGACAATGATAATGACAAACAATAACGATAGTGCTGTTGTTTTACTGTCTTCACTTGCCGGTGTCTTTCTGCCTACAGTAGCTCAAAAGGATCGTCAGAAGAATGGCAGTGCTATGGCTCTACTTCTTGCCCTAAGAGCCAGACAAGAAGCTGAATGGGGAATGGAAGACGAGGAGTTTAGCACATGATGCGCCAAGAAGCACTCCCAGCCCAGACTCTGCTGCTTGCACTCAGGCCTATGAAGGCACCAACAGGACTCTGAAACCAGATAATCTGAAAGCGTTGCTGGAACAACAGTTTGTATCAAAGACTTGCACTTTTCCCACAGGTTGTAGTGTTGCTTTATTATAGTTTTGACAACGCAGTGAAATATACAGAGAACAGACAGGAGCTTTTGGGGGGGGGGGTCATGCTCTCCCCAATCTATTTACTTGATCTAAGCAATACGGAGCCGCCTTTTCATGGAAATCTGAACCTGGATTAATGTGATTTATTCCTGTCTGGCATTATTTTGTATTTGAAGGTTTTTGCTCCTTTCCCGACACAGTATATTTTTACAGAAAAAACTACATAAATTTAAAAGAATGAGAAACCTCTCTTGTCAGTGCGCAGAGCCACACATCCCACAACGTTTCCTCTGGCCCTTCTGTTGTACACTGTTTTTGGAACAACTCTGGAAATGACATAACTTGTTGTGTTGCAGAGTTGTGAAGAGGCCTCTCTCTTCCAGGCTAGTGCAGCTGTGCTCTCAAACTGACAAGGACCTTCTTGTTGCCCATCATCAGTGGCCACTTCAGCTGCCAGCTGGCCCAGTTTCTGTATTCCCCAAACCACCACTTTGAACAGTAAACAAGAGATGGACTGAAACAACCAATCGGATGTAAATGGTGCCCTGTATGCATGCTCCTAAGTTGTGTCAAGACAGCACATGCACCAACCATGGTTTGGAAATGGGACAGTGAGAAGAGCCCTGCACCATCTAGTAGTTCATCCTACTAGCAGCCAACATAATCCAGTAAATTTGCCCCCGACCCATATATTGTAAGCCTCACTGTCTCATTAGCCCAGAGCTGGCTACAAGTGTATGTCATGTAACCCTTAGATGCCCATCCAGATCCAGGAAATGCAAATTCATGCAAATTGGGCTGTTTTTAGATGGGCATCTAAGGGCGTTATGTTCAGAGTATATCAACAGTGTTATGTTCCCCTGTACATATATGCTTTCTCCTAACTGTTGTGCAATTAGGGTGCAATCCTAACCTAGGCCGGCACAACTCATGGGTCATTCCATTCCCATGGTGATATAGGGAGGCAAGCGCATGACTGTGCACTGGCCTAACCCTCCCCCAGGAGAGGCACAGAAGTGACACCCCTAGGTCAGCACAGAATTTATGCCAGGACTTAGGCTGGCCTAACTGGAGATTAGGATTGCAGCCCAAGTGAACATTCAGCCCAGACTAGTGCCTCTGTGTAAACAGACACTTCCTGCCAGAAACTAGTTGGCTGTACAGGCTCCTTTCTCCTAAGATCCTCCTTGTTGTATACTATGGTATACAACATGGTATCCTCTTTGTGGTATGCTTTGCTGCAGACTATGGAAGACCTGCTTGCCTCATTAAGAGCCTCTTCACTGTATATGTGGTTTGTTGTTAAGTGGCACACACCTGTGTATTCTAAGCATGGTCCCCGCACTTCAGAAGCACATGCCCCTCTTGGCTAGCTTGCCAGTTAATCTTCTCCAAGTAGAAATTGATAAGTGACAAGTCATGCCAGTGCCTTGAGAAGCCTAATTTCAAGACTTAGTCCAAATAAATAGCTTAATTTTCACCAACAGTGTAAATCCTACACAAGTGTTGTTGCCAATTAACCTGATCTGATTCCCTGAGGTTACATATCCGTTAATCTTAATTGAGAAATACTACTTCTTTTTAAGACTAACATTGATGGTAACCTTAAGGCTCTGTCCATCACGCGGAAAGGAGAAAATTCTGACGCGGTTTGCGTTCTAAGGATTTAGTTCCAGAAAACCCAAAGCACGCCGGAGAATATGAAAATTTGGACTGCGGATGAATTTCAATCTGCCTATCTAGACAGTCCCAGAGAAAGTCGAGTTAAAGGCTGTGAACTAGTAGTGAGGGTCACAATCCTCTATCAGGCTGTCAGTGATGTAGGTGGTTTGGAGGACATTTTCGTAGTACGTTTTTTCAGCAAAACTGTTCACCGTCCAACCAACAACGTGAACGCCTTTGGAAGACCACTTTCTCACGTAGTCCCTAAAAGGATCAAGACATACACAAGAGGGAAGGGAAGGACAAGTGATTTCATTTTGTTTGGAACTAAAAATATCTTTTCCTCCATATCTAAAGTCCTAACCACTGAGCATTGTGGCCAATATAGGGAAATAGTAAAAGATGTGCTATATATATAGGTACTTGGGTGACCCCCACATATTTGCATGGGTTGAAAACTTAGGAAGTAACCAGGAAGTGGTTTGTAACAGTTTTCAACAGTCAACATTTAAGATTTAATGTTTCAACATTTAACATTCAACATGTTAAGTTGTCAACATTTAAGACTTGCTCCCCGCAACTCCTCCATCTGGCAGTGGCCCTGTAAGTACAAAAACACACTTCACCCCTTTTACCCTACAATCCAGAGTAACTACAGGAAGACATAAGAGACACTGGATTGCTCTATGCATTTCCCATAGGTGGCATTGTAACTACATTGGTGTAAAAGGTCCTGTAGTTACTCTGGATTGTAGCCTTAGCAATATTATCCTGGGGATCGTGTTAATGAATGCTTTTTCCTTCTCCTGCCTCTTAATGGGACTGGAAAAGCTTCCCATGGTGTTCCCTTGTTCTTTAAGGCAATGTATACTTTTCTCCATTCGCATCCCTGGGTACTGAGGAAGTATATTAGCTGGGAAGAGATTGAACTCAAGTACTTGGAGGGCCAAGGCCTCCCACTTACTGTGAAATGAAGTTTTTCTGCACCAGAAAGACAGAGGTGCCGCAGAGCTGCCACAGGAAGTTGTGCATCGCCCAGTCCATGACCACATCCAGCACCATTGCCAAACAATGCTTCCAGGCAGAGTTGTAGCGAGGGGTCCCATTTCCCAAGTGACTGAAGCTCCACGGTCTGTGGGTCAGCGCCGTTATGATTTTCTTATCGGCTAGCCTCATCTGGAAGACCAACCAGAGCAGCCAGAATGAAGGCAACCTGATGGCAAGACTCTTGTCACTGGACAAGAGTGGCTTCCCAGCTCTGTAATGCGGCACAGGGATTTGGGGCATACGGAGAAAGCACTGCTTGGGCCTCAAGTCTCGCAGGGGGTTGTGGCTTATTTGCCTCCGGGATAACGTCTTTAAAGTACACCATATCCCTTTGAGGTGAAATGCCCTGGGTGGGGCAATAGGTGGCTTTTCCAGGATAACTAAGACAATACACTCAAATATTATAATGAGAGAACAAAGGCAATCAACACAGATTAGCCCTAATACGCTAAAACCAGGAACTTGCATATCATCCATCAGATAAAATATTTGAAAGGAGTCTTTTAAGGACCCTTTAAGGACTAACCAATCTTATTTCAGCATTAAAGTTTTCAGCATTAGTTGCCTTAGGAGGATTTCCTACTACTGACAGGGGGTTGGACTCGATGACCTACTGGGCCCTTCCAAGTCTAGGATTCTATTATTTATGGAAGTTTTCTACCCAGTCTCATAGCTAGAGCAGGACACAATGGTGAGTAGTGCAGGAACGTTTGACGCCAACCCAGCCCTTGCTGCCCAACTGCCTCAAAAGTGAACAGAAAGGATGCTTACACTAGCATTTGGGAGCATCATTAACATACTGCTACTGCTATTTCTGCTGCAGAAGACAGCAGCCCACCAATCCTCTGCTGAAATGAGATTTCCTGAGTCTGTCTCAGAAACATTAGCCAGAGCAACGTGGCTGCATTTACTGCCCTGTGCAATATGAGGTGGGATAAAGCCACAGATATTCAAAAGAAGAATCAACTGGAACAGTACAGGTTGGAAACCTTTACCTTATAGACAACGTCCGGCATAAAAGAGCAGACCACGCTGGTATTGTACAGCCGTGGATATTCCGTGTAGAGGAGACTGAGGGCTGGAACAGCCTGCCAGGAACAGAAGACCAAGCAGTCAAAAAGGAACGGCAATTAACTGCTATCACGGGAGAGATCAGTAGGCAGAGGGAGGCCAGCGCCCCCAAACATTAGACCGCTGGTTTTCAACCAGTGTGCAGTGGCACACTGGTGTGCTGTGGGAATTTGGGGACTGACATTCATTAATAGGAAAATTGGGGGATTTGAACAGTCTGGTGTGCCTTGCCAATGGTAAAAACAATTAATGGCAATTTCAGTGCCTTGTTAAGTGTGCCATGAGAGGAAAAAGACTGAAAATCACTGCACTAGACCAGTGGTCAGGGAACGGGGTAAATTACCCCAAATGGGGTAAAAATGAAATTCCTGGGGGTAATGGATGGTCGTGCTTCCGAGACACAGCTGCAGCCTGAGCCTTCCCAGCTGACATAAGCACCCATTCCCAGGTGTCTACTCAGGAGTAAGTCAATTGATTCAATGGAGCTTACTCCTAATTTTTTTAAAATGTAATTTTTTTTAAAAACTCCAGATTTTTTTGAATAGATTCAATAAAATGTTGAATTTAAATAATCTCTATATATATATGAGAAAAGTCACTGACTGACTGACTGATCACCGCCCTGCCAAAACCGCTGGGCCTAGAAGCGTGAAATTAGGGGTGGGTGTTCCTTCCGTGACTGAGGGGTGCACTAAGAACCGGTTTTCGGAAATTCCAGCTGGAAGGGGGCGAAAAGGGGCACAACGCGTTTTCCTCCCTATACTTTGCATTGAGAATTGCTGACTCATCAACATTCTGCCCCAACTGCTGGGCCTGAAGCATGGAATTCTGGGAGTTCCTTCTGTCCCCTGAACACCCTCCAAGAACCATCTGGAGAAATTAACCCTTCAGGGGCTGAAAAGGGGGCAACATGTTTCTGTCCTATACGTAACATGGGAGACTGAACAACATCCAGCCAATTTGGTGCTCGGCGCCTGGTGCGGTGGGAATGTTGTTCGGAGGAAGAGGTTGCACTGGCAAGGATGCTACGCATGGGGGAAGTTGCGCATGGGGGACTGATGCACATGGAGGAAAGTTGTGCATGGGGAGAAGTTGCGCATGGGGGATGAGGCACATCGGGGATGAGGCACATCGGGGACTGATGCAGATGGGCAATGTTGCATGTGAGGAGTTCAGGCACATGGGGGATGACGTGCATGGGGGACTGATGTGCATGGGGGACTGATGTGCATGGTGGGATGATGCGCATGGTGGGATGATGCGCATGGGGGAAAGTTGCACATGGGAAGTTGCACATGGGGGGAAGTTGCACATGGGGGGGAAGTTGCACATTGGGGGGGAAGTTGCGCATGGGGTGTTGATG
Organism: Cryptoblepharus egeriae; assembly: GCA_030015325.1. Lineage (NCBI taxonomy): Eukaryota > Metazoa > Chordata > Lepidosauria > Squamata > Scincidae > Cryptoblepharus > Cryptoblepharus egeriae. The sequence continues at coordinate 1,314,075 of JAREYC010000012.1, read as the reverse complement.
CGCTGTGGGGGGATGTCGTATGGGGAAATGTTACTCCTGCAACACGGGTACGCTTTTTGCTAGTTGATAATATATGACTTCCTTCTTTTCAAATCAAGGGGGTAACATCAATGTATCTAAATATATTTTGGGGTCAAAGGTACAAAAGTTCCCTGACCTCTGCACTAGACCCACCACTGATGAAGATGGATCTTGTATCCAGTGCCTGTGATTTCCACTTAAAAGGAATTGGGGAACAGGGCTAGGAATGAGCCAGGCCTGAGCCTGTTGAGAGCTGCTTCCTGTCCGAATAGACCCCGCTGGATGAGCTGGACCAACGGTCTGGCTCGGGTCAAGTGAGAGAACTCTGCCTAAGATCGGCCTCACAAGGACTTGAAGCTCAGGGTGGAAAAAAATACCTGGTCTGCATGGCCCTTGACATCAAAGAAGATGATGAGGTCGTGCTGCATACATTCCAGAACGGCTTCTTTCAGCGTTGGAACTCTTTCCCCATGAAAATCCTTCCTATGGGAAGAAGAATGAAAGCTTCAGAGGCCAACTTTTTGGCAAGAAGAATGTGCCTAAGCAAAGGAGAATAAATAATTCCATCTGCACTGTGTCAGGATGAAGCAGAGGGTCTCCAACTGGGACAAGCCTGAGAGGCTCACCTTTGTCCCTTTGAGGAGTGGGGAAGAGGGAAGGTGGTGATGTGATCACAACCATCGTGCCGCTAATGGGGGTCAAGGGGCTTGGTTTCCACCCATGCTTGACTGCTGCAATGTCTCAGGGATGGAGGGAATCTTGCAAAGCTGCCCACACCTCAAAACCCTAAAAGATGCCATTGCAACCCAGTTCCAGGTTGTGATCACAACAATGGAAGTGGGTTGCAATTTTGGCTGCAAGAGGAACTCACTTCCCTCAGAGGAAGGGGGGTATAATGCTCTTCCACTGTTCTGAAAAGGCCCCCCCTTTGGTCCCCCAGAGGTAGGGAGCAAGATGGGGGCTGTGGGCCTCAATAAGTCACCCCTAAAGGGTGACAGTCAGCAGAGCTGACAGACTTTGTGGCTACTTTTGCTGGAAGGCGAGTCCAGTCTGGGGAACAGAGGGAGCATCCCCCTCCAGGAAGACACTGACTGGCCCTGCCTTCCGGATGGGTGTGCATCCCAAGTGAGGCTGACCCCACCATGGTTCTACCACTGGGGAATGTGGCTTACTTTTGTGTAGACATGGTTAGGATTGTGCTCAGAATCTCCTTCAATGTCTTGAGGTATGGGTTCCCTGCAAGCTTGGAAATTGCAGCAGGTAACGAGTACAAAGCAAGCTCCGTGTCCCTGCTTAGTGGTATGACCCAGTTCCCCCAGTTCATCATCCCCCAGTTCCCGCAAACAGTTATTGTGGCTTAAACTCTACACAAGAGTTTGAAATAGGTTGAAGTATCCAAGGGCAGAATCCAGAGAAACTGAACTGCCCTTTGTCCCTATTAAAGTCAATAGAAGTGCAACAACATAGTTAAGACTCTGGACTGCAGCCCAACAACTGCAGGACATGCAAAGAGAATAACATGAACTACTAGAATATGGAGATTACTACCACCTGCACAGGCAGAGAACTGGACTGGAAGAGAGTGAGGGCTTACTCCGCTGATCTGATAATATAGCATTTCTATATGTTAAGGGGAGGAGTTAAATAAAATGGCTCACTTACCATAATCGATGTTTAGAAGCTGGATTAAACTGTCTAACCTCAGAGAATGTCAAATCGTGCAAATTTCCGCACCCGTCGGTGGTCCTATCGACAGTTTCATCGTGCATCAGGATTGGGATACCATCGGCGGTAAACTCCAGGTCGATTTCCACGCCTGTTGCGCCATTTTCAGCCGCCTTAAGAAAGGAAAACAAAAATAAACCTCCTTCAGTATCAGAAGCTCATATCAGAATGTATTGTTTACATCAGATGGCATGATCCGCTCTTTCAACACCTTTCAAATACACCCAGAACTCGTTCATTCAATGCTGCTTCCACTCTTTCAACCTCTCTCTGCTGCTCTAAAGGCCCAAATTGCCCTATATGTTGTAGCTCCTGGTCTAATCCTGTTCCTGAAGGAGCGGATGAGAATCCACTGGCAGAAATCTTTGTGTGGCAGCAGGAGGTGGCAAGATCAAAGGGCATTTGCAATGTAGCTAAGAAAGCACTGGAAGTAACATTTATAAACTACGGTAAATAAGATTGGGATCCACTTTTGGACAGCACTCCGGTCCCTAACCCACCAAGAAATGGGGGATCCCTGGAAGGTTTGGTTAAGATTCTAAAGCAGGGGTGTCCAAACTTTTAGCTTCCCTGGGCCACATTGGAGGACGATCAGTTGGTTTGGGCCGCACACAAACACTAACAACTTTTTTTAAAATGTAGGACAAAATGTAGGATGTCCTTTATTTTATCCTACATTTTTAAACCTTGGAGTAAGTCTCATTAATTTTAATGGGGCTTACTTCTGAGTAGGCATGATGCACAGGATGGGCAGCGATCCTCTCCAAGCTAAACCTTGGAGTAAGTCTCATTGATTAACATGGGGTTTTCTGCTGAGTAGCCATGCATAGGATTGGGCTCTCAGACTGCAACTTGGGAGTAAGCCTCATTGACTTTAGTGGGGCTTACTTCTGAGGAGGCATGATGCATAGGATGGGCTGTGATCCTTTCCAAGCTTAACATTGGAGATATGCTGCAATCCTGAACACACTTTCTTGGGAGAAAGACCCATGGGGTACAATGGGCCTTACTTCTGAGTAGACATGGTTAGGGTTGCAGCATATCTCCAAGGTTAAGCTTAGAGAGGATCACAGCCCATCCTATGCATCATTTGGGCTCTCAGACTGCAACTTGACTTTATTGGGGCTTCATTGACTTTAGTGGGGCTTACTTCTGAGTAGGTCTCAAGGGCGGCAGGCAGCAGCTGGGATAGAGGCTGAGGCTACTTTTGGGGGATGCGGGTGGGCGAGCGCTGCAAGGTCTGCAGGGGCCTGAAGCTCTCTGAGTGCCAGGAGGAAGGTATGGGGGAGGATCCAGGCAGCCCAGACCAGCTTTGTGGTGGCCGCCCAGAGCAGTGCGCAGAGAAGCATGCAAAATTTGAAAATGGCTGCTGCCACAAAGCTGTTTTTTCCAGTGGTGGTGGCCAGTTTTGCAGGAGGGCCGCATCCCACCCTCGTCCTGTGCTGCATGCGGCCCCCGGGCCTCGTGTTGGACACCCCTGTTCTAAAAGTTCTCAACAACCACAATGACTTGATAGGGAAGCCTGTGCTTCGGATGCAGAAGACGTCATGTTCATCAATCTCAGTCCATCTACAGTATTTATATACCGCTTTTCAATGAAAAAGTTCACAAAGCGGTTTACAAGAAAATGAAAAAATTAATAGGTAATTAATAGCTAAGGGTCCCTGTCCCAACAGGGCTACAATCTGAAATGCAAAGGAACACCATCAGAAGCCACTAGAACAGACATTGCTGGGGTGGGGTGGGGAGGGCCAGTTGCTCTCCCCCTGCTGGATAAAAGGAACCCCCACTTGAAAGAGGGCTCTTGCCCAGTTAGCAGTTACACGAGGGCATGTTCATTCCATCGTATCTCCAGCTAGGACTGTGAAAGCCTCCTGGTCTTCTGCAAATCCCTCCTCTGTAGAGACAATATTGATTCAGCAGGAGAAACAATGAGCCTCCATATCCTCTTGAAGATAAAGACAAGAAATGGTAGAAAGTAAACAGGGGCCTCCTTTCCCTCCTCACTGCACTTGCTATCAATTCTGTGGGGCAAAGGAAGGTTGCCATATTTACTACTAATGACTCACAAATGCCTGTGCATCACCTCCCTTGTAGGTCTGCCTGTCAGTTTAGTGAGCCACATAATCCCCGGGGTTTGCTGATGCTGTAATTGCTCCCATTTGCAACGCAAAGCCTGTCACACATTGTGACACACGTATGCTGTGCTTGGAATACCTGTGCAGTTGCCTGCCTGTTTACGAGCTGCCACTTCAACATGAACAAACAGGCTCAAATTCTCACCAGGCTCTCCCCTCCCAAGTGATTTATGCACACGAGCATAAGAATACTCAGAGAACATACAGATATTGTATATGCACATATATACGACAGGATGGATACTCACAGATACTTATAAGAACATGTGTGCTGGTTGCTATTTGATTCACACACACACAATTCTTTAATACATACACAAATGTGTGTGTATATGTATGTACGTATGTATGTGTGTGTGTATATATATGTATATATACATATATATATACACACATATGTATACACACACACACACACACACACATATATACACACATATGTATATATACACACACACACACACACACATATATATACACACATATGTATATACATACACACACACACACACACACACATATATATACACACACACATAGATATACACATACACATATGCATTGCCAGTCATCAGATACCCTGCTGGCATAGTAAGCTGGCCACAGAAATGAAGGCGGCTGATGTGAAGACCTGAAAGCTCCTCACAATGCATGGGGGTTTCCACCCCAAGTCTAACATCCAGAGACTATACACTAGTCGGAAAGAGGGCGGCCGGGGTCTGATGAGTGTCAAACTACTATCCTGGATGAAACCCAGAATATCCAGGAATACATCAGTGAGATGCACCCAAAGATGAGCTGATGAGAGAATGTCTCCAGCAACAACAACAACAGCAAATACAGAGTGAAGATCAAACTGAGGAAGTGTCCTGGCAAGAGAAGACCCTGCATGGGATGTACCATCGCCAGATAACCGAAGTCGCTGATATTGGGAAATCCTATCAGTGGCTGGAAAGAGCCGGCTTCAAAGATAGCACTGAAGCCTTCATCATGGCAGCACAAGAACAGGCACTAAGGACCAGATCCATAGAAGCAAGTGGGGATTGACCACACAAGAGAAGACCCAAAGTGCAGGCTGTGCAGAGAAACCTCAGAGACAGTCCAGCACATCCTGGCAGGGTGTAAGACGCAGGCAGGAAGAGCATACGTTGAACGGCACAACCAAGTAGCCAGCATTGTGTCTAGGAACATCTGCTCAGCCTATGGACTAACCCTCCCCAAGACCAGATGGGAGACCCCTCTGAAGGTTGTGGAGAACGACAGGGCTAAGGTCCTGTGGGACTTCCATATCCAGACGGACAAGAAGGTACTGGCTAACCAGCCAGACATTGTGGTGGTAGATCAGGCCCAGAAGACGGCCCTGGTGATAGACGTAGTGATACCAAACGACAGCAACACAGGAAAAAAGAGCATGAAAAGGTGGGAAAGTATCAGGGTTTGGAGGAGGAATTAGAAAGGTTGTGGCAAGTGAAGGTGAAGGTGATCCCAATAGTGACTGGAGCACCAGGGGCTGAGACACCCAAGCGAGAGGAATGGCTCCGACAGAGCCCAGGAGGGACAGCAGGACACTCGATCCAGGAAAGCGCATTGCTGGGAACAGCTAAGATACTGCGCAGAACCCTCAAACTCCCAGCCTCTGGTACAGGACCCCAGATTGAGGATAACATACATACACCACCCATGGAGGGGGAGAAAACAATTTTTTTAAAATATATATATATGTGTGTGTGTGTGTATATATATATGTGTGTATATATATGTATATATATATGTGTGTGTGTGTATATATACGTATATATATGTGTATATATAAATGTGTGTGTGTGTATATATATATGCTTTACTTACATCTCCATACATTCTTTGCAAGCACACACACACGCATCTATTTATATGGACCTACACGCATGCTTTGCAAGGACATGCACATACATGAATGTACATGTTTCTATGTATATACAGTATATGCACATACGTTCATGCATGCAGCACACCCACGTGCATGTATGTATATGCACCCACATGTATGTCTGCAAGGACATACACATGCATGAATGCATATGTGCCTGCATGTACGTATATGCACTGATTCGTATACCTGCAGCACATCCATGTACATGTATGTACATGTAAGGCAAGGTGTATGAACACTATACATGAACTGTCATGCATGTTTGCAACTGCACACACATGCATGTACATATATGCACATGCTCAGATACATGGGCCTGCATGTATGTAGACAGGTGTGGGGGGGACTGATAACTCTTAAGGGAGGAGCTCCTGTTGGCCACGCCCCTGGTCATGGCCACGCCCACAGGAGCTGGTTTAGATTTGAGGGACTTCTGTTGGCCCCGCCCCCAGGGCACTGCCACGCCCACTGGAGCAAGCCCACCCCCTTTGAGGGAGGAGCTTCTGTTGGCCACGCCCCAGGTCATGGCCACGCCCACAAGAGCTTGTTTAGCTTTGAGGACCTTCTGTTGGCCCCGCCCCAGGGCACTGCCACGCCCACTGGAGCAAGCCCACCCTTTTGGGGAGGAGCGTCTGTTGGCCACGCCCCTGGGCCAGGAGCTGGGTCAGCCTTGAGGAGCTTCTGTGCTCCCGCCCGCAGGAGGCGGTGCAGCCTTGTGGGCGGAGCTGCTCTTGGCCCCGCCCCCGTGTCGTGGCCCCGCCCCCATGCGCGCGACCTGTCTGATGGCTGCGAGGGTGTTCTCGGGGGCGTCGTGCCCTCCCCCGCGGTGGGCGATGCGGGCGGGGAGGCCCTTGGGCTGGACGGCGAGGCGCGCGCGCTGAGGGGACACCGGCGGCAGGCTGAGGAGGCGCAGCGCCAGGTAGAGCCCTCCGGCCAGCAGGCAGGACACGGCGGCGCTCCGGCTCAGCAACAGCGCCGCCCCCAGCACCGCCGCCAGCCCCGGGCCCGGACCCTCAGGCGCGCACAGCATGGCCGGCAGGGAGGCCGGGGCGCGCACGCTCCCCCACGCACGCGCACGCGCCCTCGCCACCGCCGCAACAATCGCCTCCGCAGGCCACGCCCTCCGCCCACAGCCAATCAGCGTCCGCCTCGCGCCTCTCCGCCAATCAGCGGCCCCGAGCGCCCTCTGCCCCGCCCACAAAGCGGTGCCCCGCCTCTCCGGAGGGAAGGAGCCCAAAGACACGTGTCCGCCACTCACACGCACACCGCAGGCACCGACGGGACACGCGGGAGCAGGTGGACGCTCCGCTCCGTCTCCTTCCTGGGAGTAAGCCCAGGCAACACAGTGGGCTTCCTTCTGAGTACACTCCTTTGTGTGCACCTGACTGTGAATGTTCTGGAAATAGGGACAGACACACGTGTACACCGTACACACACACCACGTACACGCAGAACACACTGTCTGCCTGTCTATACACACACATGTACATACATACATATGCATATGTGTGTGTGTACATATAGTATATATATTTGTATATGTGTATGCAGTACATATACACATACATACATATACTATATGTATACACACATATACAGACATGTGTATATATTCTGCGTATATATGCAGTACAGTGTGTGTATACACAGACATATACATATATGTTAATATATATATAATATATATGTTGTAAATATATATAATATATATATATAAATGTGTACATGTGATTATGTATATACATACATATATACGCACACACACTATGTACTGCATATATATATATATGCAGTATGCAGTGTATGTGTACATGTGTGTGCATCTATGTGTATAGTATATATGTGTGTGTGCATATGCAGTACATACACACATACATGCAGGCCTGTGGATGTCCTAAAGGCTGCATTCCTAAAGACTCTCCTGAGAGAAGGACCCATTGAAAACAAGCGCATGGACATATGGATTTTGCCCTGCGTGTCAATATATAGTTACACACAGGTGCATATACACATCGTTATAAAAAGTCCTACCCCAGTCTACTCAAAAGTAAGCCCCATTGTGTTCAAGAGGTCTTACTCCCAGGGAAGTGTCTGTAGGACTGCAGCAATAGTGTGTGTGTAAATATCTATACATACACAGATACACGAACCTATCAGACCAAAACACCCCAAAAGCCCTGCGTGATCATCTTCAAGGTCCTGTAAAGTTGGGCTGAGCCCAATTGAGTCCAGTGGGTCTTACTCCCAGGAAAGTGTCTGTAGGACTGCAGCCTTAGTCGTGGAAACAAGTCTCAGCGGAGGAGTAGTCCAGACATGGGAACCTACCTGGGCAAAGGTACACTTGGTCTGTTGGCCGGAGCAACCGAGGTGACCAGGCAGAAAATACACAGACAGGGATACTTCCCCTGGATGTTGAATGGGGAAATATCATAGAGATTTGGAGTGGGGAAATATGATTGTGACTACTCAGAAGTAAGGCCCATTGTGTTCAATGGGGCTTACTCCCAGGAAACTGTCTTTAGATTGCAGCAGTGGTGGGCTTCAGGGGTTCTCACAGGGGCAGAAGCCAGTTCAGGCCGGAATGCCTGAACCAGTTGTTACTTCTGCCCCCCCCCCCCACTACCGATCCGGTAGCTACAGGGGGAAGGGGGAGAAAACCAGGTGTACCGGTTCGGTGCACCCAGGGAAGGCATACACTGCATGTGTGTCCAGCTTAGCGCATGCGCATTGGGTGTCCTGGAGCTGGTCTTACTCCCAGGAAAGTGTCTTGGATTGCAGCCTCCTAACCATGTCTACTCAGAAATAAGCCCCATTGTGTTAAATGGGGCTTAATCCCAGGAAAGTGTCTTGGATTGCAGCCTCCTAACCATGTCTACTCAGAAGTAAGCCCCATTGTGTTAAATGGGGCTTACTCCCGGGAAAGTGTCTTGGATTGCAGCCTCCTAAACATGTCTACTCAGAAGTAAGGCCCATTGTGTTAAATGGGGCTTACTCCCAGGTAAGTGTCTTGGATTGCAGACTCCTAACCATGTCTACTCAGAAGTAAGCCCCATTGTGTTAAATGGGGCTTACTCCCAGGTTAATGTCTTGGATTGCAGCCTCCTAACCATGTCTACTAAGAAGTAAGCCCCATTGTGTTAAATGGGGTTTACTCCCAGGTAAGTGTCTTGCATTTACTCCCAGGTAAGTGTCTTGCATTTGGATTGCAGCCTCCTAACCATGTCTACTCAGAAGTAAGCCCCATTGTGTTAAATGGGGCTTAATCCCAGGAAAGTGTCTTGGATTGCAGCCTCCTAACCATGTCTACTCAGAAGTAAGCCCCATTGTGTTCAGTACTCCTAACTGGATGTTGAATGAGGAAATGTTACTGCTAAGCAGAAGGGCCTCCATGGAAGCTCTGCTCTTTGCAGCAGTTCAGGGCAAGAATATCCAAACCAGTCTTTGGAAACCACGTGGTGTGGAAGGAGGGTTGCCATAATCCAGGACAGCCCCAGTTTTCCAGGACATCTGGCAACCCTCCATACAGAAGACCCCTGTCCATCCCCTGGTATCTCAAGGTACGACTCTAAAGTCTTTATCTGAAGAGCTTCTGCAAATCTCACAGTATACAATTCTGATCCAATCAGAACAAACGAGTACACAATCCAGAGTAACTACTGAAGCTCTTATACATAGTCACAGCACCACCTGGTGGAATCCTATGGGAAATGCATAGAGCAATCCAGAGTAAAATTTTCTTATGTCGACATAAGGGCTCCTGTAGTTACTCTGGATTGTGCAGTCAACCTGTCTCAAACTTGTAGGTAGGAAATGGTGAAAGAGAGTAAAGAGGAATCTCAGTCTCCCTCCATCCTTACATTACTAGCTGTCAATTCTCTGGGGCAAAGGAAGGTTACTATATTTTCCACTAATGACTGGCAAATATACATCACCTCTGTAGGTTTAGTTGTAAATGAGCCACACAATCCCTGGGGTGTGCTGGTGCTGTAATCGCTCCCCCTTGCAAAGCGGGGCTGGCCACACACTTGTTGCACACTAATTGCAGTGCTTGTTTACAGGCCTGCCGTTGGGGATGAAGAAATGGATTGAAAACCTCAGGAGGATCTCCCAACCCAATTCCCATTCAGTACAAGGCAAGGAGGAGCCTCTTTTCAGCTCCTGGACGCAGTTGTTGTTGTTGTTGTTGTTGTTGTTGTTGTTGTTGCTGTGGTTGTTGTTGTTGTTGTTGTTTTGCATGAGTTATTGAACCAAGATGCAGAAGCCCCAAGGAATCTTCCAGGCTCCATCACTCAATTCACACACATATAGTACTGTATATACAAATATACAGACAACTATAAACCCACACATATGTGCACATACACACGTATAGCAGTGGTGGGCTCCAGCAGGTTCGCACCTACTCTATAGAATTGATTGTTTACAAGTTAGGACATATAAAGTTTAAACATAGCCATTTAAAAGTGGCTGCCAGGTGGGCAGAGAAGCAGTTGTGAATTTCTTTGAATCCCATCACTGTATATGTGTCTGTATAGTATATACTGTACTGTATATATTTACACACATACCAGTATATGTGTGCATGGCTACAATCCTATCCACACTTTCCTGGGAGTAAGCCCCACTGTCTATAATGGGACTTGATTGGGCTCTATGGGCTCATTGGATGGGCTCACTCTATGTGGTGGTGTACTATGGAACTCCCTCCCTTTGAATTAAAATAAGGCTGCAATCCTGAAGACACATTCCTGGGAGTAAGACCCATTGAACACAGTGGGGCTTACTTTGGAGTAGACATGGTTAGGATGGCGCTCTAAGCTTCCTCTCTATTAACTTTCTGGCAGAGCCTTTGAGGCCTCATAACAACTGCCTTTTAAACTATCTTTTAGTAATTTATTGTCGACTGGATGACATTTTATACATGTCATTTTATGTGACATTTTATAACTTTGCTGTATAACATTTTTACACTGTGTTTTGCTATGTGCTTTATTCATTCTTTGCTGCTTCGGTGCCCATCGGGGAGAAAGGGGGAGTATAAATCAGAGAGAGAGAGAGAGAGAGAGAGAGAGAGAGAGAGAGAGAGAGAGAGAGAGAGAGGGATGGATGGATGGATGGATGGATGCAGTGGTGGGCACAGGCAGGTTCGCACCTACGCTATAGGACCAGTTCTTAACAAGAGATAGGACATATAAAGTTTAAAAATAGCCATTTAAAAGTGGCTGCCAGATGGGCAGAGAACCGGTTCTTAAATTTTTTGAAGCCCATTGCTGGATGGATGAATGCTCACAAATATACACTAAACACATACAAGCGTGTGCACACGCACACATACACACTGATATACTGTCCTGTGTATATTTACATACATAGACATGCAGGTATATACTCTGCAAGTAAATACAAGTAAATACACAAGCAAGTAAATACTCTGTAGTGTATTTACACACATCCATATATAAACCCACACAAGTACATGTGCACATATGTATATTTATACATGTATTTATATGTATATTTATACTGTATGTTTATACATATATACACCCACATGTATTTACACACATACATAAATGTACACTCACACATGTATACTGTATACAGTACTGAATAAATTTATATTTATTTGTAAATATATTATTAGCTTGTAAATTTATATAGTACTGTATACCATACTGTACTCATATAGTATACTATTTATCTGTATATATATTTAGTACAGTATAAATATAGCATATAATATATATGTGAATATATATAGTATATAGTATATATAGTATATATGTCTATGATGTTACACACACACACATATATGTGCATGTGCATTATATATAGTACATATAGTATATATGTCCATGATGTTATACACAAACATATATATGTGCATGTGCATTATATATATAGTATATATGTCCATGATGTTACACACAACACATATATATGTGCATGTGCATTATATATATAGTATATATGTCCATGATGTTGTACACAAACATATATATGTGCATGTGCATTATATATATAGTATATATAGTATATATGTCCATGATGTTATACACAAACATATATATGTGCATGTGCATTATATATATAGTATATAGTATGTATATAGGCTATAGTATGTATATGCATACATACTATACTATATATTTTTAAAAACTAGAACTTAGGCAGTGGATGGAAAGAGAATTCTTTGTCCCTCCTCCCCTGCTAGCCCAGAGTACTCCCTGGACTACGATTCCCAGGATGCACCGCGCGCACCCCCTCCAAAGCCTCAGCGAGCCCTCAAACCACAAATCCCAGAATGCCCCGCGCCACTTTCTAAGGCTGCCAGGTGACGTCTCCTGTCCTTTGCCTGCTGGGAGTGGTAGTTTGAGCGCTGAAGGCAGCCGAGGCGGCGGTTGGTGCAGCCAACGGTCTTTCTCCTCCCCTGGGAAGCGGGGCGGGAGCGGAGAGGCCTGTCTGGCTGCGGGGAGTGGAGGGCCGGGTTCGGCGTTGCCAGGAGCTCCGCCGCGTTCCCTGAGAGACGCTCCGGCAGGGTCTGGCTGCGGAGGTGAGAAGCGGAGGCCGCGGAGGGGAGGCTGCCAACTGATCAGGAGAGGCCTGCTCCTCTGCCCCGAGGGGAGCCTTCTTTCCTCTGGGCCCCCTGCCGCCCTTTATCCTTTGTATGCCTTCAAATGGGGAAGGAGAACTGTTGCCATGTTCCAAGAGAGAAGGGGGTGGCTGTGCCTTGGAGGGGGGTTGCCACATGCCCAGGGAGAAGGGGGTGGCTGTGCCTTGGAGGGAGGTTGCCAAATGCCCAGGGAGAAGGGGGTGGCTGTGCCTGGGGGTAGGGGGCTGCCACATGCCCAGGGAGAAAGGGTGGCTGTGCCTTGGAGGGGGGTTGCCACATGCCCAGGGAGAAGTGGGTGGCTGTGCCTGGGGGTAGGGGGCTGCCACATGCCCAGGGAGAAAGGGTGGCTGTGCCTTGGAGGGGGGTTGCCACATGCCCAGGGAGAAAGGGTGGCTGTGCCTTGGAGGGGGGTTGCCATATGCCCAGGGAGAAGTGGGTGGCTGTGCCTGGGGGTAGGGGGCTGCCACATGCCCAGGGAGAAAGGGTGGCTGTGCCTTGGAGGGGGGTTGCCACATGCCCAGGGAGAAGGGGGTGGCTGTGCCTGGGAGGGGGTTGCCACTTGCCCATGGAGAAGGGGGTGGCTGTGCCTGGGAGGGGGTTGCCACATGCCCAGGGAGAAGGGGGTGGTTGTGCCTTTAGCTAGGGGACCATCTCCCAAAATTCCCTCTTCTCTGTAATGGTTAAAAGTATAGGAACTCCTATATCCTCTTTTTTTATCTGGTCATCGTAGTCAAGTCACCCTTCGGAGGGCCAGTTGCAGCCCCTCCAGAAGCAGGTCACCCAGATCAGGCCACCCTGGACGAGGTAGAGGACTCTGCCCCCCTTTGCAAGGCAAGCCAGGCTGCTACTTGGAATACAGATCAAGGCAGGGAAGGGAAAGAGGCGTGAGGGGCCGAGTGAAGGGGTTCTTTGTAGTCCTGCAGGGGTCCATTCCTGGCCACCCCTCTTTAGAGAGGGGCTTTTACAAGGGACTCAGCCTGGACTCCTGCATAGGAAGCTGCCTTCGGAGTCTGGTTCTATAGAATAATCTACACATCTGGAGGCAGATATTCAGGGTTTTGGAGAGAGATCCTTCATTTCTTTACAGTATCTACTACATACATACCTTGCCTTTCCATAGCAAGCGTCTAAGGCAGCTTCCAAAGCTTTCATTCCTCTCCTGCTGTCCTCACAACCACCCTGTGAGGCAGGTGGGGCTGAGAGAGAGCGACTGGCTCACCCAGGAAGCTTCATGGCCAAGGAGGGATTTGAACTGGGATCTTCCAGGTCCAACTCCTAGCCACTATCCTTATATATAGAGATTGATATTTACTTATTACTACTACAAGTAATACTAGTACTGCAACTACACCGTCCTTGCTTTTTGATTTATTTCAGTGTCAGGTTTTGCCGACTATAGCCCTCATTGGGGGCATGCGATGAAATATACGCTGTGGGGCTCAGCATATAGGTGTGTGTGTGACAAAGGCACATGCCTGCGCATAGGTGGGCTGTCGCCCCACAGTGTGTGCTGACAGAGGTTTGTAATGGATAAGCATCCACAAGACTTGGGACACAATCCTAACCTGCCTACTCAAAAGTAAGCCCCATTGTGTTCAGTGGGTCTTACTCCCAGGAAAGTATTTTTAGATTGCAGCCTTGGTTGGTTTTGCTATTGACAGCTGCTCTTCTGGAACCTGTGAGATAGGCTGAGAACAAGCCTGTAATGGTTGGATAGTGACTTAAACCCAGCTCTCCCAGTTTGCAGGGTGACCACATGACCGGGAAAACCTGGATTTGTCTGGATTTTTAGCCTCCTGTCCGTGTGTCCTACATTTTGGCTTCATTTTTTGATGGTGCGCAGATACAATTGTGCCATATGTCGTTGGATTTGTATTGAAGAGCAGAATCCAAGGCAAAAATCAGTTTTGAGATATCTCCTTCCTATCAAAAGTTATGGCCAAAAACAACAAAAAATATAAAAACAAACAATTTATGGCAATTTTTTTAAACGGGTAGGAATTTTGGTTTGGGGGATAGGAATTTTGTCCTTGGGGTTCAGGAATTTTGGGTTTGGCATCTGGTCACCCTGCCAGTTTGGGACTCTGCTCTAACCACTGCACCGTACTGGTATCTTCTGGAAATTATGTTAAAAATGGCAACGTTCAGAAGAACAAGTGGGATCTCTGTGTTGGTTTCCAGACTGTTCTTATGGGATAATGATGAGTGCTAAATTTCTCTTTGCACCCTTTGGCTCATTGGTTTCCTCCCACCGCTGTCCCTTTCAAATTGGCGCATGGGATCAAGATGCACGTTTTGTGCTTTTGGGGTTTGCTTTGTTCCTTGCAAGAGCCACTTTGCAGCTCGGGGTCTTGCACCAGCTTTCAAAGCACACTTAAAAAGCCATATGTGGAAGATATTCCAAGTCCACCCTTTTGGTAAAGGACCAAAGAGGAGACCCTCTTCCTAATCCCTCTGGATGCACCTTTCCTTGCATCCCTCCCCCGGGCTTCAAAGACAGATAGAGCCTCAGATGCTGCACCTGGGAATCCAGATTTGCAGAGGAATAGGAAGGCTGACGCAAGAGGCAACAGTACAGTTGTGTAGGAGTTGCAAAGTTTTAAGGTTGTTGTTGTATTTATCCCAAATAGTTTGACCAACATCTGTTCTCTTGTGATGCAGCCTAATTGGACAAAGATGGAGGACTATGACAAGTTCTGTGCAAAGCACCGTGCTCAGATCCA
The DNA here is from genome assembly GCA_030015325.1 of Cryptoblepharus egeriae. Taxonomy (NCBI): domain Eukaryota; kingdom Metazoa; phylum Chordata; class Lepidosauria; order Squamata; family Scincidae; genus Cryptoblepharus; species Cryptoblepharus egeriae. The sequence continues at coordinate 1,298,943 of JAREYC010000012.1, read as the reverse complement.
AGGAGAGGCCACATCTCCATCTGCTCAGTGCAACAGTATTCCGTGTATTCGGTTCAATGGTGTCCCTGTGCTTTCTCCTCTGGTAAGTATTAGTATTATTATTATTAATTCAGTTTATATCCTGCCTTTCTTCCTAAGAAAGGATACCTGGTCACCAGGCAGGCAATGCAAGGAGATAAATAGGACCACACAGAGAGAGGCCGCAGCCTTTCACTCTGCAGGTTTGGAACAGAAAGGCTACCCAAGGCAGTAAGTCTTTGCTCTTTAGAAAGTCCATGAGAACTTGAAGCATGACAAAAGAGTTTCAGCATATAGCAAATCCTGAGGGCAAATTGAGGGCCAAACCCAATCATGCTACTCAGAGGTAAGTTCTATGGTGTTTTATGGGACTAGCCCTACAATGCAGAGTAACTATGGGAAGACGCAAGAGGTGCACTTACTCTGGATTGCTCTATGCATTACCCATAGGTGGCACCGTAACTCCGTCGGTGGAAAAGGTCCCGTAGTTACTCTGGATTGTTGCTTAAGGCTGCAATCCTAACCTTCAGTTAGGCTGGCCTAAGCCTCTGCATAAGTCCTGTGCTGACTTGGAGGTGTCACAAAAGTGTCGTACCGCACCACTCCTAGGGGAGGGTTAGACATGCACTTGCCTCCCGACATCACCTTGGGATTGGGAAGACCAATAAGTTGTGCAGGTCTAGGTTACGATTGTGTCCTTACTCCCAGGAAAGTTTGCATAGGATTGCAGTCTTTGTTATTTCAGTCCCAGCTCTTTTCCAACCATCAGTAGTGTATTATTTTTGTTCTGAGAGCAATCAGTCAACTTAAAAGGATTCCTCCTGCTTGGGAAGCTTGTTACAAGTTCTACTAAAATTACAACTGGTCAAAATAGACGAATGCTATTGTGTTCTCTGCCCCCCCCCCCCAATACCCCTTCCACTTCTGTTTTGAACCTCACACACTCCCTTCCTTCTGTTTTATAGCTTACTCTTGAGAAAAAGCAGGAATTGCAGCAAGACAGGCAGAAAGCTCTAGAAGTAGAACTCCGGAGGCAGAATTCCAGGAAAAGTATTCTGTTGCATCGTGTTCAGGAGATCCTAGAAAATGTACAGGTGAGTTTAGGGAAAGTGCTTTTCCCCTGTTTCAAAATTTTGTCTTTTTATAATTATATATATCTGGATATCAGAGTGTTTTATATATCTGTTTTTATATTATATGTTGCTGTCCCTGTAGGGTTGCCATAATTCTATTCTGCGAAACTGAGACAGGATTCTCTGTCCCATTTGCAAGTATGTGAACACAATCTCAAAAAACGGGACTATGAGCACAATCCTAAGCAGGCTCTGTGCCTTTGGCTGCAATCCTAAAGACAGTTTCCTGGGAGTAAGACCCATTGAACACAATGGGGCTTACTTTTGAGTCAACATGTTTAGGATTGTGCTCTGTGCCTTCCTTGGGGGGACATATGGCAACCTTATGTTGCCGTCACCCTGGGCTGTCTTTGTGATAACTCTTACCTTGACCAGTTTGTAACTAGCATGGAGTTTAACTAGCGGATTTGTTATTAGCATCAATTTATAGCTTTCGTGGAGTGGCCAAGAGAAAAATCCTTGCGTTTCCTATTGAACAGGTGCAGGGATGGGCTAGTGAAGAAGATCTCAATACCAAACATGGGATTGCATTTGTTCGATGAACACAGCGACCCCTTGAAATTCTGTATATCTGTTTGTTCAGTACTGGGAGTCGTAAGTTTTTGGCAGGCATCCTTTCAGAACAAAAGGGCTTGCGCCAGCAAACGGCCCTTGAATGAGATAATCGAGGGCGCAACAAAAGAGCGTCTCGGCTCACGGCAAAACTCTGTGTGCCTTTTGGAACAAATGCTGTCAGCTGGTGGAGCTGTTTAACTCCATGGTGTGTTTGGAGGCTGAGCCTGGCAACTGGCGCCTGGCTTGGGGTTTGGAAGATGTGGCCGGAGCCATGTGCAGAGGGGAAAATACAAACCAGCGAGCAAGCCGAAGAGATACTGTATTTTGAGGCCAACTCCTCACCTCCCAGCTTGCTAATTATCTTTGGCGAGGCTTGCCACGGCATGTCGCACCAAAGATAAGGCTGAGCAATTAACTTACGCTCCTGTCTTATAACCTCCTGGGTTTTGACAGATAAGAGGGGTGCGCTTTGGCTAAGAGGGAAAGCGGTAGCGAAAGCAAGGCATATGTGCACACTGATTTCTCATTCCCTCCACAACAACCCCCCAAAATAATTCTAACAAGACAAGCTTGAGAAATTAGGTTGTTGCATCTGCTGTAAGAATAGAGGCAATTGCAGGGCTGACGAGACCAGCAGAATTGCATCAAAACCTGGCCCTGGGTTTCAAAAGCAGGCTTGTTGTGCAACGGTTTGGAAAATACAAGTTTCTAGTATGTGGGTGGCACAAGTGGTTAAGACACTGTTGCTGTTAACTAGCAGGCCAGGGTTCAAGACTCGGGTCGGTCCCCACAAAACAGGGTGAGCTCCTGTCCTTAGCCCAGCTCTGCGATGCAGCTGGAACCCATCGTATTGGCTCTGCCGTTCCATTGGAGTATTTCAGTGGCACGGAGAGGGGGATTTGCTGCTTGGGTAACAGCCTATCCTCCATATTAATCTATCCAGGCCTTTGTGCTTCGCATACAGCATCAAGCAGAATACTATAGTCTTTCGAGGCTGATGGATGCCAATACTAGTCCTTATGGGTGTGTGTAACTAATCAAATCTTATTTAGATCCTGGCCTATTTTTGTGTCTCAACATGTTAGCCGTTGCCTTATGGCACATGTCCATTTTTAAGCTAAGGCTGCAGTCATGTGTGTCCTTACCTGGAAGTAAATCCCACTGAATACCGATGGATTTGTTTCCAAACAACCCCATAGGCCTGGCCTCTTAGTAACATCAAAACAGCAGAGGGCCTTGTAATAATTCTGAATGCTAATCAGTTTACTTCACTGCACGTTTCTCTTCAGCAAAAAGCTAGATGGGGGTTTCTTTGGGGTATTTGCTGGAACCGACAGTCATAGTAATGTTCGGTGTTTAATGGTAAAATATCAACATACGGCAGCTCAGATCTTGTTATCTATGGATAAAGTACTGTATAATAATTCACAAGTAATCTGCAACACTGTGCTTTTTAATAGATGAAATTGCCAGATCCTAGTGGCTTGGATCAGACTGAGACGGAGGAAGTTTCTTCAGGTTTAGCCTCTATTAATGGCTTTATAATGCAGTCAAGGGATGTTTTGCCAAGTTCTCCTGCCGCCGGTGACTCAGCGGGGCTTCAAAAGGTGCTGGAGGCCAAGCCAGCTGATCCGGAGGTTGTATCAAGCAAGAATTCACCTGAAAACAAGCAGTTTGTCTCTTCCAGTCCAAAGGACGCTTGCTCCAGCCTCTCTGGAAATGGGGATAGTTTGCTTGCTGGTTCCGCAAATGTACTTCCTTCGAAAGAGGCTGCAGAGCAGGAGAGTATTGAGACGGCGTCGGTTGCCGAAGAAGGCCCAGATCCGTACGCGATGAGTCTCCAGAACCTATTGAAAAAATCCAGGGAGTACATACAGAGAGAGCAGACCAGGCGTAGCGTGAGAGCAAAAAGGAGCATGAGCGAAAGTCATTCGGATAAGGAGAATGACGCGGTTAAAACGGGCAACTTGGTGAAGGAGAGGGGCAAGTTAACTGGCAGAAGTGGCATCGCTGTGACACTTGAAAAGTCAGCTCTGACGAGATCTAATACTTCTCCGCAAGGTGCCTCACTTTCCAAAACTAGCTCAAGCCTAACATCTTCTCCCAGTTTTTCCAAAGTAGATATTCCTATGCGGTCCGGAACACCCCCGGTTCTGGATTCGGATTCTGACGAAGACCTAAAAGACATCTCTCTGTTTGATCGTGACAGCAGCATTCTCCGAAGCCTGACAGGCTCTTACTCCAAATTGCCCAGCCCAGAGCCAAGCATGAGCCCCAAAATGCACAGGAGGCGTCCAAGACCGTTGTCAATGGGGCACATCGTCATCAACAACCCTATAAATGCATATGAATTAAGCCCTAAGGACAAGGAAAGGACCGTGGACGCTGGTGACAAGAGGACAGCCTCGGACCCTGTGCCAAGACTGGTGTCTGATTTCACTCCAGGTTGCTCCCGCAAAGATCATGCCTTCTACAAGAGCTCTTCAGACATTTCAGATGAATTAGTGGTTCGCAAGCTGGGTCCTGGCTACCAGGTTTTGTGTGGCCAACAAGAGAGCACAGGGTTCCCAGCTGGTGTCGTAGCAGAGGGGGAGCTGCCAAATACTTGCCATGTAAACCCAACTCTGCAAGAACCTCATGCAGGCAGTTACCCGATTGTAACGCAAGACGCTGCAAGCGTTGGTGTAGCCAAGCAAGCCGGTCTGTTCAACAAAGCCAAGGCCACGGAGCTTAACAAATCTTACGATGTCGAGAGCCCGTCTCCCTTGCTCTTGCAAATCCAGCACAGCCCACTGACGGACACCCTGAACGTGTCTCTGGGGAACGAACAGTCTTTGGACAACGGATTTGAGAAAGTGAAGAGGAGGCTGGAGCTGGACACGGAGAGTATGCAGAAGGAAAGTGTGCCCAGTGGAGTGGCTGATGAAGCTGGCGAGCAGGAGAAGCAGACGTGGTTGCGTGACCAGAGAGGGCCTCCAGGAGCGACATTTGCTGCAAAGCCTGAAACTGCAGACATTGGCACTCATGGTAAGTGGACACAGGCTATTGAAAGCTGGGGTTGAGCGGGTTCAGATTTCTAAAATGTATACAGTGGACCCTCAGTTCTGCTGAGCATCCATTCCAGGATCCTCTGCAGATGCCATATTTCATGGTAATGAAATCCACGGGTGGGGGGTTTTGGAAGTGTCTTTCAAAAATGCCCAAGAGGTCTTCTGAGGGCTTTGAGAACAGCCTGTTGCACCAGCACACTTCCCCCACAGTTCATCCTAACCTCTATGCACATGATTTCCTTTTCAGAAGAGGAGGCCGTGAAACAGAAAATGCTGGCGTTTGAAGAACTGAGGAAGAGGCTGGAAGCTCAGCACATGCACCAGCTCTCCTTGCTGATCGCTGAGCAGGAGAGAGAGCAGGAAAGGCTGCAGAAGGTGAGAAGCCTGTGAAAAGTAGCCATGTGGAAGCTTCCCCCCATGCGCAACTTCCCCCCATGCGCAACTTCCTTCCATACGCATCAGTCCCCCATGCGCAACTTTCCCCATGCGCAACTTCCCCATGAACAAAATCCCCCATGCGCAACTTCCCCCATGCACATCAACATCCCATGTGCATCAGTCCCCCATGTGCAACTTCCCCCATGCGCATCAGTCCCCCATGTGCAACTTTCCCCCAATGCGCAACTTCCCCAATGCGCAACTGGTCAGGGCCAGACGTGATATGTAACTAGAAACTCTGATGCCCGGGCAGTGATGTCATTATGTCGCATGACAATATGATGTTACTTCCTGAAGGAGGAAGAGGTGCTGGTGGCTTTGTGCCCCCACTTTTTCTCTGATAGGAGAGCATCCCCTTATTAGTGCCTGGGACACATGACCTCATGCTCTACCTTAGTTATTCTTCTGACTAGTTAGAGTTGTTTTGTTCCTCCACTCAGAATTGCATCAGAAGCTGTTACTTTCCCCACAAAGTGCAGTGATGAGTTGTGGCAGTGGGGCGCATGCGCAGCCAGCGCAGCTGGAGGATAAAATGGGTGCAATGCCTACCTGGGAGAAACATCTCCCAGTTTTTTTTTCTGAAATGCCATGTGGCCCTTCTAGAGTGCCATGGGATGTAACAAATTTTGTGCTTGACTCGGCAACTTTTAAGATGCTGAGTCATCCTGGGGTCCAAAACGGAACCCTGCATGTGAGTTCTGAAGAAGGGAAAATGCCTCGCCGTAAATAAAGACAGAGTTTGTATTAGTTGCTAGGTAGAGCAGGTACTGCGTCTCTGAAAACACTGCGGCATAAACAAGAAGCCTAGCTGTGTTGGCTATTTTAATGTCGAAGGGCTTCCCAGGGGAAGGATTCATAATTGATGTGCACTTTCCGAGACTCCTGCAGGCCTGAGATGCTGCGGGGAATTGGTTGGCCTGCAAGAGGCAGACGGGCAACGGCCATTGGCATTTCTCTGCCAAACATTACATTAGCAGTAGCTCATGGAGGCGCCAGCAATGCAGAAGATCCCAATAGCTTGAGACAGTGCTGGAAACCACCTTCTGCTGAGTCAGGGCCTTGATCCAGCTAGCTCAGTAGTGTCAGCTCTGACTGGTAGTGTCTCCTTGGGGTTTCAGGCAGAGATCCTTCCTGGGTGTGCCTAGAGAAGGCTGCCTAGGATTGAACCAGGGGTTTCTGCTGCTCTGGATGAACTGGATCAGGCCAACAGTCCACTTGTCCAGTTTCTTGTATCTCCTAGTGGCCCACCAGGTACCTCAGGGAACACATCATCATCATCATCTTAGCATTATTCCCAACAAGACAATATATATAACAAGTTGGCACTGGTTTCTGAGCCTCATGATCATAAGATTTGGAACCTTCCATTACCCGTTTACTGGCTATCAAGCAAAAGCAAAGGACTCAGCCTTCCCGGTCCTGTAGTGTAGGTTTAGGCTTTAGAGCACAATCCTACCCATGTCTACTCAAAAGTACGCCCCATTGTATCCAATGAGTCCTACTTCCAGGAAAGTGTTTTTAGGATTGCAGCCTTAGTTCATAGCTCTGGTGGCCTTTGGGCACACTCCCAAATCAGAGCAACCCTGGGCAGGGCTTGCAGTTGTTCCAAGCAATGATGTTCTCCGGGGCAGGTTCAAGAGCAAAAGGAGGCAGTACTGCCAGGCAAAAGGTCCTTAACCACTGAGCTTCCTAAATGTCCCTTCTTTGCCTTCTCTGGCCTTGTGATTCACCAACAGACTCACAGGCACACACAATACTGTTCTACTTTTGTTGCAATCCAGTCTCTGGTTTCCTTGATCCACAGGAGATAGAAGTGCAGGAGCGAAGGCTGAAGGGAGAGGAAGCCATAGCCGAGACAACGGATGTGCCCCCAACCGCTCTGAACAGTGGGATGGAGCTGGGCTGGAGAAAAATCAGTGATGCTCACATGCTGGAATCCGTGCTGACTCAAGTGGGAGCGATCCACAGTGCCGGTAAAAAGGCAGGAGGTGCCTATTGATTGGTGGGGAGTGGGGAGTTATCAGGGCCTTTTGGGGGGAGGTTTCTTCTTGGGAACAGCCTCTCCCCCCAAAAAGCAGTACCTTTGCTGTTTCTGTCTACTTTGAAATTGGGACATCAGTTTAAAATACTTCCGGCATCCCCCACTTATTGGATGGGCTACGGACCAGAACACCGTCCAAAAGTGAAAACAGTTGAAAAGTGGAATCCAATCTTTTTTATTTTATACATGTCGCTTCCAGTGCTTTTTTAGCAAGTGAGTTGCAAATGCCGCCTTTATCTTGCAAATTCCTGCTCCCACGAAAAGATTTCTGCACATGAATTCTCTTTCAGGGATGGGATGAGACCAGGAGCTACAACGTGGGGGAGGGCAATTTTGGCCTTCAGAACAGCAGAGGGAGGTTGAAAGAGCAGAACATGCATTGAATGGATGAGTTCTGTGTATAATTGAACGGTGTTGAAAGAGTGGATCGTCAGAAAACAAGCCATCAGAAAGTGGGGGTTGCCTTATTTAGAACTATTCTATTAGAAAAATCTTTTATTTGCCATTTTCTGTTTGTTTATTATATAATATAATATAAATTATGTGCAGTTATAATTTGCTCATCAGAATTTGGAAGATGGAAGGCTCTTTAGCAAGCATTGTTTTTTGAGAATGCTTGTCACTTAGGGCGCAATCTAGAGTAACTACGGGGAGTCCTTGCTCCGGTGTAAGAACAATTTACTGTGGATTGCAATATGAATTTCCCATGGGTTTTCACTAGGTGGTGCAGTAACTATGGGTGCATGTAATGTCTCTTACATGCTCCCGTGGTTACTCTGGATTGTAGGGTAAATCTGACTGGAATTCCTGTGTACATCACTTTGAATACCTCTGTAGAAGAGCAATAAATAAGAATATAATAATAATAATAATAATAATAATAATAATAATAATAATACATTGAAAATAAGAAAACGTAGCAATTGATAGTTAAAAGATAAATCTTTTTTTCTTATTTACTTTTCTGCCTATTGAAGGTTTTGTGAGTTGGGAGGGAGTTGTTTATGGAGTTTCCCATCCAGGCAGAGACATTTATATCCAGGCCAGTTATATCCAGTGAATATTGACTTTCCATCTGGTTAATGATCTGCTTTGTAATCCATTTTTGTGTAGGCTTCACTGGTGTCACTGGACGTGGTTTGGCTGCTGACACTCCTTTCTACCTCTGGGAACCTCCGGCAAGTGGAAAGTGTGTTTCGGCTTCCAGGTCTCTAAACAGAAGCAAAATGAGATGGTCCCAGGTGGGGAAATAAATGTCACGATGGTGGAAAAACACTTTTTTGGTGTGTCTTTCTTGTATGGTTATGTTGTCATTTTATGAATATTGGAAGCCTACCTTGAACACTCCAGTATTTTGGAGCCAGAAGTATTTTATGCATTGCACATTTTTTATATTTAACATTTGTATAGCGGTTTGGAGTCTGTAATGGGCTGTGTGAGTATTGTCAGCTTTGAAACAACCATGTAAGGTAAGTAGTGGTATCTCCAAGTTGCAGCCAGGGCTGAAAAGGGACAACTGCTTTAATGTCACTGACCATTTGGCATCACGTATAATGGCATCACACCGACCATCAACCGGGATTTCAACTGGAATTTACAGCGTGGTGTCTTGGCCTCTGTGATACAACAGCTCCACAATGTGGTTTCCAATTACATAATAAAATGTTTCAGGATCTGGTTTGTTGAGTCAATGGGACAATGCTAAAAAAGGGATAAACTCAATAAAAGGAATAAACTAAAAAGGGATAAATTCACTAAAAAAGACACAGTGCTGCAATAAATAAGGGTAGGTGTTCTTTCCATTCTGAATATGAGAACAGTCTCTTGCAAATCTGTGTATCTAACAGTAGATGTTAAAACTTGTAAGGCAAAATTAGCCACTTTGTTGTAGATATAATAATATAAATCCTCTTACTCCCCCACTGGATGTGGAATACAAAAATTACTTTAATATATAAATATTTGCTGCTATTAAAATAAATATACTCCATACAACCTAGAACTATATGGGATAATAAACTGGTGGGACCTTAGGAGCAGTAATCTGAATTTTGGTGTGGAATTGCGCTCTGTAAATATTGTTTCAGGAATGCCCAAGTGTCATTGTAAAACTGCCTTCTGTTTATACGGTGCCGTTTTTGTTGTCATCCTCCGCACCCCCCAAAGGTATACAGTTCTGAGATGAAAAGGAAACTAGACAAGATCTCTGCCCTGGCGAAGGGATTTCTGACGCGGAGACTTCTGCAGACAGAGAAGCTGAAGCACCTTAGGCAGACTGTAAAAGTAAGGGACCGTTTATCAGCTCAGGTACAGGGGTTGGACTAGATGACCTCGTGGGTCCCCTTTCCAAATCTGCATTTTATGATTCAAATATAAATTCTGTGGACATTTGAAAGGGTTTCCCTCCATTTTTGGAATAGTTTCATAAAATTGATTGAGGTTTGCATTTATGTTCCCTATGCAAGGAATAATGTATTTTATTTCTGTTTTGTGTATACATTTTTTAGGATACAATGGAGTTCATAAAAAACTTTCAGTCGGAAGCCCCGTTAAAGAGAGGAGCTGTTTCAGCTCAGGATGCCAGCCTGCAGGAGAGAGTTGTAGCGCAGGTAATGTAAAGTCAGAAATACACACGTACTGATTGGTTTGGGCTGCGTTGGGTGCCCTTGGTGGAGAAAGGTGCATAAATAGCCCATCTAGGACCCCAACCCCTGACTATTGTTCTGGTTGTGATGGCCTGAATCTGAAAATAAGATGGTGGCACTGCTATTACCTATGTGAGGTTGAGTGCCTCCTACTTCCTATAGTGTAGACTGATTCCCCAACTACTGCTCATCTGAGTGGTAGGACTTTGGGCTCAGAGGAGCAACCCGGCTTCTCTTGCTGCTGCTTCAGTTCCTCCAGCATGAACATCCCCAGTAAGATCTTTGAGGTCAAATCTGTATGGAAACCAGTCCTGCCTCAAAAGCACCAGTGGGTTGCGCAACTGAAATTGCTAAACTGCTGTTGTGCTTCACGCAAGGGTTCTGTTTCTTTTATCCTTCAGTTGCGGGCGGCGCTGTATGATATTCACGATATATTTTTCAAGATGGACATCACCGAAAGAATGAATATCCTGCGTCATGATCGGGAAGTCCGCAAAGAGAAAATGCTTCGGCAACTGGTGTGTGATGTGTTGTAATTTGCTGTGATATTATTAATGGGCTTGTCTTCTGACCTTGAAGTTGCTTTCCAACAGGAATAATTTCCCTAATAATTCAGAAACATTGGGTGCCCTTCTATGAAAACTAATATTTTGAGAGCACAGCCTCGGACAAAGGTTCCCAAACTTCGCAGTGCCACCACCCACCTTCTCCTCAGTGGTGGGTTGTGACGCTCATAATAGTGCTGGAGGCCTTTTCTGTCTTGGTGACCCACTTTACAGGCTCTGGTGGGCCCCGGAATGGCTGTTAGGGGTCCTTTTAATTTTCAGAATTAACCCAGAAGTTGCTAACAGGCTTCTGAGGGCCAAGTGGAGACCTGCAGAGTAGGTTGCGAGGCCATGAGAGGCCTCCAGAAGCTCCAGTAAATATTGGGACTTCCAGAATGGCTTCTATTTGGAGCCTAACCCATACAAGGGTGGAGGGTCCAGATTATGCCCCACTCCGCTTGGGCTTGTGACCTACTACTGGGTCATGACTCAGACGTTGGGAAGCACCGGCCTAGGCCACAGATGTCCTCATTGGTAAGCTAGCTTTCTAAGGGATTTCTACAGGATTTTCTCTGCTCCTGCTGTGCTGGTTGTGTACGTGGTATTTTACACAGAGCAAGGGGTCAAGATAACCGTTGCTTCTCCTGGTCACAACGATTTCTCCTTCACAGGATAAAGCAAGGACACTCAGAGAGAGAGTAACCCTTTCTACAGCCACACAGAAGTCTCTGGATCGGAAGAAATACATGAAGTATGTGGGGAAACGGTAAAGGAGATCCCACAGAGCATGTTGTGTGTCTTAATGTGTCGGCGACGTTTTCTGTGCATGATTATTTATACTAATTTGTTTTGACTTCATCTCATCTTTCCTAATTTCCAGAAAAACTCGAGGCCGCTTGCAAACACAATAGATCAACACGGAATAAATATTGTAAAAATAAGCACAAATATTATTATTTGTGCTTATTTTTACAATATTTATTGCATGTTGATCTATTGTGATCTATTAATAATCACAAAAAAGAACATTTTATTTATTTTCCACACTTAGACCATTTTTTTCTCCAAGGAGTTCAGGGTGGTGTTCCTAGTTTCTGACTCCTTTTCCCTCACAACAACCTTGTGAGGTAGGTGAAGCAGAGAGATAGAGAGTGGCCCGAGGTCACCCAGGAAGTTTAATGGCTGAACAGGGATTTGAAGCTGGATCATCCAGATGTTACGCCCAGACCGCTACATCATCTTCACTGCATCTACTTGGATCTGTGCCTGACTTTGAGTGGGTGCAGGACAAGGAGACCCATGTGAAGTCTCCTTGCTCAGGAGGTGCCGGATAGGATATAGCAACAGAATCTGCTGCTGTCTCCACCCCGCTCTTGGCCTGGTCCTCCCCTCCCTCTGCCCTTTTGGCACTTTTGCAACACTTGGAGCTGGTTGTAACAGAGAACCATCAGGATTGGGCTCTGTTTCATGTTGACACCAGGAATGAAGCTCATGTTTCTGGATATCAGTGGGCCACTGCAAATGCTCAGAATCTGTTCAGCTCCGCAGTTCTGATCTTGCTGGGGGGACCCTCTTATACTGCCCTTTTATACTGCCCATATTCATACACTACCCATATTAATTCTGCCCATATTCATTTGCCCCCAAATCCAGACTAATTTTGCCCGTATTCATTTACCCCCAAATCCAGAGTAACTATGGGTGCATGTAAGAGACTTTATGTGCACCCGTAGTTACTGCACCACCTAATGAAAACCTATGGGAAATTCATATTGCAATCCAGAGTAAGTTGTTCTTACACCAGAGCAAGGACTCCCTGTAGTTACTCTGGATTTTGCCCTTAGAAGAGGAATCAGATTTAGAGATTGCTTGGCTGATCTTTTTGTCTTCTCCAAAATCTTTGTATCTCTTTCTTTTTGTAGGGCTGCCGAAATGGGAATGCCAAATAAAAAAGCAATTGTGAAACAGAAGACGCCCGAAAACAGGTTTGTAGGATCATTGCTTTATAACTTCAGAGCTTTAAATGTCTACCGAGAGGGGAAAAAACTCATCCACTCACCTGCATGTCCATAGCGTTCCACTGAGAAGACCTTTTCCTTTTCCAGAGTTCTTCAGCCAAATCAGGGTCAAAACGCTCCGATTCAAAGACTCCTTTCCCGGCAAGGGTAAGAAACACGTCCATGTTTTTTCGTATTGGGTTTGCTCCTGAAAACTCTCCCCATGTCAGAAAACAATAGTGTCATCAGTTCTGTATGTCCAGGGAAGCTTCTTGGGGTTGTGGGTCTCAAAAAGAAACCAAGTTATGGCCGTCTGTCTGGGGGCAGAGGGTTGGGGTTCAAAAGCTGGTAGAGAAAGGTGGGGATCTTCTTCCCAAAGAAACACTCCCCACAGTTGAGACCTTGGGTGTCTCAGGGATGCCTGACAAATGGACAGAGTGTGAAGGTAGCTCAAGCGCTTCCGCTTGGAGTCAGTGCTCATAACAGTGTGAAAGTTTAAGGGGCGTGAGCAAATCTTCAGCTTCCCGTGGGGCAACACTGGGTTAACAGAGGCAGATCATTTCCTCTACTACTATTGATTTTTAAAGATCCAACAAGTGAGGTCTGGTTGAGGATGAGGCTTGGAGGGTTTTCATCCATCATTGCCGTGATGCCTAGCTTGTTTAGGGGGAAGTTCCTAAGGCTTTCCTGCCACCTTACCAAAATGGCATTGTACACACTGCTCAGACTGTTGTTCCAGGTAACGGAAAGGACATCTTGGGTACAGTTACAGCAGGCCCTAGAAGGTTGGGGGGTTTGAGACCCTCCTGGTCTCTGGTGTTTGCCCCTTGTCCAAATTATTGGCCTGCTGCTGGTGGTGGTTGCAGCAAGTGGGAAGGCTGGCTGTGGCTCTTCCTTTAATTTTTGGAGGATGGACAGGGAGTCGCCTGGCTTTCACATTCCTTGGCTTGCTCCTAAGCAGTAGTCTGGAACTTTTTCTTGTGAGTATGGCCATATGCGCAGTTTTATTAGCAGTCCAGGCTGCTATGACTTAGGGTGGGGCATAAGGCCCTCCTGGTGGCCCCTCTTCCTATGCCATCACATCCCTGGAGCGAAATCTGTTTTGCTGAGCTGTTTTGGCCCAGGAACTATGTATGTGTATGAGCCCAGATGCATATGGGATGTGTGTGATGAGCGTATGAGCCAGATGCATATGAGCCCAGATGACAGTGACTCATTCCTTCCTTTTATGTCCAATCAGAACCCCTAAGACCTCAGTGAAGGGGGCTGAGCAAACTAGAAAGAAGCCCTCAGAGAGCAGAGTGCCTAACAAGGCTTTTTCAGGTGTGTAAAAACGGGGCCTGGGGTCTCACTTCACGGGGGGTGCAAGGAAGTTGCTTGTCTCAAGGGCATAACAAGGCTTTGACCTCCTTTCTCTTCCTCCTCCCTGCACCAGCCACGCTCTAACTCTGCTGTACTAACCCTGATTGAAATTAGCACAAAAATATATATATTGCCGCTGATCACCTACTGCATGAAGACAGATGAATTCAGATTCATCTTACTCATCACGCTCTCACCTCTCCAAAATGCTTTGTTATAGAGCAGCTCACAAAGGGTTAATGGTGTTGGATATTTAGAACTTTAAAATTCTGGGGTGGCCTGAATAGGGTTCCTGCCAAGCTTTTCAGCCACACTGCATCATGTGGCTTATTGTGCACGATTGCGCTACATCAGTGGTTCCCTAACTTTTGAGAGAGCCTAGAAGTTGTTAGAGGTCCTAGATGTTGTTACTCATAGATGCCAAGGGGTGTGGCAGTAACAGTGATTGGGGGCAGCTCTCCCACCCCAAGTAGCGCCTTGTATTAACCCCAAAACACATACTTTAATCTGCACTGTTAGTTTCATGCACCACCCAGGATTGGATCATTGTCCATTGGTAGGTGCTAGACCCACAGTTTGGGAACCACTGCTTTTACATACATTGGTGGTGCGGAAATGTATGGTCTTGCCTCATTAGATACCGGTCTTGCAGAGCAAAGGCATTTCAGCTGCTAACATGATTTGGAAAGACAGGAACTGAGTTTGCAGAAAGATTATTCTGTTAGCGTTATTGCATTGTTAGCGTTATTGTAAAATACTAATATAGTATTAATTAGTAGTACTAATATTAATATAATACTAATACTAATGTATTGTTCCTATTAGCATTTCTTCGATAAATGTAATTTTTTTTCTGTATCCTGTTTGGATATCTGTTTTGTGTTTGTGGGTTTTCTGTAAGCCATAAGAGAACCTCTTCCAGTAATAGTAAACTTGCTGGGAAGAGTTTGTTACAAAATGTTTTTGCCCTTTGCATTACAACTTGCCCTTTTATACCGTCGGCTTTTCAAGTGTGTTGAGCCCGGGCATCCTTGGAAGGGTGTCAAGGATTCCTTCAGAAGACACTAATGGCATACATAAAGTGTTGCAGGAAGGAGTGCAGCCCTGGGGCACACTTTCCAAGGCTCCCCCCAATGTGAACAATGCTCTGGTCACATTTGGAGGAGCAAAGGACAAGACCCCAGCAGCAGTGGTAAAGTGGTGTTGCTACTGGAAGGAGTGCCGCTTGGGCTGCTGTGACCCCCCCCCCCAGCTATGCTACTGCTGAAATGATCCAAGTTTGAAAACCCAAGCCAAGGTTTACCAGTTCAGACAGAATGTCAGTCTGTTATCTGGTTAAACCTGGAAGTTGTTTTCAGTGGCATAGCCAGAGGGGGTGGAGCAGTCATCTTGGAGCAATCAGTATGGCTCTGTTTTGCTCCCCCCACTTGGGATGGCTCCACAGTGGTGCCGTGGATGGAACCAGACTGGCACCTTGTGTCTGTTCAACACCTGCGTCATCATCAGACACAAATCCTGGAGAAGATTCTAGTTCAGCACTTCCAGTCCATCTATTGTACACTCTGTTTTTGTTTCCACTCTGGGTACATTTTTAAAAGACGACTTTTGAAAAAGTTACAGCTCTTGTAAAAGAGGATCTTAACAAGTGTGCTTTTAACATTGCCGGCTGGTCATAAACATCATGTCTGTCTTCAGAAGAACCATTTCCTCATTATTTTCCTTCTTGGTTTTTAGGAGCATCTGCAGGAAGAATCCCAAAAAAGAGGCCAAATGTTGCGACAATTTAAGACGACAACATTCCCTGGGCTAAGAGGCGCCTTTTGTTTCCTGCCGACGTCATGCATTTGCATCTGTCTGCCGAGATGCACGTGTGTGTGTGTGTGTGTGTGTGTGTGTGTGTGTGTGTGTGTGTGTGTATAGTTGGGTTTGGCAAGCACCCACAGTGGGATATTTTTCGAGGTTTCTAATGGACATTCAGTGAAATGAAGACGGGGAAACCCCACACACTACATCAGAGCTTTTCTCCCGCACGTTTCAATTCTCTGCTTTAAATCGATGCTTGAAGCAGTACGTTGTATACCTCAGGAAGAATAGCTTATTTTAGGGGCAGGGGGAAATAAGGAGAAATGTCTGCCTACTTGAATCTGTACTTTAATGCAGGTATACTTAAATACACTTAAAATGGCAACTCTGTACTTCTAGCGTCACCCCAAATAGGGGGAGGTATTTTCTAATGGCCTGTGAGAGCCATAGAAAGCTGTAGTAATTTCAGGTTTACAAAACTGAATGGGGTCAATCGGTTGGTTTTTGTAGGTTTGAAGCACCCATGGGTGACAAGGACAAGCTTTGCTGTCTGGACCGCTTTCTCCTTTCACCTGCCACAGCCTTGTTTCCAGTATATTTAAGCAATATCGTTTAAAAAGAGACGGCAACGCTCTATTTTTGCCATGGGAAGGCTCGATCCTGGAGACGCTGACTTGTCAGTTTCCCAATATGTTTTGCAGAGGAGAAAATGTACATACATTCGTTAGGAGGCTAACTTTTGCTCTTGCCTTGTTTTTTCTTAACAGTGCATTTTTGTATTTTCTCTGACTTTTTAGAAAAACAAACCTTCAATGTTAATGGGTACAAGTGAAGCATTTTTTTCCCTTGCCACCCCTACCAGTTTGGCAGCAGAGGGCTAATCATCCAACAAATTTCTATCACCTTGAATAAGGAAGATGCAAGAAAACATTGAATAAAAAATGATTTTGGCTCCCAAATCTTACTAATTTTCACCAAAAAAACAGGCTTGTAAATTACCAAAGTTAAAAAAAAATCTCATTTTTTTTTTGGGTGGAAGTTGCTGGTTAACTTTCCCGTTTATAATCGAAACATGGTTTGGAAATAGTAACTCTAACAGGATCATGCAGAGAAATGTATATAACTGATCAGCCAGGTGATATCCATCAATAGTCCTGGATCATCACATATTAAATGTTAGTTTGATATCAACATGACGCATACATGACCTACTGGTCTGCTTGAAAATACTGTCCAGTGCAAATCCAAAAAATGTAAGATCATATATGAAATTGGGAGGAAAATGTTGCACAATGAATATGAATGAATTCCTTATTACATGTGTGTAACGTTACATGTGAAGGTTTCTACCCACCTCTGGAACGAGAAGCTTCTTCTTGTGGGAGGAAGACTAGTCTAGGAAGCAACCCAATGTCTTCTAATGCTCTTTGTTTATCATGCAGTATTTTAAGGCTGTCTTGAGAGTGGGAGATGGAGATGCCAGTTACAAGAACATGGCAGAGAGTCGAGAAATGCCAAGCGGTTGGGATGGTTGATGGTTGGGTGGTCTGTTTTGGAAGCCAGCTGTGATGAGGTTCCTCCTGGCCAACTTAAGCAGTCCAATTTTTGATGTCACAAAAGTTGTTGGTTCCCTTGTTGGGGTTTCCGTAATGTCTTTTGCATGACTTAAAAACATTTTTCCTTAGAGGGGGTGGGAAAGGAGTAGAAAAATCCATGAAAGAGGGACGTGTTTTGGTGCATCGTGGGAAACGTAGTTAGAAATAGGCTACAACTTAGTTGAGAAGTCGGTGCTGATATTTTAATTTTTCCCGTTTTTGGCTGAAGCTTGATTGCAACTGCTTTGTGTGCTGTGATGTAGTGTAGATAATTTATGATAATCACATTTTCACTTAAAGACTTTGTCCAGGAATGCCTTTTGTCTTTTAAGTTGATGTCTGTATTAAAATGATCAATTTCTTTTTTAAACTATCGTAAGGCCTTCTACGTACAAAGTGCCAGGAATCCTTTTTTTTGTAATTTGGATTATGCTTTTCATATTTATTTATTTATCTTAATTTTCAGCGTGACCCTTTTTAAATTTGAGTGGAATGTAAACGTCATTATAAAGTGTATTTTTGTACTTTTAATTTTCATCAGTTTTGCTTATTATTTTTATTTTCTTAAGCAAATTGCACAATAAAAACATTTTGTAATAAATCTTTCCAATGTGTGTGTTTTCTAAGTGCTGGGATTGGGATTCCTTCCCCCTCAAAAGAAAACCCTATCCACAAAACTTTGGATTTTTTCTAGCTTAAAATGTAGTTAGTCTCCAAACTTAGAGGGGTTTGAACTATTGATACATAAGAGTAGCACAGAGTCTCCAAACCACAGCCCACAGTGTATCAGAATTCTGGGGTATCCTCTTTCTAGAATCAAGAGATTACTCATACACACCCCCCCCAATCCGGAGTAACTACAGGAACACGTAAGAGACTTTACATGCACCCGTAGTTACTGCACCACTTAGTGAAAACCTATGGGAAATTCATATTGGAATCTAGAGTAAGTTGTTCTTACACTGGAGCAAGGACTCCCCGTAGGTACTTTGGATTTTGCCTATCATGACTTGTAATGTGTGATGAACCTTTCCTCCATCAGTCTCTTCAATCAAGGCATCTAGACATTAAGGGGCCATTCCCACATCCTGTGGCAAGTAGTTCCACAGGCAAATGACGTACTGGTGAAAGAAATGTATCCTTTTGTCCATTCCTTCTTTCCTGACCTGACCTTCAGTTTGAGTGGAAGTCTCCTGGTCTGGTGTGAGGGAAGAACATTTATTTCCCCTTATCCATCCTCTGCACCGTGTCTTTCCCCCATATCACCTGGCAAGGAGTTCCCCTGATAAATACTTCCTCTTGTCTGTACTAATCTGACACTCAATTGGAGTAGCTGTCCCCTGGTTCTGGTGTGCTGTGGGGGGATCCTGTGGCAAGGAGTTCCAGTGGTTCTGATGTGGTATGGTGGAAACCTGCAGCAAGGAGTTCCATCAAGTATGGAGTGGTGTGAGGAGGATCCTGTGGCATAACATTCCATGGTGTGAGGGGGATTATGTGGCAAAGAGTTCCACTGGTTCTGATGTGGGGTGACAGAACATGTCAAAGAGTTCCATGTGGGTGTGGTGTGAGAGGGATCATGTGGCAAGGAGTTCCACTGGGTGTAGTTTGAGGAGGATCATCTGGCAAGAAGTTAGGTGTGGTTTGGTGTGGGGGATCCTGTGGCAAGGAGTTCCACCGGTTCTGATGTGGTGTGACAGAGAACCTGTGGCGAGGAGTTCCACCAGGTGTGATGTGAGAGGGAACCTGTGTCAAGGAGGGCCATGTGGCGTGATGTGAGAAGGGTCATGTGGCAAGGAGTTCCACTGGTTCTGAAGTGTTGTGATGTAAACCTGTGGGAAGGAATTCCAAGTGGTGTGTTGTGGTGTGAGGGGGATCCTGTGGCAAGGAGTTCCATGTGGTGTGGGGGCTCCCTATTCCTCCTCCACACTCTCCTGGGAGAAGGCCCCACTGGCTGCACTGGTCCTTACTCCTCAGAGTAGACCTGCCTGGGGTTCTCCCAGGGCTTGCATGGCATTCAATGGGGCCTGCTGTGCAAGTACTGGCAGGCGCCCTTCTCCAAGATGGCCGCCCTGGCTTCCCTATGAGGCGGGGAGTGAGCCATAAAAGGCTGGGCTGAGGGTGGGGGCGTCATGTGCAAGAGGCAAGATGGCGGCTGCCTTTCCCTGGTAGGGGCTCTGAGGAGGCTGCAGGCGGAGGGGCTGGCGGGGAGGGGGCTTGGCAGGAGGCAGAGCATTGCTCCCCCACCCCATCCACTGACCTGGGGGAGGGCAGGGGAGCCCCATCCCCAGTTCAAAATTGGGAGTGGCTCCTCAGCAGTCCCCCCATTGATTTCAATGGGAAACCAGCCTGCTGAAAGACCCCCACTCCTTGACATGTCTACTCAGAAGTCAGTCCCATTAGAATCAATGGGGCTTACTCCCAGGAAAGGGTCTGAGGCTGCAATCTCTTGGGTCCCAGAGTACAAATCCTGAACACACTTACCTAGGAGTAAGCCCCATTGACTCTGATGGGGCTGTCTTCTGAGTAGACATGCAAAGGTTGTGCTCTGGGGCTGCAGTCCTGTCTGCATTTACCTGGGAGTAAGCCCCATTGCCTCTAATGGAGCTGTCATATGAGTAGACATGCATAGGGTTATGCTCTGGGGCTGCAATCCTCTCTACATTTACCTGGGAGTAAGCCCCATTGACTCTAATGGGCTGTCTTATGAGTATACATGCTGGGGTGCTGGGGCTGCAGTCCTCTCTACATTTACCTGGGAGTAAGCCCTATTGACTCCAATGGGGCTGTCATATGAATAGACCTGCTTAGGGTTATGCTCTGGGGATGCAGTCCTCTCCACATTCACCTGGGAGTAAGCCCGAGTGACTTTAATGAGCACCCAGCAGACATCCATAAGCTTGGGCTCTGTGACTCTAAAGGGGCTTACTTCTGAGTAGACATGCTTGTCAGTCCTCTGCGGAGAAAGCAATGTGTGGGGGTGGGGGGACACACATCACATCTTGGAAGTTGCATCTTGCACACCCCAACTTCAGGATGACCAGATGTCACAACAATGGCCCCCCATGTAGGACACCCAAGAAAAATATAGGACATGATACAATAAAAGCTAAGAACATGCATCTGTATTGCTTTATGTGGTTAATTTAAACACTATATTACAAATAACTCCATAATAAGGTAAGTTTACCACCTTAAGCAATTCCTTTCAATGCCAGGTGGTGTCACCATTGAAAAGAAGCCTTGCTTTTGGTTTTTTTGTTGGAAGATTTGTTGACGGAGAGCATATGGTAATTAATCTGTGGAACTCCTTGCCACAGGACGCTATTACATCATCAAGCCTAGAACTTTTAAGTGGGAATTGGGCTTATTTATGGAGGAAATTTTTTATCCACAGCATGGGTGATGTTGAATGCTTCCTAAAAGTGGCGCTACATGATGCAGTATATTTTTCCAGGCATGCAAGGTCAAGGAACTATGCGCGTGAGTTGGAATCATGTCGGTTGGAAGCCGTGTCTGTGGAATTTGGAGACTATCATCCACTCAAACCCATCACGGTAGGATTTGTTCAACATCTTCCTGACGCTTGTTTTATGTTGCAGTTCTCATTCTACCGGTTTCTGAATCAATCAATCAATCAATCAATCAATCAATCAATCAATCAATCAATCAATCAATCAAGTGATGCTTAATGCTTACAGTTTAATGATTCAAGTTACTGGAAGTTAATGGCTTTAAAGGGCTCTCGGTTACTGTGGGACAATGTGTGTAATAGTCCTATTGAGTCCCATTGAGACCTACTTCTGCGTAGATATGCTTATAATTGCACTGCAGATCTTTCAACTGCCTCACACTGTAACTTTTGTGTATATTCAGGTAACCGAATCTAAGACCAAGAAATTGGGTCGTAAAGGAAGCACCTCTTCCACTTCCTCTTCGTCCTCAAGTTTGGTGGTGGATCCTCTGAGCAGCGTGTTGGATGGCACAGATCCGTTGTCCTTGTTTGCCGCCACTGCCGATCCCTTGCTCGGCACAGCTAACGTGGTAACCATTCCTGTTGGTTCCCTGCAGAGAAAGCAGTGCTGGTGGGTGGGGGACCATCTCATCTTGCAAAGATGCATCCTGTACACACCATCCTCAGGGTGACCAGATGTCACTCTAACACAGTGATTTTCAACCTTTTTTGTCTCACAGCTCTTAACAAGACACTGTAAGTTGTTTTAAAGGCACACCAGACTGTTCAAATACCCCAGTTTGCCTATTAATGAATGTCAGTCTCCAAATTCCCGTGGCACACCTGAGGACTATCTGTGGCACACTGGTTGAAAATCAGTGCTCTAACAGATGTCAAACACAAGGTCCGTGGGCTGAATGCGGCCTGCCTCGCCATTTCATGTGGCCCCTGAGAGCTTCCTCCTCTACACTTTCCCGTCAGTAAGCCCCATTGAATATAATGGGACTTACTTCTGAGTAGACATGCATAGGCTGGGTCTCTGGGCCTCAGGAGACACTATTAATACTAACTTTGGCCCTCTGTATAAAATGAGTTTGACACTCATTTCAGGATGGTTCTGGCATATAACCCACCTGTCACCACTATGATGCCTGACATCCCAGGTCCATGTACCAATATGTGTGCATTTGTTTTTGGAATGGATTAAAGCAGTTACAATATTTCTTTTTATAAGATGCTCAGCCAGTCCATGTGTGCAATTTTTGGGGTGCTCCTTTCTGTCCTGTAGGAGAGTTCCAGAAAGAGACGTGATAAAGACGATGCTTTGACTGTCGGGAGTGATTTTGAGCCTTGGGCGAGCAAGCGGGGCGAGATCCTTGCGAGGTACACAACAAATGAAAAACTCTCCATTGTGAGTAATAGTTTGAAGTTCTTTTTTCCCTTTTGTGGGATGCTAAAATCTAACAATGCCAGTAGAATGAAAGCTTACCGTGGGAATTGCATTGCTGTGAATATTTTGGGAAATGTTTCTGATTTTGGGTACCTTGCTTATTCCTAACATAATGTTTAATGTATCAGAATAAACTGTCATCATTGGCATCCGTCAGTCTCAAAAGACCATGATATCGTGCTCCAAATGGGAAAGAAAAGTGAACCCTCCAAGGAACGAAGGCCTGGGTAGATTGATATGGAGGATAGGCTGTTACCCAAGCAGCAAATCCCCCCCTCTCCACACCACTGAAATAGTCCAATGGAACGGCAAGGCCGATACGATGGGTTCCAGCTGTGTTGTAAGCGTTACCAGAACGTGGTTGTAGCACAGTCATGAATTGCTTTTGGGACTCCAGCTCTGGATTTTTCCTCAAGGTTTATTCCTGAAGCCTTTCCCATAGATGGGTATAGCCACAAGGCAGTTGGGAGTTTTCCTTCTCCTGAGCCAGATGTTGGTGGATCATAAATGTCCTGGGTGAGAAGTTTCCTTGTCCTGGGTGAGATATTAGTAAATCATAAGTAAAATGTAACTGTACATTAAAAAACTAGAGGCCGGTTTGGTCCGTCTGAAGATATCTAAGCAGGAACATTAGCTTTTAATTAGCTATTATTATTTTTCTATTTTCTTTGTAAACCGCTTTGTGAACTTCTTAGTTGAAAAGCGGTGTATAAATACTGTAGATAGATAGAACATAAAGTTCATTCTTATTGGAATCTGCCAAGATTCACAAACTGGGTAAGCTTTGGGGTTCCTTTTGTCAAAGAAAATTAAATTAAAAAGTTGATTTTGTTGAATGTTCAGCTATTCACATCCAAAAGGTTAATGTTGGTCCTTATCAAGATATTAGGATCTGTTTCAGTTGTCATCATTTCTAGGGTGGGAACAATTCAACAGGTTTCAGAGACTGATTTCCTAAAATGGTCTTGGTTTGTATTGCAGAATTTGTTCATGGGATCTGAGAAAGGTATGTAGTCTCTTTCATCTATTGAACTGTAGAGAATAAAAGGAAGTTATCATTCTGGAGCTTGTAACTTTTCCTACTTCTTTATATGCATCCTGTGTCTCCATCTATGTCCATGAGAGAGAAGATCTTGTTTGATGTTACTTAGGTAGTGGTTATCATTCCCAGAGATGCCTTTGTGGTGCTCTATCATTGGTTTGCTGAGTTGGGGCTGGTAACTTCTTGATCGCTGTTAATGGTGTGGCGATGGTTGTGCAATTCTGCAATTCCCTGCAGGGAAAGCAACAACTCCTGGATCGGCGGTTTCTGAGAAGGTGCGGACCAGATTGGAGGAGCTGGATGATCTCGAAGAGGTAAGCAGTTGAGCTTTGCAGCTTAAAGTGCATGTAGGGGGATCATCCCATGGATGCTTTATCTAACTTGCTTTATCTAAAAGCCACATACGATCAATTTCAGATTTTTCAGAGCCATAACAGTGAGCGCCTCAATATTTCAGAAACATTTACGTTCTTAAATATGCAGTAGGTTCTCCTTAGCTACAGATTTGACCTGTTGGGGATCTGAAGAAGCCCACAGAAGAAGTGCTGGTTGTGTCAGGAGGTGTTCTCCTGCACCCCATGCCTTGGAAGGCATGGTCTGGCTCCCAAATCACTATACCATCCCACCTCCAATACTGTATCTTGATTTGGGTGAAACACTGCATTTGTGTAGACCTTGCAGTTTGTGATATGGCAACTTTAGAGGCTGTGCCCAGAGTAAAACATACAACTCTTTCATGGGGTGTATGTAGTAACACATACAACTCTTTCATTGATCCCCAAAATGTATATGTAACTGGCTGGATTTGGTTCATGAAAGCCCAATTGGGTCAACCTCTCATGGAATGTCAATGACAGCTTCTTACATAATCTGCTCCATGGTAGCTCTGATTATTTTGGCCGTCATCCAAGAAGAGATGGGTCAGCCTGTTGGAAAAAAGAAGCCTGTCTGAACTTCCCCTTTCTTCACCCCCTTCTTTTCAGGGGTCACAAAAAGAGCTATTAAACTTGACTCAGCAAGATTACACCAACCGGATTGAAGAGCTCAACCAGTCCCTGAAGGATGCCTGGGCCTCAGATCAGAAAGTGAAAGCTCTGAAAATAGTCATTCAGGTTGGTCTTGTGTATGTTTTAACCCCAAGAGTGACCTAATTTAGCATTGCTATAATCCTTTTTTGGGGGGTGCTCAAAGTATTTCCACCTATATTGCCTTGATGTCCATTCAGAAATGGGGTGTGGATAATGTTGGCCCCATTTTGCAGAGGGGAAAAACTGAGACAGAGGATCTACCACTCAAAAAGGAAAAAAAGTTTTCCTTGGGCATAGCCAGACTCTTGAGCATTTGGATCTGAGCTGATGTGTTCTGTGTATATATAATAGAATTTGTAATTTGATTCCAGAATTAACTGATCATCATGGCACATCATGTGCATCATGGTTTTGGTCTTGAAAGGAAGCATTGGGGTGCTGGTTTGCATCTGTTACAGATTCACACACATAGCACCACTAAACCAATGGCTGGCCCAAGATTCCCTTACTCATAGCTTGAGTAAGGATTGGACCTAAGGGTGCAATCCTAACTAGGCCCGCACAACTCATAGGTGGTCCCATTCCTGTGGTGATGTAGGGAGGCAAGCACATGTAAGTGTACTGGCCTAAACCTCCCCCAGGAGAGGTGCGCAAGTGTCTTACGGCACTTTTGTGACACCCCATACCAGCACAGGATTCAGGCCAGGCCTTAGACCTGCCAAACTGGAGGTTAGGAATGCAGCCTAAGGCTACAATCCAGAGTAACTACGGGACCTTTCACACTGACATAGTTATGGTGCCACCTATGGGAAATGCGTAGAGCAGTCCAGAGTAAGTCCAGAGTCTTCCCATAGTCTTTCCTAGCTTTTTCCTAGTTTTTTTCCTTTGATAAAACTAATTTCCAAGCAATTGTATCCATCTGAGTCCAGTTGTCACCTTTTCTCTCCTTTCCTAGTGTTCAAAACTGCTTTCCGACACGACTGTCATCCAGTTTTATCCTAGTAAATTTGTCCTGATAACAGATATCCTGGACACGTTTGGTAAGTTCCCTAAATACGGAGCGGGATGAATGAATGGATGTTTACGGAGATCTAACTTTGTGAGTAAGACGTTGTGGAAATAGAGAGGAAATGGGCTGGGAGCCTCTCCAGAATTTGGAATATTTATTGACACATTTAGACTCTGCTTAACTTTGTCAGGTGTAGCCTGTTTGACTCAACCATTGGGCGCAGTGCACACAAAATTCCCCTGTTAGACAACTGTCATAAGCACCTAATTAACTCAATTGTAACACTCATAAAGTGTTAAGTGACATTCATTAGGATGTACAAAGAGACAATAATCAAAAATCCTCATTTATTAATCATACAGCAAGTGAAACCAAAATCACTGAAAATTCATACCCGCCTCCACATTGCCTTATGTTTTCATGAAAAAGAAAGACATATGAGCATTAATTATGAGCTGAACTGGAAATATAGGCACAGTAGGCATAAACCATACCACAGTAGAGTCACTCTGAGTGCTGTTGGGAAATTCAGCAGTTCAGTTCTGTAACTGAAAGGCTTGTCCAACAAGAGCCTCGAGGGCCGCATTTGGCTTAGAAAACCCATAGATGCGGCCCTTGTTGGACAAGCCAAACTTCTCTGCATGAGTTCTCTGTTCCTGTAGAAATCAACAGGAAAGAGAACAATAAAATTCCGGAGATGCAGCTATCCCTAGAAGGTGAAACCAACACCTCACCGAAGTTGGGGGGAAAGAGCCTTGGAAAGGAGAAACATCCATATCATCAACAGGGTCAGGAACCCCATGAACAATGGGAGAGTCCTACCTCAAGGCAGAGAGGACTTGTTCATTAGCATGTGCATAGATAGCAATCAAAGGTAGTCCCATAGATAGCCCCATAGATAGCATGTGCATAGATAGCCCCATAGATAGCAATCAAAGGTAGTCCCATAGATAGCCCCAATCAAAGGTAGACAACATGAACAAATGGTCAGTAAAATGCAGGCTGAGATGGTTTTTTTCAACGACAAGAGAAAAACCAAACAGCAGTACATGCTTGAACTCTATCTAATTGGCAACCCTAAGCAAAAATACATATTTATGTACAAAATATGTACAATATTATGAACAAAATCATAATATCCACAATCTTTGTAATTTCCATTCATAAAAAGAGCTAAATAAACAGTTATGATGAATATAAAAGGAAATAAGAAACTTCCAAAAGTCAACTTCGGAGGGGCGACAGTGGTAAAGGGGGTCACTACTGCTCCCCAGAAAAGAAGCTGAAAAAAATGACTAGGGGGGTTTCAAACAGCACCTAGAACTAGGAAGGCACTAGGAGGGGCAGGCCTCTTGGCCATCATGGTGCAGAGAGGGAGCAAAAACAAAATCACGTGGAATTCAGATCCCAGCTTTGCCTGATAAAGGGTTAACTCTCCTGAGTGGGCACTCAGAGCAGCTCCAGAATATGAGAGATTCTTGATTTAAAAAAAATCTGGTCCACTCATCCCCCCCCCGCCCCGAGTGCTGCATCCCCACCTCTCTAGAACGCCACTCCTTTGCACTTCCTCTATCTCCCTTTTCCAATCCAGGGAGTTTTGAGAGGGAGACAAGTGCTTAGTTCCCCCCACCTTCCAACAGAATATTCTGGGTGTTTTTCATTCAGTTTGCCCTTCCCTGCCTCCTCCTCCTGCACAAAATACCAGGTTTCCCTTTTAAAATTCTTGACTTGCTTAAAGTTGCTCACAGTGGTGTAATATCTTTATTTGGGGGATCAAGAGCACCAGATGTTCTTTCCTGGACAAAGCGAACACGATGGAGTAATATGCATTTTCTCTGCATATTTTTGCTTTTTATTTTTTTGGCCATAACTTTAGATAGGAAGGTGCTATTTCAAAATGGATCATTGCTTTGGTTTCAGCTCTTCAAGACAAATCCAACAACGTATGACACGATGGAGTAGTGCACACCATCGTGAAGTTGATTTTTGGGGGTCTCCAGGACAAGATGGTGGTCCCTCAGTCTTTGCGACCCCTCATGTGGGGGGGGGGAGTCTATGACCCCCACTTTGAAGACCACTGCCCTAGAGTATCCTGGCTATGTCGCTGTTCTGTAGACTGGGACATCCAAATTGTGCAAGGATCCCACACAGTCTCAATTTAGGGCCTCCTGGCTCCACTAGATGGCAGGATTAGATAACGGAAAGAAACATACTCGACAGATTACAAGCTATAGACTTTATAGAGAGAAGGATTTAAAAGAGGTGCTTGAATAAGCCAGCAGTCCTGTATGCACTTACCTGGGATTATGTCCCATTAAAATAAGTGTTTCTTCTGAGTAGACATTCATAGGATTAACACTGCAATTTAAGAGTTCTTAAAGATTCGAGATGGGCAACAAAGCAGAACATACGCTGTTCCGATTGCAGTAAAAACATTTTCCAAATTAAATTTTAAATTTTTTAAAGGTCAAAAGACAGTTTTTATTGTCTTCAGCTTGAACTTATATAATACATTTCAAGAGTTCAGTGCAGATTGTTTTTTCCCATATTGCACATAGGAAGCTAGGAGAACATGGCTTACCCAAGGCCAGATGGCAAGGTTGTGGTGGCCATAATACCAGAACCCCTTGGCTCACAGCAACACCCCTTTACCTTCCAAGAAATTGAATTCCCTCATCAAATTCCCTTCATTAATCTCAGTGTGTTGCACCTTTCCTCCAATGAGCTCAGCTTGGCTGTGAGTTCTAACAACGATCCTGTGAGGTAGGATAGGCTGATATGATGTGTGGCATGTGGCCACTGGGTGAAACACAGTGAAGTTTTAGGAGCACGTCAAATTGTCTTTTACTGGAGTCCTTGCATGCTGTATCAAGCAATCTTTGTCTAGCCCAGGCGTGCGACCCAGGGAAGCTCTACCTGTCCTTTGGGCTCTCTCAGAACTAATTCTGGTCATGACTAACGTAATGACATCACTTACTGCATAATGACATCACTTACGGCCCTTGACAGGCATCATGAATACTATCCAACCCACTGTATAAAATGAAATTAGGAACCCTGGTTTGGAGATTACCTGTTTTAAAATCCAAATCTTGTTTTAAATATTTCAGGAAAGCTGGTGTATGAAAGGATCCTTTCCATGTGCGTGGACAATCGCAGCTCTTTACCAGGTAAATCAGTGCCCATGTGCAACTTACCCCAACCCTTTACATGCCGTATGGCACAGATAAAATGCAGAGGGTTCGGTTATTGTTAGGAACCATATTTTTTAGAAAACAGTTCTTGTGGGACTCTGTTAGGAGTGTGTTTAGGACTGATTGGAAAGACTTCCTTTTTTGTTCTCTTCCCTGTTCCAGCTCAGGATAGGGACCATCGCAACAGGCCAATATATATATCAGGGGTGGCCAAACCCCAGCGCATGAGTCTCATGCGGCTCTTTGACATATGTGCAGTGGTCTGTAATGTGTTGACTGAGCTCCTTTTTACATCAAAACTAATATAATTAGGTAATTATATAACCACTTTAAATTCAATACAAAAGCTAAATAAGGGTGAAATCCTAACCTAACAACTCATTGATCTTCCTGTTCTTGTGGTGATGTGGGGAGGCAAGCACATGTCTGTGTACTGGTCTAACTTTTCCCCTGGAGTGATGCCTAAGTGTCATATGGCACTTTTGTGACACTCCCAGGTCAGCATAGGACTTATGCCAGGACTTAGGCTGGCCTAACCGGAGGTTAGGATTGCAGTCTAAGTAGTTTTTTTTAATCTTTTATAGTTACTTAACTGGTAAAAATTAAGAGGTCACTAGATTAAGATACACATCTAATGTCCATAGTGAGTAAGAAGGAGGATTTCCTGCTATAGGCAGGAGGTTGGACTAGATGACCTACCGGGTCCCTTCCAACTCAAGGATTCTATTATTCTAAATATTAAAGAATTTAAATGCTTCTTAAATATTGTGGCTTATAAACAGCTGAAGTTTATCACTTGTGGCTCTTACATTAAGGAAGTTTGGCCACCCCAGTATATATGAATACAAATGTATGCTGTGTGAACAACTTGAATTATCTTGTTAGGGGTGTGCGAGTTTATTGAAAATTCTGTATGTTTTTCCCCCCTTGGGGTGTATATTCTCTCTGTGAAGTTAGTCCAGGGTGGATCAAAGTATATAAAATTCTCAAGATCCCCAAGAGCAATCGTGGTGTGATGAGAGATTCCAGCCTAGTGCAAACATGGACAATTTCCGATGCCCGGAGCAGCTTTGTGCAATGGGAACCTGCTCCTTGGTATTTGGACTCATTCTTTCCATTCCAATAAAGTAAAAAAATAAAACTTCTTATCTAACAGCAGAGTCTCTCCAACCCCCCCCCCCCCAACTCCACCTTTTGTAGGGAACCAGGCTGAATTTGAGACCTTGTGCTTATTCATTTTCTCCGTAAATCGCTTTGTGAACTTTTTGTTGAAAAGCAGTATATTAGTATTGTTGGTTGGTTGTTTGATTGGAATATATTGATGCCTCAATCCAATTTTCCCCCAGAGCCCAGCTATATCCAGGGAGGGGGGCATGACACCTGCACAAGGTCTCCTTGGTGTAAGAGAACATTGGTTCCCTTACCCTTTGCTGATCCCTGGCAGCCCAATGAGAGCACTTGAATCTTCACCAGCCTTAGAATCATAGAATCCTAGAGTTGAAAGGGACCTAGTAGGTCATCTAGTCCAACCCCATCTAGTCCAATCAGCCTTGAAGCTGATCCAAAACCAAGGAGACCCATTTTGAGCTCTGGGGCTCTACGGGGGGCTAGGATTTGTCAGCAGCCATTGCCATCATCCCCACCCCATCCTGGTCCGGATCACACCCCATTTGGCACCCCCTCTCCACCTGCTCCCTGCATTCCTTATCCCCCCCCCCCAGAAACTTCCCTTCTGCTGAGTAGGGAAACCTAATGCTGGGCAATCATTTTCTGCTGGGCATTTCCACAGCAGTTGTTGCTGGTACCACTTTCCAGCCACCAGCACAGCCCTGGCATAGGATCGGGCTGTTAGGCATGGAAAGAGAGCCTAAAGGCAGTGGTTTGGGAAGGGAGGCTAATTTTCTGACAATAAATCTGACTCTCCTGGAGCATGTTGTGCTAGCTTTCTATCGAGTTCAAAAATTTTGGTCTCTTGAAGTACCTTAGTAGTCATTGTGTGTGCCATTTTTTTGGTTACAACACACTTCTGTGTGCATCTTGGGTTGCCTTCCTCGTCCGCCTCACTTCCTCACATTTGCTTTCCAACGGCAGCTGTTTGCAGCGTTGTCCTTAACCGACTTGACAGTCGGTGCATGCCTGGGCTGGGGACTCCGGGTCCCCATAGCGCTTCATTATGTAAAAGTCCTCAAGCGGTTGTGGGGGTGGCCTGGTGCCAGACTTAGGGGGGGAAGTAGTTGTGCATGCGCACTTGGCCTTCCCATGCTCTGCCCAGAGCTCTCCCTTTTTATGGAAGCAGCCAGCACGGCCACAGAATATGAAATGGCAGAGTCTGCTCCCGTTTGGTTGAATAGAAAACTTGGGTGGCAAATACTTTTTATGGCTGATTGCGCAACTAAAAAGGTGTTTCAGAACCTCCAGCGTGTTCCATTTTGCTTCTACACTGAAAGATGCCAACCTTATAATTCAAAGGTGTGATCTGTGAGATGCCATAACAGTGAAATGCCGTAAGAGGTGAAGACTGCAATCCTTACCATAGTTTCCTGGGAGTAAGTACTATTGAACATAATGGGATTTACTTCTGAGTAGACATGGTTAGGATTGCATTGGAAGCTACTCACTTTTTGGTACTCGACAATCAATGGTATCACTATGGAGGCACAACAGGGTGCAGACCACACTGGGTGATACCCGGGGGGGGGGGGTGTATGTGTGTGACACCACTGTTGGCTATAATTGTGAAAACCTTGGTATATATTGATAGTACCATCATATGTTATGTAATTTGATATATAATTTAGTACGGAATGCAACATAACAATTTCACGGTGATGTTCCTAGGCCCTGAGAGGGCTGTGGAAGCTGTGTGTGGCTTCCTCCAACCCTCCAAAGGAGGTGGTGGGGGCAAGATGTTGCCACCCCTACAGGCTTGGCACTGTGTTATTTGCCCCCATATAATTCATGTATGCCAGTGCAGCAAATACGAGGTATATCATATATCTAAGAGAGCCATCTCTTAACAGATGCCTCTTTACCCAGATAGGAGATGTGTCTATATGTTGCCCCTCCATATTTTTTTGATTAATTTTTTATGATTCATTGATGACCCCAAGACATTAAATAAAATTTGGAGACCCTTCCTTGAGAACAGCAAGGAGAAGCTTAAGCAAGCAGCAAATTCTCAATATTGGGTGTTACGTAACAGTTCCTTCCCTTTTGTCGTTTTGGTTTTTCCTTCTACATTTCTGGGCACCGGAGCAGGGCTCGGAGCTGTTTGTCTCTGCAAGTTGTGGACATTGAGGACACAACACCCCTGAGGCCTGAGGCCCTCATGGCTTTCATGATCTGCTAGTTCTCCGCCTGGGTTTATCTTTTTTCGCAGGGGGGAACACAGCACAATCCCGTGCATGACTACTTGAAAGCAAGTCTCATTGAACTGAATAGGATTTACTCCCCTGGAAGTTCAGAGTGTTGCCATTCTAGCTGAGCTGTGCCACCAGCAGTCCACAGTGTGTTGCTCTAGCCTGTGTCTCTTCTACTCTCTCTCTCTATCCTTTACACTTCCTTAATTTCTTGGTCCTCTTCCTTTTCCAGTCCTGAGAGAGTGGGAAGGGTAGCAGCAGAGGTAATACTGAGTGGGTAGATAGATTTGCCCCCATCGTTTGCCTGATGCATCTGCCTCAGTTGGTCTCACAAATGGGCCGGCCCTGTCTCCAGTTTGTATAAACAAGTTTTTTTCCATTACTGGAGCAGAAATGGTATCCTGGGATGATACTGACACCTGATATCCCTTATTCTGGTTGTCCCCATGTGTGAATCTGTCTAACACAGTCAGAGCACCAGTCCGCTTTGGTCAGCATCTTCTATAGAGCAGTGGTTCTCAATCTTCCTAACGCCGTGACCCCTTTATAAGTTCCTCATGTTGTGGGGACCCCAACCCTAAAATTATTTTCGTTGCTACTTTATAACTGTAATTTTGCTACTGTTATGAATCGTAATGTAAATATCTGATATGCAGGATGTATTTTCATTGTTACAAATGAAATGTGTGTTCTCTGCACACATTGAACACAATGGGATTTATTTCAGAGTAGGCATGCATAGGATTGGGCCCTGAGACTGCAATCCTATTCACATTTACATGGGAGTAAAGGCCCCCCTGACTATAGTGGGATTTATTTCAGAGTAGGCATGCATAGGATTGGGCCCTGAGGCTGCAATCCTATCCACAGTTGCATGGAAGTAAAGGCCCCCCTGACTATAGTGGGATTTATTTCAGAGTAGGCATGCATAGGATTGGGCCCTGAAACTGCAATCCTATCCACATTTACATGGGAGTAAAGGCCCGCCTGACTATAGTGGGATTTATTTCAGAGTAGGCATGCATAGGATTGGGCCCTGAGGCTGTCAGTCAGCCCCAGTGCATGCGCAGCTACACCTGGCCCCCTGCACCAGGGGTCTTTAGGCGACCCCCAGGAAAGCTCTAGGCGACCCCCAAAGGGGTCCCGACCCCTGTTTTGAGAAACACTGCTATAGAGGCTCTCCACGATTTCACATAAATATGTATGTATGTGGAGAGACTGTCCCCTAAGTCCTGAGGAGTGCCCAGTTTGGGTCTCTACCTGGTGCTTGCATTGTCCAGGTGACCCTTGAAAGAACCATCTTCTCATGCCCTGTCGAGGTCTCTGTGTGAAATACTTGAGGGCTCCACTTTATCAACTGCAGCTAATTTTATTGAGAACCATAATAAAGGAGACAATTTTCTTCTTTGTTTTATCAGATAATTTTACTCCGGAAAGTGTTAACGATACTGCCAAGGAAACCTGCTTAAACTGGTTCTTCAAGATTGCGTCCATCCGAGAACTCATTCCCAGACTGTATCCTTTTATGAATAAAAAGATCTGAAGATGATATGATTTAATTTTAATTATCCACCCTTCTACCCCCTCCTTGTTTCAAGCACTTCACTGTGGTGTTTGTGGTTCTCACCTATCCTTCGTGTCCTCAGATCAACCCTGTGAGGTTGGTTGAGAAAGCTGCCCAGTGACCAGGATGGATCGATCCCTCGGTGCTCTAACCACTACACCAAACTGCCTTTCTACTTCCTTGTTTGTTCTTGAATTAACAGTTTCCTAAAGTTGTTGTTCTTTTTATATAGGAAAAAACCTATGTGCCAGTGAGCATCAATGACAAATATTGGATGACAAATCAGTGGAGATTTAGGATGGGAATCTTTTTTTAATGTTGGGGATGAGGAGTCCGCTTGTTTCCACTCTGGGTTGTTCCATATAAATTCAGCCAAAGTCTCATAAACCTTGCATGGTCACAGACTCAGATTTGACAGCAAGTAATTGGGTTGGTACTTCTACATATAAATGGCCATATACCAAATATTAGGTGAAAAATCCAAAGGGTTTTGTGCTGTGGCCCTTCAAAACAAGGGTAGTTAATCAATATGGGATTTGATATTTCCTTTCGTAACAATGATTTTATTTTGGATATTTTTCCTTTGACTGCCTTTTTCAGATATGTGGAAGCTGCGATACTGAAGTGCAACAAATTCCTTTCTAAGAAGTAAGGCTAATAATGTTTAATAAAAAATTGAAAATGAAGTGTGCCAATGTATTGTGATCCATGCATTCTCTTTCCTGTTCTATGGCTGATTCAGCTAAATCTGGAATTTTTCAGTAATGCTTTGTGGAGTCTTTTGTGGAGTTTTTTACGCTATCCTTGGGCAATACATGACTTAAGTTGTTGAGTGAGCAGCTGTTGGATCTGGATGGGGTGTTAAAGGTTGCTGTCCATCTCCAATTATCTTTACAGTGGCATCTCAGAATGTCTCCCCAGATTGACCTCCATGATCCGAGGAATTGGAGATCCATTGGTTGCAATCTACGCTAGGGCCTATCTCTGCCGGGTAGGATGTGCTTGTTTTAAAGCTATTATATTCAGTGTGTCATGCCTGTGACCCAACCCTGCAACACAGAACCCAGGTTCTAGATCTCGGTAGCTTAGAGGAGTGTGATTGCTATTCGTGTTTTTCTTTTCCGCTTGGAGGCGGCCAATCATTGTGCCCTCTTATGGTTTTGTACTGCCCCTTCCTTCCTGCCAGTTGGGACGAGAGTGGCATGGCAACATTGTGTGCTCAGGTTTGGAGCATGAGAAGTGGGAAAGAGGGAGGAGGCAACGCAGATTGTAGAGGGGTTGACATGAGAGCAGGTGGACAGATAAATATGAGATTATAGAAGCATCTATGGATTGGAGGCCTGGCGAGGACCACCTTGAACGGCACCGTCTTGGAATGGGAAGAGCTCCCTCTATGAGAGTCCCTGGTTTCTAATCAAAACCCTGTGATGGTGTCTGTGTGACTGACTCAACTGACCTAGTTCTTTGCTCCTAGGTTGGAATGGAAGTGGCTCCACACTTGAAGGAGAGCCTCAACAAGAACTTCTTTGACTTCCTCCTAACCTTCAAACAAGTAAGTGAATGCTGATGAGATAATTCTAATTTTCCAAGATTTTGCTCCTCATCGAGTTGATATTTTTCAGGAGCTTACAATCCACATACTATTCTATAATACGTATAGGTTACTATACATTCACTTGGCATCCATCAGTCTTGAAAGACTACGGTATCGTGCTTGATGCTGCATGCGAAGCACGAAGGCCTGGGTAGCCCACTGAAATAGTCCAGTGGAACAGCAGAGGATATAAGATGGGTTCCAGCTGCGTCGCAAAGCTGAGCTAAGGGCAGGAGCTCACCCTATCTTCTGGGGACCCGGGTCAGTATAGTGTGTATATATAATATATATACTGCACATTATATACCATATCTACTCAAATCCAATGCACCATCGAATCTAATGTGCACCCCAGTTTTAAAAATCTTGAGATTTAAAAACATGTTTACTGGCTATTGTAATGCACCGTTGCAAATCAGGTGCAAAACTTAATTTTACTGCATATAGCAATGAGTTACTATATTTATTAGAATATCACTCTCACCTTTTTCATCCGAATTTACAGCACAATCCAGAGTAACTACAGGAGCTCTTAAGAGACATTTACATTGATGTAGTTACGGCACCACCTAGTGGAAACCTATGGGAAATTCATAGAGCAATCCATAGTAAATTTTTCTTACGTTGACATAAGAGCTCCCATAGTTACTCTGGATTGTGCTGTAAGTCTCCAAAATCAGGGTGCACATTAGATTCAATGGTTGATTAAATTTGAATAAACGTGGTATTTTGATTATAAGTATAGGGTGCAAGTTAGATTTGATGGTGCGTTAGATTCAAGTAAATACGGTATACGATAATATAACAGTTTGTTATGATTTTTTCCTAATTGTACTAGATAATAAAATCCGTACAACAATGGTTTTGTTACATTTTTATTACAATATAGTAAACTGTTAAACTTATACTGACCTATGTTAATAATCAAAATACTGTATTTGAATCTAACGTGCACTTCATTTTTGGAAACCAAATTTGGCTGAAAAAGGTGTGCATTTGATTTGAGTAAAGAGTATATAGTATAAATATAGAGTATAGTATAAGTGAGCCGAGTATAAAGGAATTTTTCCCATATCCGCAGGCCCTGCATCCATGGTCTACAAAAGCCCAACCATCACATAAATGACATTATATCATCATCGTAGAAACTTTATTGGCCTAAAATAAAATATTTTTCCGGATGCAGCCGTCCTATAAATTCATTTTCTTCCTCCTTTTTCTAAAGGGTCTTTTTTCCAAAGACCTTTTTTTCATCTTGATCATTTTGATCTCTCTCACAGATTCATGGAGATACCGTCCAGAATCAGCTGGTGGTGCAGTGTGTTGAGATCCCATTGTACCTGACTCTTTATTCCCCTGCCATAGATTGGATTCTACAGTGTCTTTCATACCGGGCTGCAGAGGTAACGGACGTGCACATGTTCACGGTTTCAAAACCCGTTTTTTGCGGACTGTGTTGTTCACTGGCGGTCAGTATTGTGGTGGTCGGACGCTGTTGGCGTCGCTTCTGATCTCCCAACTTTGATCTGGCATGTTCTATGTTCAGAGGTGCTGGCAATCCAATCAACTGCAAATACATCTTCTAAGAGCGATAGCTAAGACTGTTGCCGAAGGAAAGATCAATAAGCATCAAATGTGAAAGTGAGCCTAGAGGCAGGAGTGGTTTTAAGCTGAGAGATTTTGAGGGTCCTTAATGGTTCCCAAGCAGAGGCAAGCGTTATCTGCTTCTCGGGGCCTCGCTGAGTGCGATAGGAAATTCCTGTTTTGCCAGTTACTTAAAACAAAGTTTTAAGTTTGCTTTTTAAGTTTTAAAGTTTTGCTTTAAAGTTTTGCTTTAAAACGGCATGTGAGGTGCAGTGAAATCATTGCAGGATGTGGGGAGCGTAGCGTCCCTCGTTGGTGGTTTTAATCAGGATTGCATCCCTCCCCATGTGGAATTTCCAGAAGGGGATAGAAGATTTCAGAAACTGTGTGCAGGAGAAGGATGTGATTTTAGTCCAAACCATCAAGGCAAAGGAGATTTTAAAGACTCCCGTTCCATCCTGTGTCCTATTTCCATGTACGTACAAGTGGTACTTGGGTATTTACAGGGGCTCCACATACCAACATCAGGCAGATATTGATAACCATGGATAATGAAATGCCCAGTCCGATCACCTTTACACTGTCTAGAGTTAGTTGGAGTTGTGCTCTGGTAGCCTCCAGAGGATTTTCTGTAGCTCACAGTGACCACGCATGGCCACCCATGGCCTATGGAGCCTTCAGAATGGCCCTAGAGTTCAACAGGTCTGGTTTCTGGACGGTCTTCAAGAGCAGCTCTCCATGGAAGAACGTTGCACTACTCAGAAGGTGTGAATCATGGCAAAAATCAACTTGGGTGCAATCCTAAGCACATCTACATTGTGCGCATCTACAAGTCCCGTTGTGCTTTATGGGACTAAGGGTAAAATCCAAAGTAACTACGGGGAATCCTTGCTCCGGTGTAAGAACAACTTACTCTGGATTGCAATATGAATTTCCCATAGGTTTTCACTAGGTGGTGCAGGAACTACGGGTGCACATAAAGTCTCTTACGTGCTCCTGTAGTTACTCTGGATTTGGGGGTTACTCTCAGGAAAGTGTGTATAGGTTTGCAGCCTAGGCGTCCTATGGACGTGCATAGAATTCCAACCCTGTCTAGGCTGTGGATGGTGCCTGCCTCAAAGCAGATCCTCGACTTGAATCCAAACTCATTATTGAGATCTTTGCATCTCAGCTCAGCATGTTTCCCGACAGCAACGAAGAGCTCTCGTTAGCCTACTTTGAAGCCTCAAACACCATAACTGCGCATGTGACTTTCTCACCTGGGTTGTGCAAATTGCGCTTCCTTTTTATTTTTAAACCGGCATGAGAAAAATCCTGAAAACAGCCCAAAGCAAGGATTTTAATTTCCAACAAGGCACTGTGGTATGCCTGCTTTTGGGGGGGGGGGGGGGGGGAGAAGAGAAACTAAGGGGGAATAAAGCATCAAGTCAGGTGGAAACATGAAATCTTCCACAATTCTAGCCTTTGCCTTTTAAAAGGATATATTGGAAACTGCTTGAAAAAAGTTCTTGCAAATGAATCCTGTTACAGCTGTTAGGAAACCATCTTTTTGTTCATATGCAGTGCAGAAGGTGATCAGCTGATCTTCTCTGAATGGGATCTGGTGCCAGGAAATCTTGTTTAAATTTAATTTTAGTTTTAGTTGTGTTTTTTGAGACACCCTTTTGGTTCCAGTGGATGGACAATCTGAAAGTTGGCTAATGGAGAAACCTCTTGGAACAGAGTTGTAGTGTAGGTGGCACCTGAGGGGCACTTACCCCAGGTGCTCTGTCAAATAGGGACTCAGGGCTGGCCCTATGTTCTGCCCTACTTATGTTGCTGGCATAGTAACCACCCCCTACTCCAAGGAGAACCCAGAACTGACATAATGATATCATGTAACACCATGATGTCACACCATAACACCATTGCGTAATACCAGATGTCACGCTGCCAGGTAGTATGGATCTAATCTGGAGATGTGCCATCTGATTTGGGCAATCTGATTTGGGATTATCAGTGGTTCTGCCTTCTGGCTAGGAGAAAAGTTGTGGCTGCTCTTCTTAAGGGAATCCATAGGTGAGGCAAGGCAGGTAGGAACCTTTTCCAGTCACCAGTTGCCATAAAGTTGGAGAGGGCTTTGTAGGCTCACTCCTGCTTGTGGGGTTCTTGGAGGTAGTTGGTGGGCCGCTATGGGGAGATAGGATGGTAAACAAGATGGCCCTTGGGCCAGCCCAGCAAGATCCTTATATGGGTTTCATCCCTACAATGTACATACAGAGCTCTTGGTTAAGATTCCTTCTCAATGCTGGCAGGAACATTGTAGAAGCTGGACATGGTGCACCCCAAACTATATGTACATGGCTCATGCAGGGTTACGGCAATCAACCATTGCCCTCTCTGGGATCAGACGTCCATGCAACTTATCTAACGTTATTTTTAGATTTTTTTTCTCTTCTTGCTGCCTCTGCAACACTAGGGCAGGAGACATGATCCATTTTTGGCACGCGCTGAGCATTTTTTCAGTGGCACAGAAGCCCAAAGACCAGCTCTTAGATTTTTTTTCCTCCTCCTTCCTTCCCAGAGGCAGTTGACCTTGATATTTTTCAGACACATCTTTTTTTGCAGACGTGACTAAAGATCTAGAAAGTTTTATCCCAAAATAGATCCATGTTTTGGATGAAAATATGCCACAAGTCTAGGTTGAAGGAAGTGCTTTTTGTGCTTTTTGAGGCAAAGAGGGTCATTAAAGGAGAACACTTGACCTAGAATCTGTGGGCTGGAAAAGATCAGAAGGTCATTGGCCACAAACTGGATAACTACAGCACTGACGTGTGCCCAAGGAGGGTTATTGACTCATATTATTGACTCATTTTCTCATTCAGAACAAAAATAAATAGAAACTTGGTGTAGCTTTTTAAAAACTCATTTGTGGTTGTGGGACTGGAGACATTGCAGAGAGTTGTGTGATGAAATGAGAACCAAGGGTCAAAATCTGGATACCCTCCTTAAGCAGAACCTTTGGCGCATCTGATCTGTGAAAATGTGTTCTCAGATAAGGAGCGCCAAAGGTTCTATCCTACTAAGGGGTTGTATTTAGATTTTGACCTTGGTTCATATTTGATTATGCAATCAAGAATTATTTTATAATTACAGTGGCGCCTCACGTAAAGAATGCCTCACGTAAAATATGTTTCACGTAACAAACAAAAATTTCTCTAGGATTCTGCTTCATGTAAAGAAAGTGCTTCACGTAAAGAACACATGCGTTGGCAATTGGGGCAGAAGTGCTGGCTGGCAGCCTGTTTAAAAAGCATCAGGGCTGCCTAGCACGCCTGCTCATAGTGGAAGCAACACTTCCACGCTGTTCCTCCTGTGGTTGGAGGGAGAGAAGAGCAGTGGAGAAGAGGGAAGCAGCTCAGGGTAGCCAGAAGGGAGCAGCGGAGGGAGAGGAGAAAGGATGGAGAGAAGGAGAAAGTGGGGAGACACTTTGAAGGTGTCTTGGATTGCAGCCTCTTAACCAAGTCTACCCAGAAGTAAACCCCATTGTGTTAAATGGGTCTTACTCCCAGGAAAGTGTCTTTAGGACTGCAGCCTAAGTAGGCTTCATAAGATCATGCAATTGAATGCATGTTTTGAATTCAATCCCAGTGTTCTGTCATCATTTTTACATCCAGTTAATATTTTTATATGAATATTTTGGGGGTTGTGGAACCAATCATCTGAGTTTCCATTATTTCCTATGGGAAAATCCGCTTCACATAAAGAATGTTTCACGTAAAGAACATGCCTCCGGAACGAATTAAATTTGTTACGTGAGGCGCCACTGTACTACAATGACAAAAGAATCTTTGAAGGGGTTGTCTTCTACATGAATTCATTGCCAAGCTAAACATTGTGGCAGTGGTTCCCATCGTACCTGGGCAACAAGGCCAGAGACATCTTCTTGTGAGATCCAAGATGCTGGCATCTGCATTTCATGAGATTTTG
Organism: Cryptoblepharus egeriae; assembly: GCA_030015325.1. NCBI lineage: Eukaryota > Metazoa > Chordata > Lepidosauria > Squamata > Scincidae > Cryptoblepharus > Cryptoblepharus egeriae. The sequence continues at coordinate 1,258,517 of JAREYC010000012.1, read as the reverse complement.
AGCACAATCCTAATCTTGTCTACTCAAAAGTAAGCCCCATTGTGTTCAGTGGGTCTTACTCCCAGGACAGTGTCTTTAGGGTTGCAGCCTTTGTGTGATCCAAGATGGCGGTGGCCCTGTGCAACAAGTCCACCTGGGGGGCACCCTGCGATGCACACCCCTCCATTACGGGAACTGTGTTAACATGGGTCATCTCTGGGGAAGCTTTATTTAAATAACTCAGTGCTTAGGGGGGATGATCAGTATGGGAACCCACAACAGGGATAAGCTGCAAAAGCTGTTTATTGTGGTTTTGCCACCAGTAAAAATGGTTGTGGCGTCATTCTGTTAATATGTAGTTTGGCCTGAAGTTGATGGCAGTAGCAGCTTTTGGAGGGGGCCAAGGGAGAAATCCTTGCAAGGGCTCTACCAACGGCATGCTCCCCCATGTTTTGGAAGGCACATGATCATGCTAGCAATCTCACCCCCACCTGGGTCTGAAACCTGGGCAGCAGATAGCTTGTGTTCTACAGTCTGGTTAGATTTCTGAACTGGACACCACTGATAGCACCAAACTTTGAAAGCCAACTCAGTAGCGGACTGGTGACCATTGCCTCGAGTTACAGGTACTGGCACAATGTGGATTCTTATCCACTCTTTCCCATAAGTCACCCTAAATAGATGGAGCAGAAATAGGAAGGGAAGGTGTGTGAATTTCCTTAAGCCGTTCTCTGATTTGAGCACGATCCCAAATGTTTCCATCCCTGATGGGGAGAAAGAGTCTTAAGTATTATGTTGAGGGCCATCCTTTCTCTGGCAGTGATCCCCACTGTGAAAGTAGACCCTAGTAGAAATCAACATTCAAATAAACAATGCTTTTGTGGGGGACATTCTTTATTTTCAGTGTCAATTAATTGTAACTGTTCTTTTATTAATTGTAACTTCTTTCTCTGTGAATTTTCTTTTGCAGTCTCTGCTGACCGAGATGATGGAAAGATGCAAGAAACTGGGTCAGAAGTAAGTAAGTAGTATGATGCCTGCAGAGGATGCCTTAGCATCCCAGTAGGGTGGATTCTCAAAATGTGTGGATACTTGCTATATAGTCTCACCTACGCCCTTTGCGATGATTGACTGCATCGGTACCAAGGAGTAGGCTGGTCCCTACCTCGCAGGGGCACCTCGCAGGGGCACCTCGCCAGGGGACAACAGTATGTTTCCTCAGTATTGGTTGAAGCATTCATTCCTCTGTAAGAAAGTGAGGATGAGAATCTTCCATTTTCTGGTCATGTGGGAAGATGTTTCCAGGGTTCCATCTCTAGGTAGGGTTTGGAAATCCCATCCCACACCCCAGAGAGCTTTTGCGCTAGGTGGACCAAGGATCTGCTCTGCAGAGGCATCTTCCAACTAAGAGCAGGATCCTATCCAGTTTTTTTTAATGCTGGTGCAATGGTGCCAGTGGGGTGTGTGCTGCATCCTCTGGTGGAGAGGCTGTCACTGGGGCCTTCTCAAGAAATGGGATTGTGTTCCCTTACCATAGTGCTGGAAGAACTGGGATGTTGGATAGGATTGGGCCCTGAGCCAGTTACACTATTTTTTGTTTGCTTATGCCTCTTTTGAGTCCACCCTAATGACTTTAGGTTCTTTGGATGCAATTGGTTCCTGAGTATATTAATTGAGCCCCTTGCACTGATGCAGCTCACCTCTCTTCCAGCGCCTTGCTCTTGAATTCCGTCATGTCCGCCTTCCGAGCGGAGTTCATCGCTGCCAGGTCGATGGATTTTATTGCCATGATTAAAGAATGTGATGAATCTGGCTTCCCCAAGGTGAGCCATCCTCCTGTTTCAGACCACTTTGCTGCTTGGTTATTGTAGTTGTTGATACAGTTGGTAAAGAAAGAAGTGTATTTAAATGAATGACATTTAATGGTTGCCATTCAGTGCCATTTAATAAACTGGTTTAATGGTTTATCTGACATTTTCTAGCATCTTCTCTTTCGCTCCCTGGGTCGGAATTTGGCCTTGGCTGATCCTCCAGAAGCTGACCGACTTCAGATTTTAAACGAAGCCTGGAAGGTTATTGCAAAGTTAAAGAACCCCCAGGTGGGTAGGTGGTAGGAGGGGAGCTTGGTGTCATAGCTGCAACCATAAATATATTATTTTTAAGTACTGTGGTGCCTCATGTACCAAACACGTCATGTAAAGTATGTTTCATATAACAAACAAAAATTTCTCTAGGATTCTGCTTCACGTAACAAACTGTGCTTCATGTAACAAACAAACTCATTGGCAGTTGGGGCAGATGCGTTGGCTGGTAGCCCTTTTCAAAAGTGTCAGGGCTGTCTTGTGCGCCTGCCCATAGCAAAAGCAACACTTCCGTGCTGTTCCTCCTATGGCTGGGCATCTGCTGGGCAGAGGGAGAGAAGAGCAGTGGAGAAGAGGGAAGCAGCTCAGGGCTGGCCAGGAGGGAGCAGGGGAGGGAGATGCTCAGGAGGAAGAGGAGGAGAAAGTGGGGAGACACTTGGAAAGGGTCTTGAATTACAGAAGAAAGTGTCGTTGATTGCAGATGACATTGTCTTGGATTGCAGCCTCCTAACCATGTCTAGCCAGAAGTAAGCCCCATTGTGTTAAATGGGTCTTACTCCCAGGAAAGTGTCTTTAGGATTGCAGCCTAAGTAGACTTCATAGGATCCTGCACATTGAATGCATGTTTTGAATTCAATTCCAGTGTTTTGTCATCATTTTTACATCCCGTTAATATTTTTATATGAATATTTTGGGGGTTGTGGAACCAATCGTCTGAGTTTCCATTATTTCCTATGGGAAAATCCGCTTCATGTAAAGAATGTTTCATGTAACAAACATGTCTCCGGAATGAATTAAATTTGTTACGTGAGGCGCCGCTGTAATTTATATTCTGCCATTTCCTTTGAAAAGTTTGGGCGTTCAAGACAGTTGAGTCGAATATAGGTGTACCTAGAGAGCTGGTGTGGAGTAGTGGATGAGAGTCTGAGCTACAGATCAGGACCTTCTCATTCCTGTAAATTTTGGCATTCAATATGATATTCTTTTCAGCCTCAAGTTCTCAATCTAGTATGGGGATAATATTTGTTGTTGTTGTAAGGAGTGCGTCAAGACAGTGTGCAATGATTTGTTATCTCGGATTGCAATCCTGCTCATGCTCACCCAGAAGAAGGCTCTGTTGAACACAGTGGGTCTGACATCTAACCCTGATCAGAACTGAGTCTGTGCTGGGACTCTTTCCATAGCTTACAAATGGGAAACACCTATTTTGTTGCCCTCTTCCTCCGAGAACTTAACTTCAGGTGCCATAAACTGGCTTAAGAACCTAGCAAGCCAGCAATTGCGCTGTTCAGACCACTGGTGGCCAGTTGTGGGGTAGAGTTTCAAAGAAAGGCAGTATGGATGACTTTTGCCAAGTGTTCAGCTTCTTTAAATATTTAAGCTAAATATAAGCTTCTCCAACACATTTGTTTTGTAGGATTATATAAACTGTGCTGAAATCTGGGTGGAGTATACCTGCAGACATTTCACGGTATGTGAAGATTTTCCCATCTTTGCTTTTCACAAATCTTTAATAATTGAGTAGCTCTCAAGTGAATAACAGTTGAGTAAATTGAGCTCAATTGAGTAGAAACTTTTTGATTTTCTTTAATAAAAACAATTCACAACTTCCCAAAGCTTCTGGGATCTTGGAGTCGCCGTGGATCACAAGCTGAACATGAGCCAGCAGTGTGATGTGTCTGCAAAGAAGGCAAATGCCATTCTAGGCTGCATTAAGAGGACTGGAGCTTCCAAGTCGTGAGAAGTTCTAGTTCCTCTTTACTCTGCATTGGTGAGACCTCACCTTGAGTCCTGTGTTCAGTTCTGGGCACCTCACTTGAAGAAAGATGCAGCCAAACTGGAGCAAGTCAAGAATGATCAGTGGGATGGAAGAAAAGCCCTACCAGGAAAGGTTGGGGGAACTTGGGATGTTCAGTCTGGAGAAGAGGACACTGAAGGGAGACCTGATTGCCCTCTTCAGATACCTGAAGGGCTGTCATAGGGAGGAAGGGGCTTCTTTGTTCATAGCTGCCTCTGAAAGGAGGACTAGAACCAGTGGGGACAAACTGCAAGAAAGGAGATTCTGGTTGGATATCCGGAAAAAATTCCTGACGGTTTGGGGGGTTCAGCAGTGGAAGAGATTGCCAAGGGAGGTGGTGGACTCTCCCTCACTGGGAGGTCTTCAAGCAGAGGCTCAACGAGCACCTGTTGGGGATGCTCTAGGGGAATTTCCTGCTGCAGGCAGGGGGTTGGACTAGATGACCTACTAGGTCCCTTCCAACTCTAGGATTCTATGATTCTATGGCTGTTGTAGTAACAGGGCTCTCGGCCACTTAGCTTTGCGATGTCCCCAGACCTGCTTTGAATGAATTTGAACTGTTGAATTTCAGAATGCTTGAGCTGCCTTGAGTCCCCCAGGAAAAAGGCGGGATATAAATAAAGTATTATTATATTAGTCATGGTATATTTTTTGATTATGTGTATATTTCTGCTTCCTTTGCAGAAACGGGAGGTCAATACGGTTCTCACAGATGTCATCAAGCACATGACACCAGATCGGGCATTTGAAGAAGCCTACCCCCAGGTAACAGTGTGCAGCAAAGAGGTTTACATATTAAGAAAAGGGTTGGGGTCTTTAAAGTTTGGTGTCTTAAAAAATTTTCCTGGTTTTTTTTCTGATATCAGGCAAAAATTAATGAAAGTAAGGGCGTTTTGACACTGGAATAGATTGCTGAGGGAGGTGGTGGACTCTCCCTCACTGGGGATCTTCAAGCAGGGGCTTGACAAGCACCTGTTGGAGATGCTCTAGGAGGATTTCCTGCTACAGGCAGGGAGTTGATGACCTTTTCGGTCCCTTCCAACGCTGTGAGTCTATAGAATTGAGATGGCCGAGACACGTTTATGGTAACAATGAATTGATTTCTATGGGACAGACTACAAAATATATGCACATGGGGTATGCTGTGTATAGCACATGAGGTGTGCATAGCACATGAGGTGTGCTAAATATATGCACATGGGGTGTGCTGTAAGTCCTGGGAGAAATTCCTTTTTGCCCAGTTAGCAGGGTAAATATTTCTGAGGCTGCCTGTGAGAAGAGGGTGTTTCACATTGCCCAGCGAGGATAGGATAAGCAGCAGTGGGCTTAAATGAGAAGTAGGTGGTATTAATGGAAAATGTAACGTTAATGTAGGTTAATGTAACAGAAAACTTCCTCTCTTACTTCACCCATCATCTTTTTTCCCGTTTAGCTTCAATCAATCATTCAGAAAGTCATCACTTATTTCCACGACTTCTCCATTCTCTTTTCCTTGGTAAGTTTCTCTCTGTTTACTGCTCCAGGAGCCCAGGATTTCTCCAATATGGAGCTCCAATTCTGGAGGTCACTCCAGAAAGTCAGAGGACATGAGATAGGAAGTGCCTCATCAATGTGCCACGAGATATACTAGATCAGTGGTTCTCAACCTTCCTAATGCCGTGACCCCTTAATATAGTTCCTCATGTTGTGGGGACCCCCAGCCATAAAATTATTTTTGTTGCTACTTCATAACTGTAATTTTGCTACTGTTATGAATCGTAATGTAAATATCTGATATGCAGGATGCATTTTCATTGTTACAAACTGAACATAATTAAAGCATAGTGATTAATCACAAAATAATATTTAATTATATATTGTGAAATATTTATTTCTAATTACAAATAAAAAAGATGCAAAATACCTTGCAAGGCCCCCTACACCAGGGGTCTTTAGGCGACCCCCATGAAAGGGACCCCAAAGGGATCCTGACCTCTAATTTGAGAAACTCTGTACTAGATTGATTTGGTGTATCTTTATTTTTTTCTCCTAGGAGAAATTCTTGCCATTCCTGGATATGTTCCAGAAAGAGAGTGTGAGAGTGGAAGTTTGTAAGGGCATCATGGAAGCTTTTATTAAGTAAGTATCAAGCCTTCTGATTAAGTGCCCTCTGGAGAACGTAGACTCAGCTACTGGAAGGCAATTAAGGCGGACAGACGGGATTGGTCTGCAGTCTCTTATGGCCTTGGGAATTGTTGCTGGTCTGACACTGGAAGGATCCGGCTGGAATGCAAATGTTAGAAGCCTTCCCATCTGCATTGATTGGTTTAGATAAATGTCTTGATTATAAAATGTGAACTGCATTAGAGGAAGTTTTGATCTCTCTAAATGCATTGTGTCATTAGACAGCCTGGATGTCATCCAGCAATGAGCAGAAAGGAGCGCACAGGTGTGGAGGGGCTGCTTAAAAATACTGGGTTATATACATGCTTCAAAGCTTGATAAACCAGTGGAAGATCTGCTTATTTTATTCTGCAGATGCCTGAGTTACTTAGGGTTTGGACCATACCCAATGGGTATTTTGCACTTCCTGCCTAATAAGGCCAACCTGCTTGATTCAAGGCTAATTGGGAAGATCAGGACAAGTGGCAATATTTGTCCAGATTTGCAACTCAGGCTGCAATCCTAAAGGGAGTAAGACCCATTGAATACAATGGGGCTTACTTTTGAGTAGGCATGGTTAGGATTGTGCCCTCAGTCTTGGAGCTATCACCAGCTCAAATACCTTTAATATAAAACACCAGCCTTGGGTACAGAGGCTTGTGGTGTGCATTTTCTCAAAGCAGGCCTCCGTCAGTCTTGGAAGAGTATGGTATCGTGCTCGGCGCTGCATACGCTGCATGCAAAGCATGAAAGTCTGGGTTGGATTGTTATGGAGGAGAGGCTGTTACCCAAGCAGCAAATCCCCCTCTCCAGGCCACTGAATTAGTCCAATGGAAAGGCAGAGCCCATACGATTGGATCCAGCTGGTGTCACAGAGCTGGGCTAAGGACAGGAGCTCACCCTGTCTTGTGGGGCCAACCTGGGTCTGGAACCCTGGCCTGCTGGTTAACAGGCACAGCATCTTAACCGCTTGCGCCACCCACAAGAGCAATGAGAAATAGGTTAGAAAAGGACTTGAGAGTCCCTTTCTCTCCGTTCTCCTCTTTTTGTGGGTTTCAGTTCCCCTCGGAAGCTCTCTAGCCTTGACGTGAGCTTGCCCTTTCATTATCTTTTTCTTGATCCCTTTTGCACAGAGCCTACCCTGGGGAGCAACAAAACTGAGGTCAGGATGGGATCAGTCTCAGGATTTGGCTGGGTCCTTTTCTTCTCTTTGGGGACTGGCCAGACTTGAAATAGCACATATTCCAAGAGCTCTAGGCTTATTTGTCAGTCTTTTGGGGACCAAGATTTTTGCTTTAGAAGGTGTCCATCAGAGCAGAAAGGCTGGATTCTCTTGGCCTCATCTTCATTCAGCGTCTCTAGTGGTCTCCAGCTGAGATCTTGCAGTCTCAGGCCAGCTGACCTCATTGCAATTTCTTTTTACTGGCTCCCCCTTCCCCTTTTGGTTGGGGCTGGCCAAGCAAGGCTATTAACCCATGCAAGTCTGGTTCTTCTGAGTACTGGCAACCTCTTTGTGGTCATAACCGAGGCTCTGAACTGAACACGTGAACAGACCCATGTGTTTCAAGGGATGGGGAATTGACGTCTTGGCTTCAGAGACTGATCTGCAACTTCAGTCCTCTGGTTTGAGTGTCATGAATGGACTAGGTCCTGGTGTTAAACATAAGGCCCAAGATCCAGATGTGCCCCCCCAGGAAGCAATTTATCTGGCCCCCTTTCAGTTTGGCTCTCCCATATCTTGATTATGAATAATATCAGCACATGATCTAAGTCATTTGCAGTTCTATATGAGAACAAAGTGCACAGTTCTGGCCAACTTCTGCTTAATGACATCACTTTCTTCTCAGTGATGTCACTACTGGCTGTCAGTCAATGCCATGAATACTATTTGACCTCCTGCCTAAAATGAGTTTGATGCCTCTGAACCAGGTGGACTTAATGTGTCTGCCTCTCCCATCTGCAGAATGGGGGATTAATTCCTATACACCTGATGCAATAAGCGGGTTATTGGGTTGTCATAAGACTGACTTCTTCAGGCTATATTTGTGAAGACGCTTCCAACATGAACTTGTTATAAGGCAAGCATCTGACTTATGATGACCACATCGGAGTCTGTTTCTCAAGATCTGGAGCTGCACCTATGCGCTTTAGTGTTCCTTTCGTCTGCACACCTTTGCCGTGCAGTAAACAAAGAGTCTGGTGCTTTTAATGCCCGATAAGAGCACTTCAGCTGAACGCTTATTTTCTGTGGCAAGACCTCCACCCAGCAGGGAAGCGTAATCATTTTAGACCGAAAGAGCCATTCATTACCACGCTAAACGCTTCCCAACCACCGCCTCTAGGCAAGCAGAAGGCACCATGTGTTAAAACAGGGCTTCGTTTGCGCCACTGGAAGTTAGAGCTCTATAGAGCTCTCTGATCATTTGGAGATTATGTAAGCAGTTTACTTTTGGGGGTCTATGGTGAAAAAGTGGGATATCTAATATGTGTTCCCCTTCTCTACTCTTGTTTTCCTGAAATGTATTTAGGCACCAGCAGGAATCCACCAAGGACCCCGTCATCCTTAACGCACTTCTGCACGTGTGTAAAATGATGCACGATTCAGTGAAGTAAGACCTATTTTCCTTGTCCTTTTAATGAGTTGGGAGCAGTATTGGGATGGGAGGGACAAATAGCAGCACCACTAGAGAGGTTTGGGCTGCACCAGGTGACTCGAGGATGATACCGTGACTGGCCAAAATTGTGAGATCTTGATATTTTCAAATAACACCATATTATATATCATTCATTGTGTGATTTAATGCAGAATGCAATGAAACAAGCCTCGTTGAAATGTCTGTATCCTATCAATAGTTATAGCCAAATAACCCGAGTAGGAAAATGCAACTGCCTTAGGAAACAAAATGTGGTTTGACCGATGAAATCGTTCTGAGATCCAGTGAGGCGTTACAACACAACAGGGAACCAGTAAGGCAGTGTTTCTCAAAGTGGGGGCCGGGACCCCTTTGGGGGTCGCCCAGAGCTTTCCTGGGGGTCGCCTAAAGACCCCTGATGCAGGGGGCCAGGTCAGGCTTGCCAGACCTCCGGCTATAGCTGCACGCGCACTAGGGCTGACTAACAGCCTTAGGGCCCAATCCTATGCATGCCTACTCTGAAATAAATCCCATTATAGTCAGGAGGCCTTTACTCCCATGTAAATGTGGATAGGATTTCATCCTCAGGCCCAGTCTTTCCATGCCTACTCTGAATTAAATCCCCTTGTGTTCCATGTGTGCATAGAACACACATTTCATTTGTAACCATGAAAATACATCCTGCATACCGGATATTTACATTACGATCCATAACAGTAGCAAAATTACAGTTATAAAGTAGCAACGAAAATAATTTTATGGTTGGGGTCCCCACAACATGAGGAACTTATAAAGGGGTCACGGCATTAGGAAGATTGAGAACCGCTGCAGTAAGGTGTTGACTGTTATTTCCACATATCCGAGTTAATACTAACTAGAACCCTGGTTCAGTGGTGTTGGCCACTCTATTTGTGTTGGTTACTGATTTGGCCACCATAAGGGCCTCTTTAATGGCCACTTTGTTCTAACATCAGAACGAAGGGAAGATCAGGAAAATGGCAGTGACTTCATAGTCATCCAAGTAGCTTGGGAGGGAGAGTCTGGAAAGGATGCTGAGAAGAGGGATAAACAAAGTGACAGATGCGTTGGAGAGCCCTGGTGCTGATGCAGTGTGTGTGTCGTCTTCGCATCACGTTGTCAAAAAGAAAACAAAAAACTCCAGCGGACAATGAAGTATTGATTTAGGCTCAGTCTGAGCAGAAAAACACTCAGCTGCATTTTGTCCTGCAAGAATTAAAATGGTTATCTTTGTTGATTTGAAATAGGCCAACACGATGTTCTCCTGCCAGAGAGATGCTTTTTGGCAGCCTTTGGTTAGAAACCGTGGCAATTATTTATGAGGATGATGGCATATGTTCTGCTTTTTGGTGACCAAAAAACCTCAAAACCAGTTTTTGCGGCCTCTAGTATAGCAAAGGAGGTCTGTAGAGGGGTATAGGACCCCATGTACCACGCCTAAGGGGGTGTCAAGTGTCGTATCGGGGAGGTGTTCTGTGTCTCAGAACTTCCTTGGTCCTCAGAAGGCCTTCAAAAAGCAATTTAGTTTTTGCTGTAGAACCTATCTGAGATGGCTTTCTTCTGATGCCCAGAATGGTGTGTGGGGAGTTCCCCCAAAATATGTGCCAGATGGCCCAGCTACACCCAGCAACTCAATAATTGGGAGAGTTTTGCTGCCTATAATGGGATTTAAAGGATGGGGTTGGAGGGGTCTGTGGCAGTGATGGGTAGAGCTCAGTGATATACAAACCGACAGCCACGTACCTTTTCTCTCGGTGATGGTTGAGCAGTTTCTGCAGTTGGATGCTGTCTGATTTGTTGGAGAAGAGACAGATGCAATTTGATTTGTGTCCCTGGATGCCCAGCGAGGAGGGCGAATTACTCACGTTCTAAGATTTATGCCTCTCCTATACGGCCCATAAAGCACAGAAGTGATGTGGTCTTTCCCCCAGAAGCTTCATGGGTATCTCTGTAAAATCCGGTGGTGGGAAACCTATAGCTGGAAATCCGCAGTATGGACTAGTTTCTTGGAATTCCAAGGGGCTGAAGAGAGGCTAAGAGGTGCTAGAGATTCTGTCCTCAGGGGTCATCAGATGACTATACTCACTCATCAAAGCCTAGCCTAAACCGCTGGGCCTAGAAGCGTGAAATTTGGGGAGGGTGTTCCTTCTGTGATGGAGTGGTGCACTAAGAACCAGTTTTCGGAAATTCCAACCAGAAGGGGGTGAAATGGGGCGCAATGCTTTTTCCTCCCTATACTTTGCATTGAAGAACTGGTGACTGAGGGATGCTCTGCCCCAACCCAACCCCCAGACCTAGAAGCATGTAATTTGGGGAGGGTGTTCCTTCTGTGACATGAACAACCACCAAGAACCAATGTGGAGAAATTTAAGGGGCTGAAAAAGGGTGCAACATGTTTTTGTCCTATACTTAACATGGAAGACTGACATCCAGCCAATTTGGTGCTCGGTATCTGGTGCACTGGGGGGCGGGATGTTATTTGGAGGGAGGGGTTGCACTGGGGAGGATGCAGTGCATGGGGTAATGATGCGCATGGGGGGACGATGCGCATGGGGGGATAACGCACAGTGGGGGGATGTCATATGGGGAACTTTACTCCTGCAACGCGGGTATGCTTTTGCTAGTGACTATATATATTTTGAGGGTTTTTTTTGCCTCTTACAAATTTTTGGAGAGAAACCCATGTTGATGACATTGAGAGGAAGGATGGTGCAGTGGTTAGGGAACTGAAACCAGTTTGATCCAGGTTGAAATCCAAAGATCTAGGCTGGGATTGCTTTGGTGATCCCAGGTGCTATAGTTTCCTTTCCCCCTTATGGGGACAGATACAGGGCTTCTCAGTGTGGTGAATTGCAACCCAGCTGTTTGAGAACCCCTACCCTAAGAAATGGTCCAAAATTGTCCGCAACGTGTTGAGATTCCTAGACTTAGAAGTGTGATGTACCTACTGATGGCCCAATATTTGTCATGGAGTTAAATCTCCTGCCATTGGCCTGCACGGCTCCCGCTCTTGCTGAAACCCAACTCAAGCTTGCACAATCCTTTCTAAGGCTATTGTTTTCCGATCATCCATCTTTTCTGTTGGTGATGGAGGCATCCTGCATTAAAAACACCTGGACTTCCTATTATTCTTGAACTGGACTGCCAATAACTAATGAGCAAATAGAGATGAAGGTCCACACCTCCTGGTCTCAATTGAATTCGTATCACCAAATCATTATCATCTTCCCATCTGGTGTCTGCATCAGGAGGTGTGCAAAAGAATACACTGGAGACGACATTGTCCGGGATTACGCCGGATTACTTAATTGTAATTGAATGGATTTCATTCTCGTCGAACCACGTTCGTCCTGATTAGAAATCCCATGTGCCCCTCCCATTAATAGTTCATTATGAGTTGAAAACCTGGGGTTTGAATAGTGAAGTTATCCCTGAATTTTCTGGCCCTTCTTTTATTTTGGTTTGGGATTTTCCAGGAAGGTGTTTTCAGTTTTTCCCTGTGCGATCCTATTGCTTAGTATTAACTCTTCTGTGTTGCTGTAAGGAATCCCCCGTCTTTCTAAATGGGGTGAAATTCATCTGGAAGCAGAGAGCTTGAAAAACACAACCATAGGGGAGTTGCGGTTTTAAAACCTTTGCCTTTGACCTTGATGTGCCTGAGTATTAACATTAAACTCACTGTCTGGATCTTAGGAAAAAAAAAAACACGTTTTACATGTTGTTTGTTCACTTATGCGCTCTGATTGTGACCGACTGTGCTTTGGGATGATGTGGGTCTGTGGCTTGTCATAAATGTTGTAATAAACTCATGGTAGTGGTGCATGTTTGTGCTTGCAGATATATCCTTTTGACCTCATAAAAGGACCGTTCATGAAAATCCTAAACTGACATGAGAATCTTGCCAAACAAAGGGAGGATCAAAAAATATTAATCTTGAGATTAATATAGCAGATGTAGAAATATAGCAGATGCACATAGAGAGACATCTCCGACATGACTGATGTGAAATGTTTTGCATTGTAGTGCATTGACGCTGGAAGATGAAAAACGCACGTTGGCCTCCTTAATAAATGGATTTTTAAGAATGGTGAGTACACTGGACTTTATGTGTGCCGTAGCGTTAAATAGCATTAAATATTCGGGAGGTTTCCTAGAGGTTAATAGGAAAGGGTTGTGTGGGAACTTGAGCCATATCACTTGGAAAATATCAGATCTTCGCCAACCTGGCCATTGAAAAGGAAGCCTTACACAGACCCTAAAAACTATTTCCTGCCTCCTCTTAATCCCAGGTTTCGTTTGGCCGCGACTTTGAACAACAGCTGAGTTTTTATGTGGAAGCCAGATCCATGTTCTGCAGCCTGGAACCTGTTCTTGTCCAGCTGATTCACGTAAGCCAATCTTCTAATGTCAAAGTAAGCCTTCTGGGGCTGCGGGGCTATTTTTGGCCACTGCAAATGACCATTCCTGACATTGCTTGGTGGGGTTTAATGCTGTCATGGCGGAAGGCGAGGGTGTGCACACCGCCTTTTGGATTAATGTCAGGAACGTGGGCGCTGTTGTACTCTCCTGACATGATAGGCACAAAGTGAAATTAGCATCTGCCCTGGACATTTTGGGATGGGGGAAGAACTAGGTTGAATCTTCCTTCTGTCGTATTTGGGCACTTTGGGGTTTTCCCACCAATTTTGGGGGGGTCTTCCCAATCCCCTTGGAGGGTCTGGGTGTGAACTCCAGACTTTCTGAATGCAAGGCTAATTCTGTTGACCATTTGTGATGCTCCAGAGCCAATGAGAGCTGGCCTTGAGCCTGGGATAAGTCTTGGTCCTGGACTTGATCCCTAAATTCTCTGGGGACGTGCCCCCTACGTCCCCCTCTCCTCAGCCCTGAGCCTGGTTTTTCTTAGTAAACTGGTGTCTGGGCTGTTTTATTCCATATCTGGACTATCTTCAGAGTTTTATGTCTTCAGTGCAAAGTACATGCAAACCTGATTGTGCATATTATTAACTGTGGCTTTGCACTAAATTTACTGTTAAAACTGGAGTTGTTGGATTAAGGTAACTTAGAGCACAATCCTAAGCATGTCTACTCAGAAGTAAGTCCCATTATAGTCAAGGGTCTTACTCCCAGGAAAGTATGGTTAGGATTGCAGCCATAATATCTCTTGACTGCTGTTTGGGAATAAAATTCTCAACATCTTCAGCTTCCTCCCTGATGGTAACAAATCTTTTCAAACAGAACGTGAACCAGCTGGCGATGGAGACGAGGAAAGTTATGAAAGGGAATCATTCCCGAAAGACGGCTGCGTTTGTGAGGGTAAGCTATACGATCCGCTTTATGATGACCGTCAGCCTTTCGACATCTCAGATGTTAAGGTTGCATGTCAGGGATCCAAATTAAGTTGGTTGCTATAAACTATTGCACACTGTCTATCAAATGGGGTTTTAAAATACTACTACATTATGTTGGATGAGTGTGTAATGAATTGACGAGAGGCAATAGTTAGGTTCAGGAGTACCCACTATAGCCAGCAGCTGCCTCCAGAGTGTGGATTGTGGGTGTCACAAGTGGTTAAGTACCAGCAGGCCAGGGTTTGAGACCCGGGTTCCCACAAGACAGGGTGAGCTCTTGTCCTTAGCCCAGCTCTGCGACACAGCTGGAACCCATTGTATCGGCTCTGCTGTTCCATTGGACTATTTCAGTGGCGTGGATCGGGGGGATTTGCATATTAATCTACTTAGGCCTTTGTGCTTTGTATACAGTGTCGAGCAAGATACCATAGTCTTTCAAGACTGATGGACGCCAATGCTATGCTTTCAGAGAAGTTTGGTGAAATTGGGGGCCTCTTGAAAGTCTTAAATGTGGGGATCTGGGGAGGACTGAAGTAGGGTCCCATCCCTAGTAGAAGAAACCTTCCCCATCCCTACTAGCAGTGCAATCCAGGTACTGTGAAGTTGTCTTCCCCACTGGATTCCTAGACTTAGAAGAGTGATGCAGAAATAGAAATGCCCTGTTCTGGTGTTAAGACCTGGAAGATCCAGGTTCAAAGTACCCAGCTTATGTGGAGAGGACTATTACATTGTAGGCCTCCGTCAGTCTTGAGAGACTATGGTATCGTGCTCGGCGCTGCAAACACTGCATGCAAAGCACAGAAGCCTGGGTTGGATTGTTATGGAGGATAGGCTGTTACCCAAGCAGCTAATCCCCCCTCTCCACACCACTGAATTAGCCCAATGGAAAGGCAGAGCCAGTACGATTGGATCCAGCTGCGTCGCAGAGCTGGGCTAAGGACAGGAGCTCACCCTGTCTTGTGGGGCCGACCCGGGTCTCGAACCCTGGCCTGCTGGTGAACAGGCACAGCGTCTTAGCCACTTGCGCCACCCACAGCCCTATTACATTATGACTTAAGAAAATGGCAATACTTCTTGTGTTTTTAGAACTGCTGTTTCCTTTTTTAAAAAATAGGCTTGCGTGGCCTTCTGTTTCATTACAATTCCATCTCTGACCAGCATCTTCACTCGGGTCAACCTGTATCTGCATTCAGGACAGGTTGCCTTGGCAAACCAGTGCCTTTCACAAGGTAAGCTGTCAATCACTGGTTCCCAATGTGTGGGTCACAACCCCCCCCCCCCCCCTTGGGAGGCAAAATGGGGCCATTCCTCAGTAAGGGCAGTTTGAGTAGGACTTAGTGTTTTAAATGGTCGGCCAAATCCTGACAGCTGTCCCTTTCTAGGTGACCTGCCTGTATAGTCAGACCCTGGTATTTGAGGGTCTGGCATCCACAGATCTAACTTACTGTGAATGCCAGAAGATACTGGGTCCAAATTAAATTCCCTTGAAAAGGGAACAGCTATGCCGGTGCTGGAAAGTTGGTTCGGATTGTGCCCAAAATCACGTTGAGGAGAGCAGAGGCAAAGAACGACAAAAGCTGGGAATTGTGAGGTTGCCAGAAATGTGCTAAATCAATTTTAAAAAGCGCCACCAGGCCGGCGATTAACCCTCATGTTTCAAAGCAACATTTTGTTTTCTGACAAGAGAAGCAGGGGGAGCACACGCATGTGATGCATTTTCAAAACCCATTATAGCTGTTGGCAAATGGGAAGAATGTTAATGTTGTCATACTAATTAACTTCCTAATTAAACGGCTTTTATTGTTTCAAAGGAAAAACATCTCCCTTGGTCCATAATCTTTTTCAATCTGTAAAAGAGGGTGGTGGAATTATTGCATATGTAAACCCCACAATTTTAATCTATATATATAAAAGAGAAAAGTCACTGACTGACTGACTGACTGACTGACTCATCACCGCCCTGCCAAAACTGCCCACCCTAGAAGCATGAAATTTGGGGTGGGTGTTCCTTCCGTGACTGAGGGGTGCACTAAGAACTGGTTTTCAGAAATTCTAACCAGAAGGGGGTGAAAAGGGGCACAACGCGTTTTCCTCCCTATACTTTGCATTGAGAATTGCTGACTCAGGAACATTCCGCCCCAACTGCTGGGCCTGAAGCATGGAATTCTGGGAGTTCCTTCTGTCACCTGAACTCCCACCAAGAACCATCTGGAGAATTTAACCCTTCAGGGGCTGAAAAGGGGGCAACGTGTTTCTGTCCTATACTTAACATGGGAGACTGAACAACATCCAGCCAATTTGGTGCTCAGACCCTGGTGCACTGGGGGACGTTGTTCGGAGGAAGAGGTTGCACTGGCGAGGATGCTGCACATTGGGGGAAGTTGCGCATGGGGGGAAGTTGCACATCGGCGGATGATGCGCATGGGGAAAGTTGCGCTTGAGGGGATGATGCACATGGGGGAAGTTGCGCATGGGTGGAAGTTGCAGATGGGGGGATGATGCGCATGGGGGATGATGCGCATGGGGAAAGTTGAGCCTGGAGGAAAGTTGCGGATGGGGATGATGCGCATGGGGGAAAGTTGCACATCAGCGGATGATGCACATGGGGGGAAGTTGCGCATGGAGGAAAGTTGCGCATGGGGGGATGACGTGTATGGGGGGATGATACGCACAGGGGGTAATGCGCACGGGGGAAGTTGCACATGGGGACATAATGCACATGGGGTCATGATGCGCATGGGGGGAAGTTGTGCATGGGGGAAAGTTGCGCATTGGGGAACTTGCGCATTGGGGAACTTGTGCATTGGGGAACTTGCGCATTGGGGGATGATGTGCATGGAGGGACGATGCGCATGGGGGATGATGTGCATGGGGGAAGTGGCACATGGGGTGTTTCTGCGCCATGGGGGGATGGCATAGGGAGAAATGTTACACCCGCAACGCGGGTACGCTTTTCGCTAGTTTTTATATAAACTAGATATATAAAATGGAAAAGTCACTGACTGACTCATTCACTCACTCTCATCAACACCCTGCCAAAACCGCTACCCTAGATGCGTAAAATTTGGGGAGGGTGTTCCTTCCGTGCTGGAGGCACCCACTAAGAACCAGTTTTCGGAAACTCCAACTGGAAGGGGGTGAAAAGGGGCGCAACACGTTTCTATCCTATATTTAACACTGAAGACTGACTGATCAACATTCAGCCAAATTGGTGCCCAGTGCCTGATGCACTGGAAGGGAGGGTGTGCATGGGCAGATGTTGTGCACGGGGAGGTTGATGCTCATGGGAGTTGATGTGCATTAGGAGATGTTGTGCATGCGGGGACAACGATGTTCATGCGGGGATGTTGCACATGGGATGTTGATGCGCATGAGGGGACGATGCCCATGGAATGTTGATGCACATGAGATTTTGATGCGCATGGGGGAATGCTGCACATAGGAGGGATGACGCGCAAGGGGGTTGGTGCACATAGGGGGAATGTTGCACGTGGGGGGATGATGGATTATGGGGGGATGGCACATGGGGGATATTTTACTCTTGCAACGTGGGTACGTTTTGCTAGTAAATTATATAAATTTTAATTGCCCAGTTTTATTACTCGGAGAACATTTTTGATGTTCAGTCTGAGAACAGCCCATCAGAACATTTTTGGACGGACGCATCCATGCAGCCTCTATTGATGGTCACACTTGATGCAAGACCTTTTTTACCCCTGCCAGCCTTTAGAACGGGGAGAGCAATATTAAACAGCAGATATTCTGAATCAGAAGCAGGAAGGGCTGCAGTTAGGGGGCTGTCATGGGAAGCCTGTGATTAATGTACCAGAGCATTTAAAATATCTCTTTTTCTGGCTGTGAGCCCAGCTCACCTGCAGTTGCTGTTTGACATCATTTGCACAGGTATAAACTCTCAGGTTGTTAGAATAATAAGTTCATGAACAGATACTGCTGAAGGTTGGTGCAAATACCATTATAATCAGGCTGTCTCCAGCTGACCTGGTATAAATCTTTGATCAGCGGGTAACATTTTAGTATAACTGCCAACGGGTAAGGATAGACTGCCCTATTACGACTCTGATTTCATGAGAACTCTTAACAAAACAGGAAAATTGAAATTAATCTTGCTACCATTGATGCAAAGGGAGGTATGTTTTTATGCATTTAAGAATCTTTTTTGATAAACTTTCATATTGGCACAAATGAGATTTTGGTCCCAAATTGGTTATGCTGAATTCAGGACCTGACCTCTGAGTAAATGACAAAAGGCCGTCCCGCTAAGTAGTTACCCACATTTTAGCTGTATGACTTGGGTTCAAATTAACCTTTAATATAAGAACTGCTGTAGTGTGGCTGTTAAGAACTGCGGTGAACTTGGATGTCCTTGGTTCAAATGTTGCATGTGCCGTGAACTAAACAGTGGCATAGCTGTGGGGTTATATTTCTCTTAATGTTATGTCTTGTGCGGGTGCTAACCTGCATTCCTGATGGTGGATCCTGAGGCAGGCAGGAGGGGTTCTGAAGTGTGAGAAGGCTGTGCATGACCTCCCCACATCTCAGACCACCTCCTGGATGCCCCACCAGGGGGTGTTAAATATTTTTGTGCCCCCAGGTGTCAGATCCCTTAGCTAAGTACTATTTATTAGTTGGCTGTAGGCAAGGGTCCTCTCAGCCTCCTTCTCCAATTGGAAACAATAAAACTTGACTTCTAGAGTTCTGGCAAGGACAACTTTAAGATAATAAGACTAACCCCCCCCCCCCAATACAGAGTAACTACTGCAGCACGTCAGAGACTTTACGTGCACCTGTAGTTACTGCACCACCTAGTTTTGCAAAATTGATATTGCAATCCAGAGTAAGTTGTTCTTACACCAGAGCAAGGACTCCCCATAGTTACTGCATTTTCCCCTAAGTCTTAGTTTTCTCTTTCTGTGAAATGGGGATAATGATAACCGGATGGTTATACTAAAATATGTGCAGGGTTTTGCATGTACAAAAAGTGTCCTACAAACATAGGTTTGTATACAAGGTGTTCTCTTTCTCATTTATATGGTGCCACATGCACGTGATGCATCTTGTCCTTGTTTTTCAGAGCATACGAATGTTGCCTGCGTTGGCCTTTTTAAAAAACTAGTATGTTCCAGCAATGCAAGCGAAACAAGCTGATGAAGGCTTTAAATGCAAGGCTGCGGGTGTATTTCTTTGTTTCGACATGATGCATCATCAGGATACGAGGGATTTACAGCAAAGTTGATTGTCCCAACCAAATACTTGCTTTAAAGCACACACAGGCACTCAAAGCCCCACAATAGACCTGCCAAGTCAGTGCAGTAATTGTGTGTTTGAAGACTAGCAAGGCAGAAATCTCCCCCCCCCAGTTATTTTTGGTGGTTTGGCTGTAGCTGTTGACTCATTAGTTTGTTTTTCAGCCATACAATTAAAAGCTGGATCTGTGTGTTCTAACCCAGATTGTTCCTATAGGTGTTGTCTGGCTGGAAGACATTCCCATAAACTTCATAAGAATGTATGGCAAACAGGGTCCCTGCAATCTAACCCCGTTTTTCCTATAGGCTCAATGATTCCGTATCTGCTAACTTAGGGCGCAATCCAGAGTAACTACGGGGAGTCCTTGCTCCATTGTAAGAACAATTTGCTCTGGATTGCAATATGAATTTCCTATAGGTTTTCACTAGGTGGTGCAGTAACTATGGCTGCACGTAATGTCTCTCACGTGCTCCCGTAGTTACTCTGGATTGTAGGGTTAGTATACATGAGGTTTTCCAGGATCCTAACCCTAGTATATAATCTCTCTCTTTCTCTCTCTCTCTCTCTCTCTCTCTCATATCTATCTACTGTATTTATATACTGCTTTTCAACTTAAAAATTTCACAAAGCAGTTTACAAAGAAAATGAAAAAAATTATATAGTTTCAGTTTTTCTGGTCCTTGAACATTGAAACACATACAAAACATTTAAAAATGACACAATGATAACAAGAACAGATTTAAAACCTAAAGCAAAATGGGAATGTAACAAAAGTAGCCACAGGAATTAAAAAGGAAGTGTTTCCACATATATTATCCTGAAATAAAAAAATAAGTTGATTTTAAAAGTACAGCTGGGAGCGCATGCAAATTGCACTTGATCCTTGGGAGTAATAGTGTGTGTAACACTGTCAAGACAAGATGATAAATGCTTGTTGGACACGGACCCTGAGAAGCAATCAGTGGGCAAAACTGGGCTCTGCAAATTCTGGTCCATGAAGCATCACAGGGTTCTCCCCCCCCCTCCAGTGACATTTGGGTCTTCTAAGCCATTAAGCCTTTCCCTGGCTTGGATGTGCAACGTATCACGTGGGCAGAGAGTTCTCCATCTCAAGGCTTTATTTATGACTAATTTTGCCGAGGGACGGATAAAAATGGAATGGTCCAGCAGGGTGGATTTTGTCCTTCAGTCTGTCTGCTGGACAGGTCACAGTTCTGAACTCCTTGGTACGTGGAGACATTTCTGATCTCTGATATTTAGACAACTACTTCCCCCACACCCGGTTTATTGATTAGATGACCTATTTTTTGAGCCATCTTATGTGAAATCCTGAAATTCATGTGTGTATTTTCATCATCTGATCAGCTTTGCTACAAAGAGGTGGTTTTCACTCTTTTTAGCATTGGGACCCATTTTCCAAAAAATGGGCCTCTGTCAGAACCCACTTGGCTTGATGAGACTTTTAAAAAAGGTGATCTGGAAAGAAACAATATTTATTTTGTAAGCATTTTTTAAATTCACAAGAACCCTGATCCCTCCTAACAAGGTAGTCTAGTCTCAAAGCTTGAGGGGTTTAGTGATGTGACCCACTTTCATCGGCCCCCACTACCTATTATTAATGGTCTGGGGGGGGGGACACACCAGGAAAAAAGATGCTCATACATTCTCCCCCTGTATTGAACAAGCTTGCAAACTGAAGGAGCTTCACCGTTTGCAGAACAGTGAACAGCCATCTGATCATGGCTTCAGAACCTGTGGTTAGATAAAGCCACAGGTCTCAAATCTGCATTACAGACGCAGGATCTGTACCTCTGAGCAGATTTCACTGTATTATTTACCATGCCAAAAAATACTTTAGAAATCCTGGTGCTCAAATGGGTTTTTTTACCCCCTCCACCCCAGCAAAGCCCTGTTAAATCAGCCCAGCGTTTTCCTTCTCTAAAGGGAGCTGTGCAGAGACAATGCAGGATTTATAGCCTGATGGTTGACCAGAATGAAGGAACGACTCCACATAGGGTGAAATTCAATGAAGCAGCAATAGGGCTGTATATGGCCCAGTGAGCCAGCTATTAATTGAAGCCGAGGAAGGTGTCACTGCCAATTTATTGCAACTGAAGCTTGGTTTTCCCTTCTCTAGTTTGCTGGGTGGAGGAATGAAGTCTCGGTGGACAGCCTATAGAAGCGGCCACATATTTAAATTGCAAATCATTTTATTTCGAGGGTTGGATAAATATACCACGTGTACCGGTGCTTTTAAACAGGTTGTAATGCTTCAGGATTAAATTATAGAGGGCAAAGGCAGCCTGTTTGTGAGGCCAGGTGAGCCAGTTGCCTCAGGTAGCAACCTGGTGAGAGCATCTCCTGTCAGCCATCCACTTCTGCTCACATTGGCACTGATTTTACCACTCTACATTTCTTTTGCACTATCTATCTATCTAACTATCTATCTATCTATCTATCTATCTATCTATCTATCTATCTATCTATCTATCTATCTATCTACCTATCTACCTATCTACCTATCTATCTACCTATCTATCTACCTACCTACCTACCTACCTACCTACCTAATCGTCAGTGACTGACTCACTCATTCGTCAACGCCCTGCTGAAACCGGTGGGCCTACAAGTGTGAAATTTGGAGTGGGTGTTCCTTCCATGACGAAGGGAGTCACTAAGAACTGGTTTTCAGAAATTCCAACTAGAAGGGGGTGAAATGGGGCGCAATGCGTTTTCCTCCCTATACTTTGCATTGAAGAACTGGTGACTGAGGGATGCTCTGCCCCAACTCCCCCCCGCCCCGACCTAGAAGCATGAAATTCGGGGAGGGTGTTCCTTCTGTGACATCAAACCCACCAAGAACCGATGTTGAGAAATTTAACCCTTCAGGGGCGCAACATGTTTTTGTCCTATACTTAATATGGAAGACTGACCAACATCCAGCCAATTTGGTGCTCAGTGCCTGGTGCACTGGGGGGGGGGTGTTGTTTGGAGGGGGGGGGGTTGCACTGGCGGGATGGATGCGCATGGGGGTTGATACACAGTAGGGGGATAGTGTATGGGGAAATTTTACTCCCACAACGTGGGTACGTTTTTGCTAGTTAGATATTAAAATACTCCTGATGGAGGCTAAATTTCAGAACTCTCCCAGTGAAATAACTGTAGGGGCCAAGGGTATTTTGGTGTACAGAAGTAAATACCTACGTTACAGAGATCATTTTCTTCCCAGTGATAGCTCAGTGTGTGACATTCTAGCCTAAGTGACTGCAATCCAAATGTTTTTTCTTGTTTTCATACCCTTGCATAGAGTGAGATGTTTTGCAAAAATGGGCTGCATCAGCTAACACGTCTCTAACAGCAGAGGCTGAAAAGGAAGCTGGTTTTCAGAGCATTTACTGGCACAGATCAGTGTTTCTTAAACAGTGGGCCGGGACCTACTAGGTGGGTCGTGAGCCAATTTTAGGTGGGTCACTTAGCACCTAGCTCAGCTGCTGCTGAAAATATACAGCCGAAAACCCGGGGATCAAAGCTGCTGGGCAGGGTGGGCTCCCAGTAGGAGAAAGGCCAGGTGCTTTGCCCAGAATAAGTGGGAAGATGGTTTTCTGGAAGGGGGGGAGGGCTGTGTGGTTACAGAAGGATCCAAGTCTGCAGACAAGGAAGCGTGTGCAGGAGAGTGGTAGCCTAGTGTCTCCTTCATGCGCCTTCCTTTCTGCCTTGTTCACCTGGTGGCTGAAGTGGTAGCCAGGCTAGGTAAGGGGGAGCAGGCTAGCGGAGGTGACCCGTGGGTACTTATCCACTGTGGGTGCTTCACTGGGCCTCCTTAGTGGTCCACCTCTAGTGTATCAGAAGCTTAGTCATCACACTGTCATCAGACATAAACACGAGTCCAAAGCCTTAAACAAGCATGGTTGATATTCTGAAATCCCAAGTAGTTGCAGGAAGAGAACAGAGTCCTTTGCAGTTGCGTGTCCTGGAAGGCTACAGGTTTGTGGGTGAGCCCCTATTTTCTATGCTGATGCTTCTATAACTCTCTGAACTTGTTACAGCTGATGCTTTCTTCAAAGCCGCCATAAGCCTCGTTCCCGAAGTGCCAAAGACAATCAACATTGATGGGAAGATGCGGCCTTCGGAAGCCTTTCTCCTGGAGTTCCTCTGCAACTTTTTTTCCACGTTGCTCATCGTTCCTGTAAGTGACGGGATGGATTAAACCGATGAGCTGGGCAGGCTGCATGGGGTGGCACTGTGCCACTCTGGTGTCGATCTCCAAACCAGTGCTAGACTTGATGACCCAAATCCTGCCTCCCACCTTGCACAGCCCCTTGTCACATCAATGCCACCTTTAATCTCTAGAGACATTCTATCCACTGCTGGTTCTGTTCCATTTCTGCCATCCTTTCCAAAACCAGAGAGTGGGAGGAGGAGTGGAAAGTGGCTTCCCAGCTTCAGAAAAAAAAAACATTTCTTGACCTAGTTCAAGTATTTTGTCAGATTTATGTTGAAGGGATCTTGTTTGCTCGAGGCATCTGGTGGGGCTGGTGTGGATAGGACTTTAGCCTGCTCCTTCAGGGCTCTTATAACTGGGGCAGGATTGCAGCCCTTTGTTATGGTCCCTGGAGTTCTTATTTATTTGGAAATATATGGTAACCTTCCATAAAGCTTCTTGTGTTTGTGATTTTAGGACCATCCCGAGCAAGGTGTGTTGTTCCTTGTGCGTGGGCTGCTGAACGTCATCCAGGACTACACTTGGGAAGACAACAGCGACGATAAAATCCGGATTTACACCTATGTTTTACACCTTCTTTCGGCCATGAGCCAGGAGACCTATATCTACCATGTTGACAAAGGTAAGAATGTGGTTTAAGGTCCACCACCCCCCTCTCTCTAATGGAATTGTTTCCCCATAGCAGTAGCCACCAAACCATGGGCGGGATCAGACATCAACACAGACCTCAACACAACTGTTTCCATTCTGCACGACAGCCATCTCCCTTATCACATGCTGGGCAGCTGCTTCTGATGCTGGTTTCCCCTGTTACCTCTGCACCCCAATATTCCAGGGTGCCAGGCTCCAAGAATGGAAAGCTCCCTGCCCAAATGGCTTTTCCTGCCGTGGTTGTTTGGAGATCCCTACCTCAAAACCTTTAGGATCACATGTGCAGGCTTTGGGATCACATGTGCAACCACATACCTGTGGTTCCTCAAGTTGTGTGCTGGGGTAGAGCTTCAAAGCCTTGATCATTTGGCTCTCAGCTGTTGCCCGGTTTATCTCTCTTCCTGGCTTTTAGTCTTCCACTCTTCCAATCTATATGGGTCCTGGTCTATTATAACTGAAAAACAAAAACCTATCCTGCCCTTTCTTCAAGGGGTTCAGGGCTGTGTGTGTATTTCCTCCTACTTTTAACTTTTGCATCAACCCTGTGAGGAAGGCCAAGCTGAGAGTCACTTAAGAAACTTGATGGCTGAGTGGGAATTTGAACCCAGGTCTTCTAGATCCTTTCACCCTTCCATTCCACTATGCTAACTTCAGCCTCTGTCCTGGCGAGATGGAAGGGCAATGATGCTTGTTTTCAGCATGCTTCAGGCTTGATAAAACCTATGTGTTATGAAGCCGGTATTGAGATTGAAATGGGATTACTGCCTCCCACAAAGAGCCTAAATCCTAAATCCACATGTTGCGAACTTTGATTTGTGCAAGAGCTGGGCGCGCGTTGCTTCAGTGACTCTCCGGTGTGCAATTCAGGACGCTTTCACGTTCTCCTGGCTCGTAAGATATCTTATCGGTGCAGGCAGCCTCAATCGCACCTAATCTTGTGTCGCCTCCTTTCTAATAAAGGATGCAATTACCGTGCTCCTTTTGTCACCCGGCCATGATGCTGACATGCACACAATAGTGTTTAGAAATGCATGGTTTTCTAGCCAACGGCGTAATTGAAATTCATGAATAGAAAGTCCCACAGAATTGGACTTTACAACATGTGCGCACTGCAGACATGGATGGAAGGGCTGCCAGATTGTCTGTTTTGAACCACATGCATCTTCTATGCAAAGACTTCATTGAAAGGAAGTTTTGCTCATAACACACTACATCCGGGGGGAGCATTCTGAATGTGACACCTCACATCAGTGATATTGGCTGCAATCCTAACCTCCACTCAAGCCAGCCTAAGTCCTAGCATAAGTACTGTGCTGACCTGGGAGTGGCTGTGGGTGGCTCAAGCGGTTAAGACACTGTTCCTGTTAACCAGCAGGCCAGGGTTCGAGATCCAGGTCGGCCCCACAAGACAGGGTGAGCTCCTGTCCTTAGCCCAGCTCTGCGACGCCAGCTGGATCCAATTGTATGGGCTCTGCCTTTCCATTGGACTAATTCAGTGGCGTGGAGAGGGGGATTTGCTGCTTGGGGAACAGCCTATCCTCCATAACAATCTAATCCAGGCTTTTGTGCTTCACATGCAATGTATGCAGCGCCGAGCACAATACCATAGTCTCTCAAGACTGACGGAGGCCTGCATCAACCTGGGAGCGTTATCAAAGTGCTGTAAGACACTTCTACACCACTCTTCAGGGAGGGTTAGGCCAGTGCACAGACATGCACCAGCCTCCCTCATTCACAGGAATGGGAAGACCAATGGCTTAGGATTGCATCCTATATACTTCTCTATTTCTTAGGCTTTGCCACCTCCAGGAATTGGAAGTGCATTTTTTGGAAACCGAGGTGATCCGAATCCTTCCTCTCTTAACGCCCCAATCATTTTGAATCTGAATCTTTCTGCTTTCTCAGTGGACTCCAACGATACTATGTATGGTGGGGACATCAAATTCCTGGCGGAAACCAACAAACTTTGTGAAACGGTCATCACCCAAATCCTAGAGCATCTTAAGAGCCTTGGGAAGGAGGAGGTAAGAGCACCTGCAAAATATTCTTGGGGAAAATCCTTTTGAACTCTTAAAAAAGAATGCAACCCTGTGTGTTTGGTGCTGGTTTTGTTAATAGGCAAGACCTTGGTATCCACTGATTTGACTTACCACTGACACCTGGGTCCACCTTTAAATGCCTTGTAACAAGGAAAAAGAACATCAATACTCAAATTTTCTATCATAGCACTGTTAAATAATTATAATGTCAATTCCATTACGATTCCATTATTTATCCCAATGAGTGGTTATAGCATATATAACAATTCATTCTGGGGCAAAAACTGAGGAGCAAAAAACCTAGAGATGGGTCATTAAAGCAATTTTTTAGATGTTTTGGAACAGAACCCCAATGAATAATGAGGCTCAACCTGTATTGAAAACAGTCCCTCAAATGGCCTCATATTAAGATAGAGCCTAGACTAGATGACCCTTGATGGGATCCTATTTCAAGGATACGGCATGGCAAGCCATACCGGCCCCAGCGTTGGATGGGCTTCAGCACGCCTCCCCCCCATCCCGCCGTCATTCATGCTGGACAATGGCCGAGGCTGGCTGGACTCAAAGAGGATTCCAGCCAAGTAAGAAATACATTAATTGATTTGACAAGCTGTTCCGCTGCTTCCAGCTATTCTTCCACTAATTTGATTACTCGAGGAAATGGCTGGCAGCTCCGCCTTCTGAATAGGGGTGCAGTGGCGGTGTGGAGGGTGGGCTTCTTTCTAAAAAACACGGGTACATTCTGTGAAAGATGGTGGGGTGCAGAGTGCATCCAGCCCCTCTGAGTGGAATTTATTGCAAGGGAGGGGGGGGACAACTCCAAGGCTTGATGGGTCCCTGATGTGCCAAGAGGCTAAAAGGAGGGTGAAGAACCTTTATATGCCACCCCAAGAAACTTGTAGAAAAAGCATCCCTATAAAGCTCAAGGATGATAAAAAGGATCATGAAGGACGGATGCTGGAAGATCTGCCTGGCCCAATTAATTCCTATTGGCTACATTTAATTCTGACTGTGCATTGGAGCGCATTATACAGAGAGCCTGCCTGGGAGAGGTTGTCGCCAGTGGTGACAGGTACAAGACAAGTGGAGAAAGAGGGCAGGCATTGATAAAGAAACAAAAGGCACCACTTGGCTGTATGTTAACTCTACTTTCTTTGCTTCTGCTGCCTATTTGGCTGACCAAGTAGCTAGGATGGTATAGTGGTATGTGAGCTGGACTTACTCCTGTAAGACATAGGTTTAAATCCCTGCTTGGCTGCATGATCCACGTGCCCTCAGAGTACAAATCCTACCCAATTTGGGCCATCTCCTTCTTCCTGTAGTGGCGCGGGGAGGCCTGTGCATGTCTGTTCATTGGCGTAATCCCCCTAAATGCTTTATGGCGCTTTTGCGACACTCCTGGCACTTGTGTTGTCCTAACCCCGGAGTTAGGATTGTGTGAGGGGCCTCTCCAGTCTCAACAGGTTGAAGTCAAAAGGAGAGAAGGAACCTTGTAAACTAGTGCTTTTCCGATGTTTTAGAGGTCCTAAAGGCTGATTCCTAATTTATAAATGCCAAGAGGTGTGGCAATAATTGTGATTGTTAGTGGTCTTCCCCCCTTCCCCGGGAATAGTATTTCCTTTAAACCTGGATGAATAATGCCTAATCTGCCCTGTCACCAAAAATTGGGTCCTTGGTGGGAGCTGGAACCATAATTTGAAAACCTCCAAAGTACAACATCCTGAGCTCCTTGCAGGTCAAATGGTATAATATGCAAAAAATATCTGGCAAATGGTCATGGCCGCTCCCCATCAAACCAAATTTAGACTTGTGTATTCTTGTCAACTGTATTAATCTCTTGCTTTAAAAAATCTTCCAGACTTTAAAGCGTCAGAGCCAGCTAGCCCTTTGCCTCTTCAACAGTATTCTGGCTCACGGAGACTTGCGGAACAACAAGCTGAACCAGCTCGCGGTCAACTTGTGGAACCTGGCCCAGAAGCATGGCTTTGCAGACACCAAGACCATGGTAAGGAGACGAAGGCTTGCTTTGCAAGGGGGGCTGCATCTGAATGGAGGGATTCCCTAAACTATCTAAGGCAGGGGCCAAATGGTCCCTCTCTCTTCACCTCTCTCCACCCCCATTGATTCCTCCTTTCTTCAGATACTCTACAGATACTCTACTCTACTAACTCTACTACAGATACAGATACTCTACTAACTAGTTTAGTTTATTCTGGGAAGCAAGAGCCAATTTCCCAGCTGAACTTTCATTTTCTGCTACAGTAGCTGTTCTTAACAAGAAGTATATGGTCATAAATACATTTTTGATTTCTCTGAATAGGAAACAGCTGCTTCTATTATGAGAAATATTTCCAATATTTCTACTTTTTCGTGCTAGGTAAAAACTTTGGAGTACATCAAGAAGCAGAGCAAGCATCCTGAGCTCTCACATTTTGCGGAGCTGGCCCAGAGACTTCCTCTCCAGACCAGGACCTGATGGCAGGTTAGCCTGCTCAGAAATTGGCAGTGCCGGCAGGCAGTTTTCCAAGGCTGATAAAACACCATCTTAGGCTGTTATCGGAGTTCAATATCTTTTCATTCCAAAGCGTCCCTCGGCGCGTGACAGATTTATTTGGTTGGCATCGGGAGGAAAACTGCCCTTCCTTGAGCCTGGTTCTTTCTGAAATGAGCTTTGGGTTCCAAATGGCGGTCGCTGAGCTTAAGAGGTGATTTAAATGAGACTGTTTGGGTCAGTAAAATGGAATAGTAATGATTTCAGCTGGAAGATAACTTTTGGTGCCCAGGCTCTGATGAGACTGTCAAGAAGAGGGGGGATGCCTCACCTGCCGCACTGAGTGATGCTGATAGTCCAGCAGTGCCGCCTCTCACTTTGGGCAGCAATTGCCGCCAAACCCTTCCGCATCAACCTGTAGCACACCTTGCCAAACGCACCGCCGTTTTGCTCTCTTGACTTTAAAGCCAAGCTTTGACTGAACAAACCTTGGGTTAGAGACCCTTAAAGATAGGAAGGAGGCATCTTTGTGGGCAAGGCTTAGAACGTATTGTATTCCAACAAAAATAAATCTAATCCAAGCATTCATTTCCGTTATCAGTCATTAGGCTGCCGAGCCCAACCTTCGTTTGTCTGTTGGCGATAAGCTCCAATAAGCAACCTGTCTGTACACAGCATTGTTACATTGCTCAGTTAAGGCTGCAATCCTAAAGACACTTTCCTGGGAGTAAGATCCGTTGAACACAATGGGACTTACTTTTGAGTAGACATGGTTAGGACTGTGCTCTTAGCCTCTTTTGGGGGGAGTACTGGTTTTTTTAGAACTTAAAAGGACCACAGAAGTTCCCTGGGTTTGGAAACAAAGTTTGGAGATTATGAATGCTCGTCCCCCCCCCCAAAAAAAGAAGGCTGACTACAGTAAAACCTTGGATTGAGAGTGTTTTGCAAGACAAACATTTCTAATACATTTTAACTTGATATATAAGCAATGTCTTGATAAACAAGCAAAAAATAGTCCTGGTCAGGATACAGCAGTTTCTGTGCCCTGCCAGCACCTCCTAAGCCTCTCCTGAGATCAGCCTATGAATGACTCCTCTGAAGTAAGCCTATTACAGTCAATAGGGCTCATTCAGCCCAATCCTAAACTGTCCAGTACCTGCTGGAGTAGCAATACCAACAAGGCTACTGTTGCGTCAAGTGGGACCAGAATGCAGCTGGAGATCATATCAGGGGAAGGTCCCAAGCTCCACAATCGGCTTCTCTAGTCTGTGCAGCCTGTATTATGTAGGGGTGTTACTACAGGGATATGAGGAGTGAGGTCTGCATGAGGTGATGCACCCCAGGAGGTGATGCACACCAGGGGGACCCCAAAATTGCAACTTTGTGATGGTATGGAAAACCCCATCATGTCATATATACTGTTGAAATCATATTGAAGAGTAGAATCCAATGCAAGACTCTTTTTTTGAAATAGCCCCTTCCTATCAAAAGTTATGGGCAAACAAACTAAAAAAAATGCATTGAAGTCTATGGAAAGTGACCCATATTGTAGCTTTACTCATGAGTAGGCAAATGTGCCATAGTCCATTCGAAAGCGTACACTGAAAGGAATCCAACAACACCTGAATTATCCTGATCCAATGAATACAGCCCTCATAAATCACTCCAGAAGGAGGTCCCTGGTGATTGCATTGAAAATGGGTGTGAACTGCACAGCTGTGTTTACTAGCGAGTAAGCAAGCATGCCTTGGCTGGAGTGGAAGGTCCACTGCAGGGGAGTGCAAGGCTTTCAAAATGGTCCTGATCAGGGACAGCACCAGGGTGTCTGAAAGGGAGCACCCTTGAGTGGGGTGACACCACTACCGACCCAAATGGCCAAAATCAAGGTTTGTATCGTGTTATATACCTTTGCATGTGTAACAAACCACTTTGGAATATCTTTATTAAAATGTGTGGCCAAAAAAACAACAACCAGTGGAGGCAGGGCAATGGCACATAATTCAGGCCCACCATTCAGGTTGTTGCTTGGTATGGGGGTGACAAGTGCTGCTGTCCTCCACACTGGGTGATGCATCCCTGGTATTATGGCTGCAGCCTTGAGCCCCCTTCTCTCCCCATTCCTCCCCCCCCCCAGTCCCCTGAACATCTGCTGAACCTGATGTTGCTAATGTTCAACTAAGATGACAGAACGAGGACTGCCACTTTCAGAAGTGCCCACACCCCACACCACAGCCTTATTTCCAAAAGAACAAAAAACTGCTTGCTTTGAAAATTACAGCTAGAAGACCATTTTTTCCCCAGCTGCCCTTTGCTGGCAACACCATCCAAATCTTAGCTGCTTCTGGAACATTCCTCCACGGAAGGAGGGAGAGAAACCGACTGCATCCCCTGACTTGGCATCGGGCAAAGAAAGGTCAGCCAATTCCTCTTTGCTTTTAACAGAAGCAACTTAATTCTAACTTTTGTATTTCGAGACCACCTCAAGAGTATACCATGGATTTCCAAGTATTGATCCTCTTATAGGTATTGCACAGAATGCATAGATTTACTGACAAATGCAATGCTGCAGTAAAACCTGAATCCTTTGGCCTCCCCATCTTGCATTACATTCCTGTGCGCAAAGTGGAAAGATTAAAAACACACAAATTGATATGCAGAGTCTGCTCCTTTTTGGGAAATACCACAAATGCCCCTTTAGGCCTTCAACCTGATGGTTCCACACAGATTTCTATGAAGCCTCTGGTGGAAATTTTACTCATTCCACCAGTTCAAACTGGCTGATCCTATAATCCAGGGGTGCCAAACGCATCACTAAAAAGGGCTGCAGTTAACATTTCATTTTTGCACATCATGGTTGATATACAAGTTATAAAGCAGTAAGGTCTGTGGGTGGCGCAAGTGGTTAAGACACTGTTAACCAGTAGGCCAGGGTTCGAGACATGGGTTGGTCCCCACAAAACGGTGAGCTCCTGTCCTTAGCCCAGCTCTGCGACGCAGCTGGAACCCATCATATTGGCTCTGCCTTTCCATTCGATTATTTCAGTGGCATGGAGGGGGGGATTTGCTGCTTGGGTCACAGCCTATTCTCCATATCAATCTACCCAGGCCTTTGTGCTTTGCATGTAGCGTCGAGCACGATACCATAGTCTCTCAAGACTGATGGATGCCTATACTATAAAGTAGTGATCATGGCCTCTATTTCCACACCAATCCAACCGTGCTTTCCATCCAGTTTGCCACAGGGTTTATTGGGATCAAACCATAAAGTCATCGCAGCAACTACAGGTACTACATGCTGTGACTATAGAGGTCAAAACCAAG
The DNA here is from genome assembly GCA_030015325.1 of Cryptoblepharus egeriae. Lineage (NCBI taxonomy): Eukaryota > Metazoa > Chordata > Lepidosauria > Squamata > Scincidae > Cryptoblepharus > Cryptoblepharus egeriae. Next base: position 1,226,529 of record JAREYC010000012.1, on the reverse strand, counting down.
TTTATATTATTGCTGTGATGTTTTAACTCTGAAACTAGATTTGTAGACTGATTTTTTTAAAAAAAATACATTCATGGTTCATTTTGATGTTTAAAAAGGAATAAAATAAAACATATTTTAGGCTAAAAGGCTGCATTGTTCAACTATTAAATGCTACAACATACAACTGCATAAGATCAGGAGCCTCAAAGTTAAGGTAAAGGTCCCTGGCAGGTTGCCCTGCCAGCTGTGATCGGCTGCAGGTTGTCCTGCTGCCTATACAGGCACCAGCCACAGCTGTTGGGTTTGGCGCTCATCCCCAATGCATGGCTGAGAGTCAGTGCTGTCCGAAGACTCCTCCATGGTCACCTTAATGGCACAGAACGCTGTTTGCCTTCCCACCCAGGTGGCACCTATTTATCTACTTGCATTTACATGCTTTTGAACGGCTAGGTTGGCAGGAGCTGGGCTAAGGAGCACCAGAAAATCCAGTGCCTTCAGATCACCCATCTCCAAACAGGGTTGATGAACTTTTCCAAATTCATTGGGATTAATGAGTATAAGCAACCAAAAGGAAATGTGATCTCAACCAGAGTAGTGGGGGGTGTATTTCTGACCATGATCAACAGAGGAGCAGAGATCCAGTGTGACGCTCTTGTTATTTTTACTCATTCCATCAAATATAATTCTAAAACAAGAACCAGTATAAAGCACCAGTTGGAGGAATACATTCCTGGTAGTTCAATTTTCAAATTTTATAGAATTGGAGGCGTTTTTATCAATGTACCTACGCTTTGGAGTCGGGGGCTGAAATCCAAGCCCGACGCCTCTGAATTGCTTTAAGTCTCTGGCCTTATCGAATTCAGCCTGCAGGTTCTGGAGCAGGTGTTTCTCTCCAGCTCGGGGCAGAGCCATGTTTGGTTTGGTTGGGTGCGCTGGTGAGTTACGGGTTGATGCAGAACCACTCTTAAAACTGCCCAGCAGCCGGAGGAACTTGTTTTTCCGTTCCGAACTTTCAAAGGTGGCTGTGCTCCACTGGCCAAAACGGGCATCCTGGTGGGGTGGGGGAGAGGAGAAAAGAGGATTAGTGAGCTCTATGCAACTGCAGCCTCTTATCCCTAAAGCTGGAGAATTACTAATTAAATGGCACAAGCGCAGTCTCGGTGTGCACCATCCATCAGAAAATTGTGTTAGAACTGCAACCAAGTGGCCATATATCCAATGGAGGGGCTGCACCTATGATAACAAACCACCAGTCCATCCATCCAAAGCAGCCCCCTCTCAGTTTATGATCCTACAATTCATAGCTCATTGAATCCAAGGAAAAATACGAGCAATCTCACTTCCTTCCTTTTCACTTTATTGACCTTATTTTTCCCAGTAATGGAGAGTAGGGAAAAGGGGTGCTGGTTTGAGACCCAGTGACAGTTCTAGCCAAGGGCTACTAGTATTTGTATTTGGCAATAAACAGAAACACAATTTTCTGCCTGCAAAACACATCATGGTTAATCCTCTACGGGAAAGGGGGGGCGATGTTACTTTTCGGGACTAATGATGGCAATTTTAGCTCAGTGACACTGGAGTACACTGGTCTGCTTTCAGTATCTCCAGGGACTGGATGTAATTTGTTCTATAGCATGACCTCTGGTTTCCAATCAGGAGGGGGACTGGCATGACCGGCTGCAGACACAAGTAGCATATCAAGCTGGCAATGGGGGGGGCACCAGGGGGCTGCATTATTTTGTCTCTCACAGGACCGGCTCTTACCGATTCACCCTCTTCTTTTGCGGCCTTTGTTTTGCCAGACTCCTGGTCAATCTCATCTTGGAGAGCCTGTCGTCTCAGCTAGAGTAAAGAAAGAAAACTTGGTGTTCTCTTAAATGCATAATTGGGATAATCGGCTGATGGTAAATAAAACACATTTTATCCCTTTCCAGATGCACACGTGCTCCAAGAGGGGAAAATGTACCCCCAAAACTGCAATGGCAGACAGTATCATGAAAAACCAGAGAGCATTAAGGACATGATGAGCTACGCTTATGCCCAAATCTATCCTGTCTCCATATAAGTCAATGACAGTGGATGCCTCTAGTGACAAATAGGTTCCTGTCCTAAACTAGCCTTTGACCTGATGCTGCCAAATTCTTACAATATGCACAAAGATTTTTATGGGTTTATGCCCAATAGAACAACCTTCTGTCTTACATTTAACGCAGGGACCATACAAAGGCTGCAATCCTAAAAACACTTTCCTGGGAGTAAGACCCATTGAACACAATAGGGCTTACTTCTGAATAGACATGGTTAGGACTGTGCTCAAAGGCTTCATCCAAACCATCACAACAGATGCGATGGAAACCAAATCCCCATTATTTTTTTCATTTTCTTTGTAAACCACTTTGTGAACTTTTTAGTTATAAATACTAAGATAGAATCATCAGAAAATGAGACCACACCATGTCAATGCTGATTTCATCGCAGTTTCCTTCCTTAATCGTCACAACCTGTATTTCTTCTTCCTCTTCCTGGGGGAGAAAAATACAAATTGATGCATCGCAGGAAGAATCTACTTTGCAATGTATAAAGCAAGCAAGAAACTGCATTGAAAACACACAAACCAGCTGTATGGATGGCAAGCTAGTGGCTGCGGAGGGGCTGTGGATCTGGACCCACAAAAGGGTCCAGGCTTAAATGCAAATGGAGATCTGAAAGGTGGTGGTGAGAAAATAAAATCCAACTCCAAGAGCATAAATGAGGTGTGATAATTGACAACACTGCTTTCAACAACGTTAAAAATGAGGAATCGCCTACTCAAGAGGAAACATTCCCTTTGTAGTGTGTGTGTGGACGGGCAAAAGTGGGGATAGATAAGGAACCCTGCATATAAGTGGGGGGGGGGTAATTTCAAGGCTACATAGGAAAAAAACTGATTGAGATCTAGGAGGCTTTGTCTTCGTATGAAGGAGATTGCTGGGAAGAACAGATTTATTCAGGCTGGCTGAGAGCCAACCCAAGCGTGAAATAGCCAAGGCAAGCAGAGGCAAGATGGTGATTTGCAGCACGTCAGCCCATTGCTAAGAGTTATGGGTTTGATCTGCGCTGTGAGGTGAGGCAGAGGCCAAGCCCATCTCTCTTCCTTTCCAAAAGGGACCTGTGGGAGACCTTTTATAGGAACATTCAACAACCCATCATATCCTGATCTGATGCCATTGACTCAGGTTGATTTAGGATTATTTCACAAGGGCCTCAAGGAAGAGCTCCTTTCTTAAGGGAAAGGCTGAGGAAGCTAAGCTCAAAATACAGGTACTCCTAGTTATCCACAAGGTTTCCATTCCAGATCCTCCTGTGGATAAAAAAATCTGTGTTTAAAGAAAACAATGGAAAAATAGGTTTAAAGACCCACCTCCAGGTTTCTTACTCCTCTATTGTGCCTGATGGAATAAGGTACTACCTCAATACCTTGATTCTGGTACTGAAAAATGTAATAATTGTTTGCATAACTATCTTTCTACAACAGTAGAAAAGCAGTTTTTAAAACTGATTTGCAGTGGCCATCTGTGTTGAGTCAAATCCATACATAACAAGGTCGGACCTGCATACATTTGTACTCTCTCTCTCTCTCACACGCAGAAGGAAATGCAGTACATGAGTGTGTGTGCACTGGGGAAATCCACTTTTTACAAGGATTAGAGGGGTTTAACTCAGCCTTTGCTTCGGGATCATTAATCAGGGAATTGGAACTCCCTTCAGAGGCTTGTGCTGGCAAACCTTAACTGGCAAGTTTTGCATCTCTGGCTTTCTCAGAATTGGACCTGCTGAAAAGCCAGACGCAGATGTTCAGGCAAAAAGTGGTATGACGGATCGAGACCACTGGCGACTAATTCTAAGCCACATTTTCAAACTTCCACTGTTCAGTCACGGCTCATTTTGTTCCGCAGGGCAGTGCGGTGCAAGTCTATTGCCCATAAAAGTCTATAGCATCGGTGGTTACCAATTCACTTTCCTTAGCTTTCACTTGCCATGTTCAAACCCATCATGCAACTGTCTGCCAATATCAGGCTTTATTCCCTGCCCGCCCCACCACCTCCTGCACAAATGTAAGCAGCTGCAGGCATTTGACAGGCACAGCCAATTTAATTTGAAAATTTATCCCTGTAATAAAACTCCCTTGTCCTTTGAAAGGTCAAGAGGAAAAGACCTAATGAAAAAATATTATGGCAATCCCATGAGCCTGACTTTGGAAACGCTAGCATGAATAACGGAGACATGGAGCCGTTTGTGCCAGGGCTCTGGCTCCTGAAAGAGCAACCTGTGTTTCCCTGCTATCACCACTACTGTCCATGGCCCATTAATGGAAGCTGACCTGGCGATACTATCAAGATGTGCCTCAACCAAAATTGGCCATCCCCTTGCAGGCCTTCACCATCTCTCCATCTCTCCATCCCTTCATCCTACATGAAAAACTCACCCATCTTGGATGTCACCTTGCCTTTCCCTAAATACTCCCAATAGCTTCCTCTCTGCTCCCAGACCCCATGGAAGGTTCTCACCTTCAACTTCAAACAACCCCATGTTCTTCTTCTCTTCTAGCCCAACATGCTCCAGGTTGTAACCTTTGTTCAACCTGCTCAAATCCTCCATAGCCCAAACTGTCTGCTTCCTCAAACAACTCTACCCAGGGTAGCCCTAGACCACCTGGTGCTTAAGGTGGCACACCAAATGGCACTACCAGCACTGTATGGCACTAACGCCTAGGGAAACGACAAGATAATATATAAAATAAAATCATCTCAATGCGTTTCGTAAGTATTCTGTAGGTTACCGAGTTTGTTACCAGCTTTAAATGAAACCAAGGTATCGTTCATGCAAACATGGTGGGCATTCTATTAAAATCCCTACGTAAAGTATACTGGATCAGACCAAAATAAGATTATTTCACACTTTGCTCAAAATATCCTTTGCACTGCACAGAGTGCCTTCTATTAAAATTTCCAAGTATATAAGCTTAGAATGAAATACAATATGCTTATTTGTATTTCATAATATTTTTATTAATATAAAAGCTCAACAGCCTTGATATTGGATAGAATGCCTATCTCTACAGCACCTTAATACCTCCCCTTAACCTTGTGATGTCCCCACATCTTCTAGTGCTTTGGAGCAGAAGAGGTCACCCTCGCTGCCTTTCAACTCCTCAAAATCCATGCTCTCCACCTTCCGCCCATCTCCTGCTGGTCCCCAACTGGAAACATAGCCCAAGTTACTGCTTGTGATAAATGACTGCCCAGCCCTCGTTTTCTTGTGTCTCTTTTAGATCATGAGTCTTTGGGATGAGGACTTGCCTTTTCACTCTTGCCAAGACACCACAAGAAACACTTTACACAAGACTCATGTTGAAGTCACCAAGGAGCCTCAGATAAACCTTCCTATGGAGAATTTACCTTTGCTTCTTCTTTCTCCACTTTGATTTTCTTCCAAATGAGCTCTTCCCTGAAGCTTTTAGCCTTCGGGTCCTTCCCGACACGCAGCTCACGCAGATCTTCCTTGAACCCACAGTGGTTGTTATGGACTTGTACCCCCTTGTCTTTTTTAGCTTTCTTCTTCTTCTTCTTCTTCTTCACTCTTTCCACTGGGGCCTCTTTCCCACTAGTAGGCCCTCCGATGTCCTCCAGATGAACAGGACAAACATTTTCAGATTGTGTTTGCACTTTCTTCTTCTTTTTCACGTGGCATCTCCTTTCCAGGTTGTCCTCTATTCCACCATTTTCAGAACCACCCCCCTCATTTTCTGCCAATACTGATCCAACACCTTCAGCCTCCAAATTCTCCTTCCGCTTCTTCTTTTTCTTCTTCTTCACCTTCTTCTGGATTGTTTCATTATCCACCCCATTCTCATGATGATGTCCACAGCTCAAAGCTCTCTCCTGGCAACCAGATTCTTGCTTCAACCAGCTGACAGTCCTTGCACTGCCATCACCCTCCATTCCCCTCCTGCTCCCTTGGCCGTCCACAGATGCTAAAGAGCAAGAGCCTTTGTGTTTCTTCTTGACAACATCACAGTTCCTTGTGGTATTTGGGGAAACTGGACCTCCTTTGTGTTTACAGAGCAGTTCCCCTTCCCGGGTAGTTAATTTTGGCTTTTTGGAAAAGGGCTTTTGATACGTCTCCCCAGTGCCCTCACAACTGGGTTGATGCTTTCTCTTTTTTGTCTTCTTTGGAGCAAAGTCCTGATCATCTCCATGACTCACAAGAACTGTCCCTTTGCTTATCTTCCTACTAAGAGAGCGGATTTCCTTATAGGCTTCTGACTGGTCTTCTTTAGGAACGTTCCGAGTTCCACCTTGACCTTTCTTCTTGAATCTTTTACATGCTTTCCCTCTTTCCTTTCTAGGTTCTGAATCAGAACTACTCGCTATAATAGTTTTCTCTGCTTCTTTTAATGATCTCAAATCTGAACTACTTTCGATATCAAGAGGATAGTCTGCAATCCTTTTATTCAGTTTGGAATGCTTTTTCTTCTTGGTTCTCCCCTCATCTTCAGCCTTTTCTTTTTCCAAATGTTTTCTCTTCTTTTTCTTCTTCTTCACTTTAGGTTCTACATCATCATCATCATCATCTATTACAATAACGGCCTGTCCAGCAGGGTGAATTGTACTTTTAGATTTGTTCCTTTTCTGCAAGGCTTCCTTGGCCTGGTTCTTCATTATGAGCATCCTAAAAATCAAGACATGCAGCAAGTTAGGAAGCATATACTTCAGCATTACACTTGTATGTATAGTTTTGTCTTAAATTTACTTTAATGTCTATTTTCAATTGGAAGAAAACAAAGCAATAAAAACTTTTGGATCATAGCTTTTTCTTCTTCTTCCTAGAAGAAAAAATATACAGCAATACTTTGAACTTTAGTCTGGTTAGGGATCAGAACAGCGATGAAAATCAAAAACTATGGATCTAAGCCTTTTTAAGCCAAATCTTTTATTTTGGCCACGTGTTATCTAACTACACAACACATGAGAATACAAGCAAAACCTAAAAAATATGTTATCTTCTTACCTATATATGTGGTGCTTTTTAACTAAGAGTGCTTCAGTTTGGTGGGTGGATTTTAAGGGCAAAATCCAGAGTAACTACAGGGCGTCCATGTTCCGGTGCAAGAACAACTTACTCTGGATTCCAATATGAATTTCCCATAGGTTTTCACTAGTTGGTGCAGTAACTAAGGGTACACGTAAAGTCTCTTACGTGCTCCACAGTTACTCTGGATTTGGGGGTAAGTCAGCGGTGTGAACACTCACAAAAAATGTTAATGCACTACCTGGAGATTCCAAGCCACGGTTCCACTCTACTCTGAATTAGGGAGACCTCAGTTAGTGAGACCTTGACCACTATGGGCTGTGGGTGGGCTGTGGGTGGCGCAAGTGGTTAAGTCACTGTGCCTGTTAACCAGCAGGCCAGGGTTCGAGACCCGGGTCGGCCCCACAAGACAGGGTGAGCTCCTGTCCTTAGCCTAGCTCTGCGACGCCAGCTGGATCCAATCGTATTGGCTCTGCCTTTCCGTTGGACTAATTCAGTGGTGTGGAGAGGGGGATCTGCTGCTTGGGGAACAGCCTATCCTCCATAACAATCCAACCCAGGCTTTCGTGCTTCGCATGCAGCATATGCAGCACCAAGCACAATACCATAGTCTTTCAAGACTGACGGAGGCCTGAACACAATCCTAACCATGTCTACTCAAAAGTAAGATCCATTGTATTCAATGGGTCTTACTCCCAGGAAAGTGTCTTTAGGATTGCAGCCCACAACTAGTGAGATCACTAATTACTAGTGAGATAATTACAAGTGAGATCTTACTAGGAATTAGTGAGACCTCAGTCTCAATAGCTGAGGTCTGTTTCTAGTGACATTTCACTAGTAATTAGTGAGACCTCAACAGGATATCCAGTTCTGGCTACCCCATTTTAAGGAGGATAATGGGTCTGCAATGGGTTCAGAAGAGATCGACAAAGATGATGAGGAGTCTGGAAATCAAGTTCAATGAGGAGCGATCAAAAGAATTGGGTGTGTTTAGCCGAGAGATTAGTAAAAACTAGAATCATAGAATCCTAGAGTTGAAAGGGACCTAGCAGGTCATCTAGTCCAACCCCTGCCTGTAGCAGGAAATCCCCCTAGAGCATCCCCAACAGGTGCTGGTGGAGCCTCTGCTTGAAGATCCCCAGTGAGGGAGAGTCCACCACCGCCAAACCAATTGCCAAGGGAGGTGGTGGACTCTCCCTATGCCATGCTAGGTCTGTCACGCAGAAAGGAAGGAAAGAAGGTCTTGCAAGACTAGAGAGGTAGACAGGAGAATTTCCTAATGGTAGGAACTGTCCAGTCCTGGAAGGGTTTCCTCACTTTCTCATGGGGTCTCTGCCTCTGGAGGTTTTCATATGGAGCCAGGCAGCCACCTGTCACATAAAAGGAGTTAAGGATAGAGCATCAACCACAACACTCTCATATAAAATGAAGAGAAAACTTATTCCTCATTAAAAACTGGTTACGGCACCAAAGAACAGATATGCTTCTCAAATCACAAAGCAGCTGGAACTGAGGACAACTATGAGGCAAGTACACAGTAGTGGATTTGCAGAGGGAGTACGCACGGAAGGGGATACTGGGTACATGTCAGAAAAATCCTGGTCCAGATGCCTGGAGAAGAAAGAAGCATTTGTCTTGGAACGCTTTTTGAGAGAGAAGCTGCACCTACCCACTTGTGGTGACGATGACGAAGGATGCAGTTTTAACTGACTCCTTATTTATGGTTAACACGGAGTTGTTAACAGCAGTAACTGCACCTTTGCACAATAATGGAACAAACAAAACACTGACTGTCAAAAATGTTCACTCTTGAGGGGCTTTGCAAGATCTGTATAATAGGAAGAAAGCAAAGCAGTCCTATCCTAATACACCAACAGTGCACCTCCTTTCCAGAAACCAGGGATCTAATGGCATGTTATAAAATAAAAAACATGCGGGGCACCTGTGTTAGGATACGTTCCAGAAACCACTGGATGCTTCGGCACCATGTCCAGTTTTGAAGCTGGAAAGCAAGCACAGGTATCCCCTGCTTTCTGATGGTTCGTTTTCTGACGATCCACTCTTTCAACACCTTTCCTACCCAACGCATAGGCTGTTCTTTCAACTTCTCGGTGCCATTCTAAAGGCCAAAGTTGCTCTCCTCCAGTTGTAGCTCCTGGTCTAATCCTGTTCCTGAAGGAGTTAATGAGAATCCATGTGCAGAAATCCTTGTGTGGCACCAGAACTTGCAACATAAAAGGGGCATTTGCAATTTGCTAGCTAAAAAAGCATTGGAAGCAACATTTATAAAATAAAAAGAGTGGGTTCCGCTTTTCAACAGTTTTCACTTTTGGACAGTGCTCTGGTCCCTAATCCGTGTGTCTGTATCTCACTGACCAAGAATCCTGTCTCCTTGCACTTTCCTTTAAACTCTGGTCAGACACTGGAAGTACAGCAGTCCCTCACATAACTGCCCCACATAAAGCAGGCCTCCGTCAGTCTCGGAAGACTCTGGTATCGTGCTCGGTGCTGCATACGCTGCATGCGAAGCACGAAAGCCTGGGTTGGATTGTTATGGAGGAGAGGCTGTGACCCAAGCAGCAAATCCCCCCTCTCCACGCCACTGAATTAGCCCAATGGAAAGGCAGAGCCCATACAATTGGATCCAGCTGGTGTTGCAGAGCTGGGCTAAGGACAGGAGCTCACCCTGTCTTGTGGGGCCGACCCGGGTCTCGAACCCTGGCCTGCCGGTTAACAGGCACAGTGTTTTAGCCACTTGCGCCACCCACAGTGGGTTCCCACATAAAGAGTGATTCACATAACAAGCACAAATTCCCATTGGGAGTGTGCTCCTCTTAATCAAGCCCACTTCACTTAACAAGCCCCAGGCAACAGCCCCCAATTGCTCCATGCTGATGCTGTGTGCAGAGCCTGTTCTAAAGGGCTGCTGGCCAGCACACTCTTGCCTACGACTATGCTCAGAGATGCCCAAGTTGTCTTTGGTGCTTCTTCCCCAGGGGGAGTGTCTTGAGCCTCAATACTGGGGAAGAAGCACCAAAGACAACTTGGGCATCTCTGAGCATGTACAGACTGCCTTAATATTGGGGAAGGGTGCAAACACCACCCACCTGGGCACTGTAAGCATGTGCAGAGTGCCTTGCGCTCAATACTGGGGAAAGGGCACCAGAGGTCCCACCAGAGGTCCCACCAGAGTGTCTCTGAATGTGTACAGAGTGCCCTGTGCCTAAATACTAGGGTATGGGCAGTAGAGACCTCACCAGGATGCCTCTGGGCACGTGCAGAGTGCCTTGAGCCTCAGTCTTGGGGAAAGGACACCAGAGCCCCCACCAGGCTGCCTCTGAGCATGTGCAGAGTGCCTTGTGCCTAAATACTGGGGAATGGGCAGTACGGCTCCCACCAGGCCTTGAGCCTAAATACTGGGGAATGGGCAGTACAGCTCCCACCAGGGTGCCTCTGGGCATGTGCAGAGTGCCTTGAGCCTCAGTCTTGGGGTAAGGACACCAGGGCCCCACCAGGGTGCTTCTGAGCATGTGCAGAGTGCCTTTCCCTTCCCTCCCTCCCCTCCTGGGCCCCCCCCCGGTGAGGTGCGTGCTGGGGCCTCTGAGCACGTGCAGAGCGCCCCCCCCCCCCCGCTCACCGCGTTCCTTCCGCTCCTCTGGCCCGCCTTCCTCTCCCGCAGGCCCGTCAGGCTTCGCGGCCTTCTGGGCCCGGCCCGGCCTGGCCTCCGTCGCCCGGCAACCGCGTCCTCATGGCGGCCGCCCCCAAGCCCAGGAGGTCTCTCGCCGGCAGCCTCTGGGAGAAGATCTGCAGCGGTGAGGGAGGCGCTCTGCACAGGCTCAGGGGCTGGCGTTCGCACTCTCCGTATGCTCAGGAGCTATGTGCCGGAGGGTTGGGGTGCCGCTTTTCACAGGCTCGGGGGATACGTTTGTGCTCCTCACATGCTCACAGAATGGGGTTGGCACTCTGCACATGCTCAGGGACTGAGTTTAAGATGCCCACATGCTCATGGTAGGGTTGGCACTCTTCACATGCTCAGGGGCCGGCTGGGTGCTCTTCACATGCTCAGGGACTGAGTTTAAAATCCCCACATGCTCATAGTGGGGTTGGCACTCTTCACATGCTCAGGGGCCGGCTGGGTGCTCTTCACATGCTCAGGGACTGAGTTTAAAATCCCCACATGCTCATGGTAGGGTTGGCACTCTTCACATGCTCAGGGGCCGGCTGGGTGCTCTTCACATGCTCAGGGACTGAGTTTAAAATCCCCACATGCTCATGGTAGGGTTGGCACTCTTCACATGCTCAGGGGCCGGCTGGGTGCTCTTCACATGCTCAGGGACTGAGTTTAAAATCCCCACATGCTCATGGTAGGGTTGGCACTCTTCACATGCTCAGGGGCCGGCTGGGTGCTCTTCACATGCTCAGGGACTGAGTTTAAAATCCCCACATGCTCATAGTGGGGTTGGCACTCTTCACATGCTCAGGGGCCGGCTGGGTGCTCTTCACATGCTCAGGGACTGAATTTAAAATCCCCACATGCTCATGGTAGGGTTGGCACTCTTCACATGCTCAGGGGCCGGCTGGGTGCTCTTCACATGCTCAGGGACTGAGTTTAAAATCCCCACATGCTCATGGTAGGGCTGGCACTCTTCACATGCTCAGGGGCCGGCTGGGTGCTCTTCACATGCTCAGGGACTGAGTTTAAAATCCCCACATGCTCATGGTAGGGCTGGCACTCTTCACATGCTCAGGGGCCGGCTGGGTGCTCTTCACATGCTCAGGGACTGAGTTTAAAATCCCCACATGCTCATGGTAGGGTTGGCACTCTTCACATGCTCAGGGGCCGGCTGGGTGCTCTTCACATGCTCAGGGACTGAATTTAAAATCCCCACATGCTCATGGTAGGGTTGGCACTCTTCACATGCTCAGGGGCCGGCTGGGTGCTCTTCACATGCTCAGGGACTGAGTTTAAAATCCCCACATGCTCACGGTAGGGCTGGCACTCTTCACATGCTCAGGGGCCGGCTGGGTGCTCTTCACATGCTCAGGGACTGAGTTTAAAATCCTCAGATGCTCATGGTAGGGTTGGCACTCGTCACATGCTCAGGGGCCGGCTGGGTGCTCTTCACATGCTCAGGGACTGAGTTTAAAATCCCCACATGCTCATGGTAGGGTTGGCACTCTTCACATGCTCAGGGGCCGGCTGGGTGCTCTTCACATGCTCAGGGACTGAGTTTAAAATCCCCACATGCTCATGGTAGGGTTGGCACTCTTCACATGCTCAGGGGCCGGCTGGGTGCTCTTCACATGCTCAGGGACTGAGTTTAAAATCCTCAGATGCTCATGGTAGGGTTGGCACTCTTCACATGCTCAGGGACTGAGTTTTAAATCCCCACATGCTCATGGTAGGGCTGGCACTCTTCACATGCTCAGGGGCCGGCTGGGTGCTCTTCACATGCTCAGGGACTGAGTTTAAAATCCTCAGATGCTCATGGTAGGGTTGGCACTCTTCACATGCTCAGGGGCTGGAGCACATTCTCTGAGGCCTGGCTGGGTTGGTGCTCTTCACATGCTCAGGAGGTGGGGATAGTGTAGCACTCTTCACATGTTCAGAGGGCTGTCGCGTGCCCATGCTCTTCTCGTACCAATCACCTTGTAGCTGTGCTTGTGCCTAACAGAAAAAGTGTGCATGTGCCTCAGTGTATATCAGTCACTCAACAAAAGGTTCACAAAGCCGTTTACATAGAAAAATATCTAACTCCAAAAGGCAGCCTTGTGAGTGTGTGTTGATCAGACATACGCAGAACACGTGTGTACAAGTGTATATTGTGCATAAGTACAATTATACACAAATGCGAATACATTTTATATATTTGTATATTTTATACAATTATACACAAATATTCTGATATTTGTATCCATATACAGTGGCACCTTTCATAACAAGCACCTCGCTTAACAAGCGTTTCACATAACAAGCAAAAATTTCCAAGAACTCTTGCCTCACATAACAAGTTCCACTTCACTTAACAAGCAAGCACGCTATGGGCTCACGCGCTATGCAGCCCTGACGCTCCGCATGGAGGCTCTTTAAAAGGGCTGCCAGCCAGCACTGCTGCCTCTAACTGCCCCTAACTTGTGGGCAGTTGCCTGGGGTGCCAGAGGCAGCTGCCCCTAACTACCCCCTAACTACCCCTAACTACTAACTGCCCCTAACTACCCCCAAGAGCCCCCACTGACCACCTTTGAATCTTCAGCAGCAGCCCAAGTAAGCCTCGCAGGAAAGTGAGCCCCAGAAGTAAGCCCAGGAAAGTGACTTTAGGACTGCAGCCTAATGTAGACTTCATAGGATCCTATACATTGAATGCATGTTTTGAATTCAATCCCAGTGTTTTGTCATAATTTTTACATCCAGTTAGTATTTTTATATGAATATTTTGGGGGTTCTGGAACCAGTCGTCTGAGTTTCCATTATTTCCTATAGGAAAATCCACTTCACTTAAAGAGCATTTCACGTAACCCTTAGCAGGCCTTAAAGAATTAAGCTCTTTATGTGAGGCACCACTGTATTTGTATATGTTATACAATTATACACAAATGTGTATATTTGGGGTACTTGTATCTATATATTCTACAAGCTGCCCGTTCATTCTATGACGATATCTTCTATGAGCCGCCAATTGAACAACAACCTGCCTCACAGGGTTGTTGTGAGGATTGTCTGTGGCGGCGCATTTATACACAATGGTTCAGCACTCCAGTGATCGGTTGAGTCTGTATCCTGAAAAAGTGCACCCCAAAATTTTGCTGTATACTTGTCAGTACTCAATGTCAAAGTATACAACAACAATAAAAGAATTATTATTATTATTATTATTATTATTATTATTATTATTATTATTATTATTATTATTATTATCATTATTATTAGTCTGTATCCATATGTCTGTACTGTGTATGAATATACCTGCATTTAAATCTGTGCATGTGTGTGTGTATCTAATTATGCCTCTCTAGAAATATATATGTCTAAGAGCACAATCCTAAGCATGTCTACTCAAAAGTAAGCCCCATTGTGTTTAATGGGTCTTACTCCCAGGAAAGTGTCTTTAGGATTGTGGCCAAACCCTACAATCCCGGAGTAACTACGGGAGCACATAAGAGACGTGTAACTGTAGTTATTGCACCACCCGGTGAAAGCCTATGGGAAATTCATATTGCAATCCAGAGCAAATTGTTCTTACACTGGAGCAAGGACTCCCCATAGTTACTCTGGATTGCGCCCTATGTTTGTATAACTCTATATCTCTGTATACAGGAGTGTGAAAATAAAGGTGTCCCCAACAGGTTGTCCTGCTAGTTGTGACCGACTCTTCCAGATGTGCTATCCCTGTCACAAGGCCGAGGTGCCCTCCTTACCCACCTCTGTGGTCATGTGGCTGGCATCACAAAAAGCCAAAGGCGCATGGAACGCTGTTACCCCCCCCCCCACCTCGGGAGGGAAATGCAAGACAAATAAATTGATTGCAAAATAAGTTAATTGAAAATAAATTAATTGCAATTTTCTGTTTGGTTTTGCTTCTCTGGAGGGGCAAATGCCCTTTATGTCTTGCATTTTGGCAGAAAAAGGAAGAGCAGCCCATTTATTTATTCCCAGGTGATGGGGAGCGATCCCTTTAGGATGGGCGACCCACATTGAGGAATGGGATCGCTCCCCATCTCCTGGAACAAGGATTCATGGTAAGGGAATCCGACATTTTATTCCCAGAATGAAGCGTAATGGCTTCGGAAATTAAGGTAAGGGATGAATCAAACATTGCCTTATCTTGAGGTGTCCATGACTTCCTCCCCCCAACACATGCCCCGTTTGCACAGCTCTGCCAGTGCTGGGAAGTTGGTTAGGATGTGACTCTATTTTGCTCCCTTCATTGGAAGGAGTGAGACTCCCCCCCCTCCTGTCTGCTCCACTTCCATCTAGCTATGGCACTAGGAAACAGAGTTCCAAAGCTCCCTTGGGGGTTTTGGATCTTGCCCTATGGAACCTGCCCTAGGGATATCCCCAAATCCAGAGTAACTGCAGGAGCACGTAAGAGACTTCACGTGCACCTGTAGTTACTCCACCACCTGGTGAAAACCTATGGGAAATTAATATTGGAATCCAGAGTAAGTTGTTCTTACACCGGAGCAGGGACTACCTGTAGTTACTCTGGATTTTGCCCTATGTTGTGATGAGCTTGTGATCCTGCTAGGAGGAAGTGTGGTGTATATCTGGAAGGGTCCTTATGTGGTCTGGGGGTTTACATTGCAAGCATATGGAGTTTACATATGCTTCCTCAGCATATGACTGCTAGCTTATATTAAAAAGGAAGACCCCGACCCCTGAATTGGGAAAATTAGAACTGAGAAAACCAAGGAAAGGGGGGGTCTGTGTTGAACTTTTCTCCACGACGTGCTTGTTTTCTACTTGCTTGTCAAGTTAATATACTCATTTCATTCTCAAGCCTGTCAATCATCTGAATGGTCTGGTCAACGCCTTGGCCCTTTTGGGGTGGAAGAATTTACAGCTGATAAAGGGAAAGCCTGACCTTGATAAAGGGATTTCAAAGTGCTACGTTGACGGCAAAGTTAAATCGATGTCTGGCGTTCATTGTTTGACCAGCCGAGCCCGGTGGAGTTGAGAGAGCTATTAATGTCCTTGTGTTTTCAGGGCAAAGAGTGTAAGAGAGATGTGGGGAGCCCGTTCTGTGCATGGAGAAAGTCCTGGGTTCTGTCCCTGCAAACCCCAGGGAGGGCTGGTAAAAATGGTTGCCTAAGACCTTGGAGTGGAGGTGGTTCTGATTGAAATGGATCAAGGGAAACTTCCTGTTTTCTTCAAGCCTCCTAAAATAGGCAGTTGTTGTTGTTGTTGTTGTTGTTGTTGTTGTTGTTGTTGTTATTTTTTAAATAAATGTTCTTTAACATTTTTTTCCTTTCTAGAATTTGAAGCACAGCAGCCTCCACATCCCGACTCTCCTATACAGAAACCGGAGCTTCTACTTCCTCCTCCTTCTAGCCCATTGTCTTTGACTGTACGTACAATTTAGGTGGAAGTGCCCCATTCCTTTATTTTTACTCCCCCCTTTCTTTTTTTCCAGGTGACTGTATATAATTTCCATTAATGATCCAATTTTATGAAAGCACGCGGGTCGATTGCATGGCTGTTCCTTGCATGGCAAACCTTCCACCCTTTGCAGATCTCCTTTTAAGAGGATCTGAAGGGGCCTGAGCCTAATATCAAGTGGCAGGTTGTGCTTTGCTCTGCTCTCCACCTTCCAGCTCCATTGTTTTGAGTTGGCAAAATATTGAAATATGCACGAATCTTATTCTCCGGCATACTTGTAACCCTCCTTGATCAAAAAGAAGGAGGCTGGCTGATAGAAGTGGCGGGGGGGTGGGGGGGGGGGAAGCGAGACCATTTTCACGTTTGTGATCGTTCACCTCATTTGAATTCCTGCCAGGGGAAATGGAGACAGAGACCAGAGATCATCCTGTGCCGGGGGTGCTACTGAACTTGCAACTCCCAGAGAATCTCAAGTCATTTTCTGTATCGCTGGTCTCCAAAAAGTGATAACCCAAAATGATCCAGCCATCTGCAAAGGGTCTAGAGGGGTTCTGTATGTATCCCACAAAGGTCTCAGATATTCCAAAGGGAAAGGTTCTGCTCCCAATAATACCTCCTCTTAAATAAACATCACCCCGTGCAATATTTCAAAACTTATTCTCTGGCATTCTTGCACGGCAAGAAGACCTATTTGAGAGACCTATGTGTTTGAGCACATGTGGCCTTGGATTCATAGATGTGGCCAAGGCAGAGCCAGTTGATTCACTCAGGGCCAGTTGCAGCCCCTCATTACCTGAGTTGCGGCATCAAATGCATCAAATGCCACTTTATGTGTTGATACATTTAGGGCCAGTTGCAGCCCCTCATTACCTGAGATGGGCGTCAAATGCATCAAATGCCACTGTATTTGTTGACGCAGTCCTTCTTCCATCACTCCTTTTGCTGTTTTATGGTTTTGGAGTGGAGACAAGAGCAGACGGAGGGCATCATTGAACAGTATTCACAATGCCTGCTGAGGATCAGATCATTCAGCAGATATGAGGTCACTAAACAGAAACGAGCACTTCTGTGGAAAATTACATAAGAGAAAGTAGATCTTGATCAATTTTCCAGATAAGGGTGAACTCAGTTGCTTTCCGGGCTGTTCATTCAGCAGTGGCAACTCAAGAATTCTCGGATGGTTGTGCTTGGAAAGCCCAGTAAAGAGCTTCTGTGGGGCACAAGTGCCCACACGCATGTGCCACACGTGCTTCTTATGGGCCTTATGTTTGACACCCCAGGACTGCAGCATTGAGCTCACCATTCTCTTCCTCAGCATCCGGATGCCATAAATTTAGAAGGAAAGTCAACTTTCTTTTTGAAAATTAGACAGTTTTTCACCTATCATCAAAAATGGCAAAATATTAAATTTTAGGGTTATTATTAATTAGAATCTCTTTGGTCCTTTCTAGGAGCTCAGAGCAGCATCCTTGATTCTTTCCCCCATCCCCATTCTATCCTCAGGACACCCCTTTGGGGTAGGCCAGATTTTGCCCTAAGATCAGCCATTAAGAATGGGGTCCTACTCTAGTATGGCACAACTCATTTGTCTTCCCATTCCCATGGTGAGGGTTAGGGTTGCCTCACTCCTCCCATGGTGAGGGAGGCAAACACATGTCTGTGCAGTAGCCTAACCCTTCCCCAGGAATGGCGCAAAAGTGTCTTATGGTGACACCCCGCAGAACTTATGCTGGGGCTTAGGCCTTCCTAATAGGAGTTTAGGATTGAAGTTACATGAGGGTTTGAACTGGGATCCTCCAGATTGCATCCAGGATTTATTCACCATCCTGCCCTACTTGGAGGTTGTGTGTTGTGTGTCTGTTGAGTCAGCTAGCAAAGTGTTCACGGCACCCTTGTCTGGTTTGAAACAGGCTCCTTGTGAAGCTGAGTCTGGTTTGAGTGAAGAGGAGAGCGAGTTAGTATCCACTGAACTATCACAGCCTCGAGAGACGCCTATTCCCTTTGTGGCAACACCTGTCGAAACTCCTGATCTAAAAACATGTAAGTCCGAGTGTGGCTGGTCATTAAAATTCCTGGTCTGGACGGATCCTTCTTCTTTGATCTGTTCCAAATAGGACCAGTAGAGTTAAACCAGTAAGGGAATCCAAAAACACTTTTTCAGAATGCAGCCCATCTGTTTTCACTATTTCTGTCATCAGACGTAGCAGATCCCTATCGCTCATCCCCGGGGTCTCCACTCTCAACTTCCAGAAAGACCTGGTCATCCCGTTGCCCTCCTCCCCATTGATTTTGGCTGCTGTCCATCCTTACTTCTCTTCACGAATATTTTGATTTCCATTGCTACTCACTCCGTACTTTTAGTTCCGGGCACCCCCAGGACAGACGACAGTATATAGAAGTTCTTATTTCAGGTGTGAAAATTCTCAAAGCAGGTCCTCCTCTCTTCCCTAGTCCCAGTTTGGGATTCTGCTAAACCTCCTAGTGGCCCCGGGAGATTGTAATGTTTGGAGAGGGAAGTGGATGTGATTCACCCTTGAGTACCATCCGTATCACAGCATTGCTATTGTTTCCGTGCAACTCGAGATGGATACAAAGAATTGTAAGCAGGAAAATTGCTATTTTGTCATTTAAAAAAACTCATGCTATTTTGCCAACATTTAAGAGTTCTCGTAGCGGTATAATAAGTAGGTTCTGTGCTAAGTCCTCATACAGCGTTGTGCAAATGGACAAGCATATTTGTAATTATGGCCTTTATCCTAAAGTGAAGTTAAGCTCCTTGCTCCGGAGCAGCACGGGGCTAATGACTTTCCATAAGATAACTGCATGGACCCATAACTGCTATGGATTTTGCCCTATGCCACAAGCAGAGCTGGACATTTTTAAATATTTCTGGTAAGCTGGCAATGGAAGATCTAAATTGTGACTTCTCCAGTGGTTCTTCTACAACGGGGTCAGTCCATATAAACCGGGGAAGCACCACCTCCTCTGTAGTTTGCCTTGATATGGGCAAAATCCAGCGCAGTTATGGGTCCACGCAGTTACGTCACACTCTAGTGTTATGGAAAGTCACCGTAACTGCTCCAGAGCAAAGGGCTTAATTTGACTTTAGGATATGGGCCTATGTCCAAAAAGAGAGGAAAGTGTGGATCAACCTGAGGAATGATTGTGGCTGCCAAATCATGGTTTGGCCAAACCGTGTTTTGACCATTGTTTGTGTGCAGAACTATGAAAAGGAAGTTGATTTACAAGCAAAATTTATTATAATTATTTAATAATAATAATGTTTGCTGTGCATTTATAATATTATTTTAAATGCACATATAATAATATAAATAATATTATAATAATATTATAAATATTATAAATATTATTGTTATTGTTATTATTATTATTATTATTATTATTATTATTATTATTATTTTGTCCAGGTTCTCCAAGGGAATTCTTAGAATTCTTCATCTTCCCAGTGCTTCTGCCAGGGATGGCTGAACTGCTGCATCAAGCTAAGAAGGAAAAATGTTTTGAGGTCAGTTTTTAGTGTTTCACTCATTTCTGACTGTTGAATTAGCCTTTAAGTTAATATTCAGATCCACCCAGTTCCTTGCATGAGTTCTTTATATACAAATAAAACAGGGTATCAAATTTTTGGGAGTGCATCGTGCATATGCTTTTGGGCAGTCATCTCATAGACATGGTCACAATCCTCAAATCCTCTCCCAATTTAACACTTCATGTTTTTCCCCCACCACTTGTTTGGGGCAATGTTTGTCAAACCCAATAAGTGTGTCTCATTGAAAATATAGGATCTGAACAGTTTATAAATATTTTTGATAAATAAATGAAAGGAAGAGAAGAATGGGATGCAAGCAGAAGTGTTGACAAGAGGCTGGTGGGTAGAGAGTCTCTATTTTTGACTTCCCTTCCATTCCCTTCTTTATTTCTTTTCTCCATTCTCATCTTTATTTATTTCCAACACCAATGAAGGAATGAAGGTGGGCATAGAGGGACAGTGTCTGGTGATTCAGGGGCCAAGAGATAATCCCCCAAATCCAGAGTAACTACGGGAGCACATAAGATACTTTACGTGCAGCCGTAGTTACTGCACCACTTAGTGAAAACCTATGGGAAATTCATATTGGAATCCAGAGTAAGTTGTTCTTACACCGGAGCAAGGACTCCCCGTAGTTACTCTGGATTTTGCCCAATGGCTGTACTTCTGGATTCTTCAGAACAAGTTCTGGATGGTGCTTTGTGATCACACAAAGCAATTTTTATGACCTTGTCTGGATAATGTATATTGTCTGGATAATGTAGATTGATTATCCATGGTCTGGTAAATGCAGATTGATGCAGCGCTTCTGGTCCGTCCGTCCCCCCCCCCCAGTTAGAGCTCTGCAGAAGCATCCCAGCATGAAGGCAGTTTGGTGTTTTAATTTTGCAGCCCACCTCTGC
This sequence comes from Cryptoblepharus egeriae, assembly GCA_030015325.1. NCBI lineage: Eukaryota > Metazoa > Chordata > Lepidosauria > Squamata > Scincidae > Cryptoblepharus > Cryptoblepharus egeriae. Next base: position 1,205,927 of record JAREYC010000012.1, on the reverse strand, counting down.
CTGGATCGTGGCCAAATGAGCCTTTTCCGAAGCACAGCTGCGGCATTCTTCCTCACGCACCTCATTAGTGAGCCCAAATCACAGATCCCTGCAGGTTTAATGATAGGTTTTACACCAGCAAACCTTATTAAGTATTCATTTCCTTTGTGTTTCTTTTTTTTCTTTCTGACGGGCTTATCATAGTTAAAATGTAGCAATTAATAGAAGGTTAACCTCCCTTCTTTTTTTAAAAAAAGTTTTAAAATGCACACATTTTTTAATAAAGCAATAGTGGGGCTGAATTTTAAGTTGATTAAAAAGCTTGCTGTTATGTCTGGTTGCAAAACAATCTGTGAAAATGTTATTGTACTTTAGGGAAATGTAACAGAATTTTTATTATACAGGCACAAAAGTCAGTATATTTACAGTTTAAGCTGTGTGTGTGTCAGAGAGAGAGAGAGAGAGAGAGAGCATATATACCATATTTACTCAGATATGATGTGTCATTGAAGCTAATGCACACCCTATGCTTTATAATCAAAATACCACACTCAGGCCTATATCCTAAAGTGAAACTAAGCCCCTTGCTCCAGAGAAGTTAAGATGACTTTCCAAAAGATAACACTAGAGGGTGTCGTAGCTGCCTGGACCTGTAACTGCTATGGATTTTGCCCGTACTCAAATCTAATGACCATCAAATCTAACGCACCCCCTGATTTTGGATACTGAATTAGCTAAAAAAGGTGAGTGTTAGATTTAAGTAGATACAGTCTCTCTCTCTCTCTCTCTCTCTCTCTCTATATATATATATACACATACACACACACACACACACACACACACACACACACACACACACACACACACTCACATATACACATACATTTCCATACACAGACACACACACACATTTTATTCCATCAGGTTTGACAGTTCATCCTTACTAGTATTAAAAGCAAGACTATCCATATGACATTTGGCATGGGGAATCTACCTTGCGAGGGTATAATCTCACCCTCACTGAATGGAGTGTAGCAGTTTTAAGACACTGTTCTAAACAAGATGCTTTCATGGTGTGCGCAATTCCACCCCTCTTGCCCCTATTTTAAATTTCTTTTTATGGCAGTTTTGCTATGTAGACAATTCAAGGATAATACACAGTCCTGCCTTCCCGTCGCACCCAAGCAAACCTATTGTGTCTCTTTCCCTTATTTTTGTCCATTATTTTCCTTTATGTTGTTTTTATTCTTGCTTTTTCTGTCTGAATGGTGTTCAAGGAGGATCACATAGACTTAGTTCTGGAGTAAGGGCATAATCTATTTTGTTTACACTAAATATTATGAGGGTTAAAAGAACATGGAAGAAAACAGACGTGGCTTCTAATGATTTTCTTTTAAGTTTTGGATAGGGGGCAATCCATCAAGGTATTAGCATCATTTGCACACAAAATTGTCTCTCGAGGCGTAAAAAGAGCGATAAAGAATGGGAAATGATTCTCATTGTGCAAATAACTTTAAACACATCTGCTTAAACAATATGTATTGTGTGGAGGTTTCCTGCTCATATCCGGATTTGCTTACTGTGATACAGCTGTGCCAAAGACGCCCCTGCTTTTTTGCCGACTAAGGAACTCTGCTGGAGTCTGGAAAAACATGTGGGGTCACTCTGATTCCTACTGTGTGATTCACATGAGCTGTATTAGAGTTGCTCCTTATTATTCCCTTGATGTGCCACCTTGCTCTCTACAGTGTCAGCATTTGACGGAGCACACAAGTGCTGTGCACTGAGAGTGCAGTGGTTTATTGCTCAGCATGCACCATCAGCAGAGGGCAGTGGGGTTCCTAGGGGGGTGTGAGGGTGCTGACACACAGAGGAGGGTGACACTGCTGAGGTCTCACCCCTCTTGGTCCATTCCTTTCCCCATAGTGTTCCTTTCCTTCTGAGGCCTCCTTCCATCTCTCCCTCCCAGTGGCTCAGCAAAAGTGGCACTGCTGAAAGGGTAGCTCCAGGAGAGCACTTTTATAAAGGGTCTGGGTAAAGTGCATCTGAAAGGCCAGTGTGCCTTATGTTGGACACTCCCCCTGCCCCCTGGATAAAGCATAGTTTGGTTTTTACCGGACGAACCCCATATCACTTGAGAAACTATAGGGTAGGGTTGCCATATTTCCCAAAAAACAGGGGCAGTCCCAATTGTTGGGGATTGTGTTCACATACTGGCAGATGGGACCGAGAGATATGACAACCCTACTGTAGGGTTAACATGGGGAGGCAATGATGCTTCATTGATGCCACATGGAGCATGATGCTTCAGTGTGCTACTGTGTATTTGACTTTGAGTGTGTGGGAAGGTCCAAGTGAAGCACATCTTGTGTGTCTGCTTCAGTGGCTCCTAAAACCCTGCATTGGCTTTCAGTAATGAATTGCAGTCATCATTCCAACACTATTCCTTTCCCAGGGGAAGAATAAACATGCTCTGTGAAGCAGGGACTGCCAGATCATTGCTGCAAGCATTAGACTTGTAGGGGAAAAGTGGAGTGGGCTGGCAAGCTTATAAGTGTCTAGATTATTGCTTTGGCTTAAAATAGCCACAGGAAAGGAAGACTTTGTGAGATTTTGCTCCCTGGCAATTGCATAATCTGGAAAATGGTCCTGCAGAGGCCAGATTGAAGCAAATATAAGCTGTGTGCAAGGGAAAAGATGGTGCCCTTTCTGATGACTGGGTTTTAGGCCAGGTTGTGGCTCATGAACTTTATAAAAAAAGGCTATGGGCCTTGAAACATTGAAAGCACCGACATTAATTAATTAACCAAACAACAGTATTTATATACCACTTTTCAATATATGATCAGGTAATTCATATAGACATCCCCAGTAGCACCATCTTCTTCATAGATATATAAATGCAGTAAAATTTGCATGCACAGATTACAAAGATTTAAAATATTGCAAAATTAGTTTGCAAAATTAATTCACTGGTCATTATGCAAAAAGTATTTTTTAAAAAGTCTGGACTTGATTGTCCTTTGGCCTGATCCAGTGGGACCCTTCTTATGTTATTCACACATTACGACTCCCTAGTAAAGAAGCTTATGGAACGGGCTGCAACCTGCCTGATCAAGTTTGTGTGTTGCAATCCTGAGCCTGTGTCTCAGTAGTGCTGCTCTTGAGTAGCGCTGATCAATGACAGTAGTAGAGGCTTTTCCATATTAGCTCCATTAATCCCTTCAATCCAAATGGCCTGTTCTATGAAACTAATCCCAGGAAAAGATTTGGTTTAAAAGATTTTGAACCAAAGAGTTTGGGGTGTGTGTGTGTGTTTGTGTGTGTGTGCTTTGAACAGCTTTCCAGTCATTAAATGAAGGTTTAGCTGGTCCTAAATTCAAGAATACACACTGCAATCCTAAGCACATCTCCTCAAAAGTACCGTAAGTCCTATTGTGTTTAATAGTACTTATTCCCAGGAAAGTATGATTAGGATTGCAGCCACAATGAATGAAGACTAAGGAGAGAAGCCCAAGTGTTGCCTGTTCGCCCCCCAACTTTATAAAGCGGAAGAGGCCTAAACCACTTCCAATGATCCACTGTCTGCCCTCGATAATATTTTTTTCTGGCCTGGTTTACACTTCCAAGAGAATGAGATGATTGAGTGGGCTGTTGATAATCCAAAGAGATGGAGTGAAGGAAGTCATAGACTGTCGGTGGTTGCTGTATATTCTACTTCTGTTAATCCTTCCTGATTTATTTTTAAAAGGGAAAAACCCAGTCTTTCCCTGGAAACTTGCTCCCCCCTCTGCTCCCCCAAAACCCAACTGGGACTAAGATCGTCAAAAGGGAATTGCAGGAGCCAAATCCTGTGCATTCTTGAAGACTAGAAGATGCAGGGTCTGATTCAACCCATTAGGGTTTATCTAGCAGAGGTCCCCTTAAATGTTCCCAGGAGACCTCCCACAGCCGTTTTTCTAGTGCTGGATACATTCTAGGCCCCGTTACATCAGCGCTAATTAAGATTGGGCTGCCTATGATTTAAAATGGCATGAATTGAGACAACTGTCCTATTGAGAGTCAGACCACAGATCAATTTGGAATCTCTGCTTTGTCCACCTTGGCTGGAAGGGGGTTTTGAGAGCTTCAAACAGGAGGACTTTCCCAGCTATACCTGGAGATATAATTCCGGATTGAATCTGGAACTCTTCTGCAAGTCATACAATGCTGAATTCATTTGCACCTTCATGGTGATGAGGGTGATGAGGATGAGAATGTCATTAATATGGCCATTATTTATTTATTTATTTATTATTAAATAAATTAAATTATTATTTAATTACATTATTAATGAATTAATATGTCATTAATATGGCATGGAAACTTATCTCATATTTATACTGTCTTCTGTTTTCTAGAGGAAAAGAACCAAATTTATTGCCCTTGATTTCCTAACGGAATGGTTATACAAGTAAGCTGATTCTGGTTTAAAATATTCTACAGTCTCAAAAAAATTTTATTGTTTATACACCATAGAGAACGATATGTTTGACATTCATTTCAAAATACGTCTTCTTTTACTTACATGATCAGTCACAACCGAAAGAGAGAAGAGGAGCCCTTTGTGGAATTCTTTGAGATCCCTTTTGTGAAGGAGTGGCTCAAGGACCAGTAAGTGTGGCTTGGGATTCCCAAACAAGGTTTCCCCTTGGTATACCCGCTCTTCCTCCTTTCTAGCCAATTCAGTGGTTCCCAGATGTTTTTGTTGGGCGGCTCTCTTGACCTACTGGGTCACTGGCTGTAGTTCCCCATTACTGAAGTGGCAGGTTTTTCACAATGATCCTGCATCTCCCCTTGCTAGTTTCTGGGGCTCCCTGGGGAGCCACAGCTCTCAGTCTGGGAACCACTGAGTTTTATCCACTGAACCAAGTGGATAAAAGGATTCCCCAGTTTCCATTTCCTTTATTACTCTTGTGTAATAAAGACTCTTTGACCAGATGCCGTTTTTGCCAGATATTACATTTATGATCAGACAGTCAGGGATTTCTGTTTGAGAAACCCAAATGCTTTTCAATTCTTAAATAAACCTTTAAATTCATTCGGTTTGCCCAGCAGTTTCAATATAACTGCCGTGCGTGTTGGTGGTGGTGATGTGTGAATCGGACCCAAAGAGGACGCTTTCAAAAACTGCATCAGGGTGCAGATTCACATGTTGCAAAGTACCTAATGGTTGCCTTCCTACAGTCCTTTCCCCCCGGAGTTTAGGAACAGAAGCCTGCAATGCGCACAGCAGTAGTATCATAATTTGTGGACTAAATATGTAAACATTCCCCCCTATGCCTATCAAACAAGGAAGATCGCACTTACAATATTAATACACACATCAGTCTTCAGCAGGACATGGTTTGTGGAGTGCAGATGGAAAGGGGTGGCAGATCTGTGCTTGGAGGTTCATTGGAACCATCGCAGACGCATTGGGCAGGGATGTGATGGGAGAAGGACTGAGCACTAAAATGTTCCAGAGCCTCATTTACAGGAAGGAATGCTGGAGGACGACAGGAAATAGCCTGTATTGCTGTGTTTGTGCCTCTTCCTGTGCCATCTGCCTATGGCCAGCTGATACACTGGAGTGCGCCAAGCAAGCTTTCCCCTCCCTTTCATATTCAAATGTGCCTGGTTCTGCTAGCCTCAGCTGTCTTTTTCAGTTGACATCACTGTTTGCTGTTCTCAGCTGGCCAATAGGGCTAATTTTGCACGGTTGACTGGCTACTTTCTTCCCCACAATGCACCAGAGTCGTTCTATGGCTTTGTAATATTTCAGCGCACAATGTCTCTACCTCCACTTCTGCCATAAGCAGTGACTTTTTTAAAACTTTCCAGTCCATTCCTAAACGGGACATTTTCTTCCGGATGGAACAAGAGGAGAGGTCCACCTAGAACCTGTTTATCACACTGCTGTCCAAAGGGAGCCGGTGTCATCCAGAGAGAAACAGGCCTGCATATTTGTGGCACATCACACATTTGTGCTTCTCTGGCGAACCCTCTGTGCAATGGCACAATAGAGAAACATAGTTCCTGGGATTGGGGTTCCCAGCACAGGGCTGCAACTGCAGGGCTTAGCCCTCCTAGGGACGTGCCAGGTTCCTGACCTTCCCTTAGCAAGCCATCACGTGGCATGAGTGCTGGAAGGATGACTATCCCTACAAACCAGAGTAACTAAGGGAAGACGTAAGAGGCACTTACTCTGGATTGCTCTATGCATTTCCCATAGGTTTCCCAAAGGTGGCACCATAAACACATCAGTTTAAAAGGTTCCATAGTTAATCTGGATGGTAGCCTAAGAAGAATAATCAAATAGCTTTTTGGCCATGAAGTCCATTGAATGACCTCTGGATGATCTATTTCCTTCTCTCTGGGATGGAAATGCAGTTAATAATAATAATAATAATAATAATAATAAGAAGAAGAAGAAGAAGAAGAAGAAGAAGAAGAAGAAGAAGAAGAAGAAGAACATGAGAAGATTACGTGGTATAAGGACCTGCAGATACAAATTCAGAGAATCTGGGAAAAGAAAGCCACTGTGATTCCAATCATAATAGGTGCTCTTGGAGCGATTCCATTGAGTCTCCAGGAACATCTCAATTTCATGGGCCTCCAGAAGATCACAACTCAGTGACAAAAAGCAGCACTCTTGGGAACTTCCCACATCTTGAGACGATTCCTCGTTCCTTGGATAGGAACCGAATCACAATAAAGCCAATTCCTGTCAAACACCAGGTGACTGAAGTAGTACATAATAATGTACGAATAATGTGAGAATCCTAAAAAATTTAGGCTGGCACAACTTACCCTGCGGTTTGGGGAGGCTAGTGCATGTCTGTGGACTGGCCTAACCCTCCCCCAGAAAAGGCACAGATGTGGCATGGAGAGGATCCCCTTTCTCTTGCCCCTCTTATCTCGCTTTCAGCCCTCTCAGTGCACCTTTCCTTGCGCCTCCTCTTCCTTTTGGCACATACAGTTTTGTTTCCAGCTGAACTAACAACTTGTGAATCTATTGCCCTTCGTGACCACTTTAGGGACTGTGTTATGTTTTCTGCTCCTCTGCTTGTGCCTGTTTTCAGCTGGATGACTTAAACCAAAGCCTAAAGCCCTTCTGGGTAAGACGTATCTTCTTATATGTCAGTGAAATGCTGAGCAAATCCCCCCCCCCAAAAAAATCTCCCTGGAAATAATAACAGGAAGAGATTGCTTCCTGCATTTGCAGGCTGTGCTAAAATCTGGAAGGACCCCCCTCCCCTCCTGCCAGTCACACAGTCCCCTTTCCATCCTGTTTGAGAAGCGATGCTGCTGTATGCTGTATACGAAGTGAGCATGCTCTGTTCCAAAAGACACTGGAACAAGAATCACTGCAGGGGCTGTCGTACTAGATTGTCAGACGCGGTGTATGTCAAAATGCACCCAGCTCGCTTGGCCCAGATCAGCACCTGCATTCTCCATGTGCAGCTCAGTATTGCAGTGTTCATCAAGGCCAAAGACATCTCTGCACACGTGCATGTGTGCATGCGTAACAACCACTGAGAACTTTATCTTAAAAATAACACACTGGGTGTTTGAACTCCCTAGCCTTGTAGCCTGCAATTCTCCGGTTTGCAAATCTTTTAATAACCATGATCTCTCATGTCTGGGTTTGTACACCACCCAAGGAATGGCCATCACTCTGGAATCTTCTTGGAGCACTGCAATTTCCAATTTTTGCAGTATCCCTAGACACTGGCCACTGAGCGCATAATATGTATTTCTGGAGCAGTGGCATAGCTAAAGGGGTGGCAATTGCACTGGGAAACAAGCTTTCCGTGGCATCAAATTTGAGTTTGACACTAGTGGCCAAATTTCTGAAAACTGGTATGTATAATACATTGGTACATTATATTGTACATCAAGGGTGTCAAACTCATTTCATACAGAGGGTCGCAATAGCATTAAGGGTGTCTCCCAAACGCCGCAATCCATTTTTTTGCATGTCTACTCAGAAGTACCCTCCTTCCTCCTGGGCTCTTTCTCCGGCTCAAAATCAAGTGTGATGCCACCACTACTGAGCTGCTTCTGGGGTTGGGGAGATCACTCGAGGGCCACACCTATGCCTGCAAAGGGCTGCATGCGGCCCTCGGGCCACCAGTTTGACATGCCTGTTGTACATTATATTGGAAAAGGTAATTTAAGGTTGAATGTAATGAAATAAACCATGGCTGCAAGCTTAAACACACTTTACTGGGAGTAGGACCCATTGACTACAATAGAACTTAGGATTGCACTGTATGTTGATTTGATCATCTGTATTTACTTGTATTTATTTACTTAAAATTTGATTTCATCATGGGAGGGGGTTACAAAATCTCCTTTAATACCAGAAGCCTTAGCTGTGTCACTTCCAGGGCATTATTTTGCCCTTGGTGCTGGGATAGATGCTGTTCTGGAGAGGTCTCAAGCAAGGCAGGCAGTAACAGAAGACCTTATCTCCAAATAACTGTACCATCAAACTCAACCGCACCAGAATCTCACCCTGAGCATCTCAGAAAGCTTTTTTCCTTAGCCTTTTTCCATTTGGTTCTCTTCCCGTGCAAGTCCGCTACCTCCCTTTGAGACGCCGCCTGGCATTTGCATAATGTAACGTTAACCCTAATTAAGCCTGACGGCTCAAAAGCCACACACTTTCTCTCCGACATTTGATTTGTCTGCCAACCTTTGTCCTTGTCAGATGGGCAGAACTTTTTTAAAAACAACACCACTCCATTCAGCCACAGATTATATGGCCTATAGGTTTGGTGAATCCTTCCCAGTGAACTCTATTCCTGAATTAGGAGAGTTTTGATGCCATATACATCTTACTGAGTTGAGCATCTGGGGGTGAACCTTTGATTTGGAAATAAATACACAACTGATGTTGTCTGTGTCTGGTCCCTTGTCAGCCTTGCTTCGTCTTGTGGTGTCCCAGCTGTCTCCTGCCACAAATAACTTATTCCCTCTTCCTTAATTCCCTGTCGATGGGCTATTGCTCTGCTCATACGCTATTTTTATTTGACCCAACGCCAACTGCTAGTATTCCGGCCGACAAAAATGGACCTGGCATGATTTCCGCTCCTTGAAGCTGGCCTGCTGCAATGATTAACATCTTTGGGCGCCTGCCCCTTCTGAATATCGAGTCCTTCCCTGTTTGACTTGATTTATGTACGCCTTCTCTACTTAAGCCTTGGATCCGTTCCTGACAAAGCCTCGTGACTTAAAAATGAAGCCAATGGAGGTGACCAGCTCTCGTTCTGCAAGGTTACAAAAGGAGATGTTGTTATATTCATACCTAAATGCGTCTTGTAAGGAACAGTCGCTCCAAGATATTCTGGTCTACAAGCTTCCCTTATCTAACAAGGCACCATCCTTTGCTCTTCCCTGAAATGGAAAAAAGAGGGGATAGAGCCTAAAATAGAATTATAGAGTCATAGAATCCTAGAGTTGGAAGGGACCTAGTAGGTCATCTAGTCCACCCACTGCCTGCAGCAGGAAATCCTCCTAGAGTATCTCTGAACGGTGCTGGGGGAGCCTCTGCTTGAAGATCCCCATTGAGGGAGAGTCCACCACCTCCCTTGGCAATCTGTTCCACTGCCGAACCGCCCGAACCATCAGGAATTTTTTCCGGATATCCAACCGGAATCTCCTTTCTTGCAGTTTGTACCCACTGGAGAATAGAGAGGTGAGCTAGAACATCTCCAACTGCTCTTCTTTCTGCTAGCCTCATATTGTCTTCCTCTTCTTATCAAAACAGGCAATGGGAAGGCAGTGAGCTGCAACGGGGCAAAGGAAGTGGGCAGAGATGGGTGTCGCTTGCAGGTCTGCTACCTGAGGGCAATTGCCTCCATCAACCTCCCTGGACGGGCCGGCTCCTTTAAGAATAAATGCATTCCTGACCTTAAAAATGTTTCCTGCAGATGCTGGCAGAATTTTGAGAACTGGAAAGGAGCACTTTTTCTTCCTGAGGTTATCTTCCAAAGATAACAGTTGAGAGCATCAGCAAACACAATGGGGAAGCCAGGGCTGTGGATGAAAAGGGAAGCAAACCTTATGGATAAACAAAGATTCCTTGCATACTGTATTTCTGACCCAGTTTGAAAGGTATACCTTAGCTAAGCAGAATTATTTCCTCATCCTTTGAGTCCTGACGCAGTGAAATTTGCATAACAGAGTCCCAATCCATTCATTGGAGACATATATAGCCTTGTGCAGCACAGTCGGATCCTAGGTAGGTCTGCTCCAAAATCAATCCTCTTATGTTCAATGGGTCTTGCTCCCTAATAATTATATAGATACCCTATGACTGCAATCCTAAAGACACTTTCCTGGGAGTAAGAGCCAGTGAACACAATGGGGCTTACTTTTGAGTAGACATTGTTAGGATTGTGCTTTATATCTAATTGAGCTGAACATCCCTTATCCAGAATTCTGAAATGCAAATCATTGGAGTACAGGATGAGTAACCCTTAACTGGAATTGTGAAATATGCAATATTAAAAATATTATAAATATTTCTTGAGCTCCAACATTATTATTATTTTTTTACTCTTTTGCCTAAAGAAATAAAATTGCCAACTGGGCTTCGTGCATAAACCTTGTTTTGTGCACAAAAGTATTTTGAAAATATTGTATAAAATTACTTTCAGGCTGTGTAGAGGCATAAGAAACATAAATGAATTTGATGTTCAACTTGGGCCTCCATCCTAAAGAATTCTCGTTATTTGTATTCAAGAATTCCTGCTCCCATATGCTTTGGATAAGGGATGCCTTGATATATACACAGGTGTGTGTATTTTCCGTACCTACCACATTATATATCAAAGCAGAAGACTGTTTTAGCCCTAGCAGTGTGTGGTTTTGACCAGAAAATATCTGTTTTAGTCCAAGGCCACCGATTCCACTTTCTCTGCTGTTAACAGAAGAAGAGGCTACCAACATAATTCAGGCTTTCTGGAGAGGTTATCGGGTAAGCGTCATCTATAATCATGTTGTTTGATGTTGAATCTGTATGACTGCGGGGACCCTGCGGGAAAATCCTTACATAAATTTTAAGTAGCAGGTGCTATAAATAACTATTAAGACCCTGATGGTTTGCTAGTGTTTGCAGAGAGGCTGCCTCCTGTTTGAGATCTTATGGGAAGGGGAAACGGGCAGCAAGGCTCACCCCTCGTTTTCCACAAATAAGAGGTTCCGAGATGAAATTGGCTTAATGAGGGACAAGGAGCTGTCAGTGTCCCCGACTTCCATTTAGCGCACTGTCCTGTCGCGGAAGAGAACATCTGATAAAATGCCCCAGTCTCATGTTTGAGCATGTGAATCAGCAGCACGGGCAAGGGAGGCAGTCATGTACCAGACAGCCGAAAAAAAGAACATCAGGTGGAGACATTTGGGAGGAAAGGGGGCAAAGAAGGACATGAAAGAGAAAAAATAGTTTGAGAAGATAAAGATGGATATAGAATCATAGAATCCTAGAGTTGGAAGGAACCTAGTAGGTCATCTAGTCCAACCCCCTGCCTGCAGCAGGAAATCCTCCTAGAACATCCCCGACAGGTGCTCATCAAGCCTCTGCTTGAAGACCTCCAGTGAGGGAGAGTCCACCACCTCCCTTGGCAATCTCTTCCACTGCTGAACCGCCCGAACTGTCAGGAATTTTTTCCGGATATCCAGCGGTTATACAATCCTAGGTTTTGTTTCGTCGCTCACCACATCCTGGCCCTATAATTCTGGGACACCTCTGATAGCTTCTGAATACTGCTTATTTGGGAGGGGGTAAGATCAGTGGATTGCTCTTGCTTTGAGCACTCTTCTGCTCAAGGGCTTCCTCAAAATATCTGCTGGACCCTGGAGTGAATCAGGATGTCGGAGCAGATAAAACCTTGGCCTAATCTAGGGGGGCTGCTCCTCCATTCTTGCTCCCGGTTGCACTGCTCTTTGTATCTGTGGAAAGTTGCCCAGCCTTGCTCTAGCAGCAGCACACATGTGCTCTGAAAGGTCATGGGGAAAGAGCACTGCCCCAGCCTGCTGAAATTTCCTCCCGTGACCTTTTAAAGCCAGGAGAAATTGCCCGCCTGCAGCTGTTTGCCTGACAAGAGTCGCACCATTGCTTTGTCCAGGTTACTTTTTGGGGATCAGACCAGCGAAGACTCTTGTGGTCACCAGTATCTACCACAGCCCCAGACTATTGCCAAAGGAATGAGAAGGGAATGGTTCAAGAGACCATCTTTATCAGTGCCTCAGTATTACTGAAGAGAAACAAACCACTGAGTAGGGTCAGTAAGAATCCACCATTAATGGGACATTACAGTTGTGACCACAGACATCGGAGAGCTCTAGGACAGCATTATTCAACTTGTGGTTTGCACACCACCAGTGGTACTTGAGGGGTTGTATCGTGTGTGGTACCCAGAGTCCCAGTAGTGAGACCACAACACAATATCAATATACAGTAATAGGAGGTTTTGGCTTGGTGGGCAGTGTCCTGTTTGTGTGTGCTTGAAAAAGCCCATCTACTCACCTTAAGCCTCTTACTACTGTTTGTAGTGTCATATCTGGTCTCCCAACCTGGAAAGTAGTTGAAATTGATGTTATCAATATTAAAAAGGTAAAGGTGTCCCCTGCCCTATTAGTTGTGACTGAATCTAGGGAGTGGTGCTCATCCCCATTTCTTAAGCCATAGAGCCAGCCAGTGTTGTCTGAAGATGCCTCCGTGATCATGTGGCCCACATGCACACAAAACGCTATTACCCTCCCACCTACATGGTACCTATTAATCTACTTGCATTGACATGCTTTCAAACTACTAGGTTGGCAGGAGCTTGGCAGGGGAGGGGAGCTCACTCCATCTTGTGGTACTTGGGTAGCTGCTGACCTGCCAAACTTCAGATTGATAGGCACAGCACCTTAACCATTGAGCTGGTGATCAGATCAACCATAAAAAGTGGTACATTGAGGGTCAAGTCACTCTTGTCTGTTAGAAGGTCCTTACAGTTGGACCTTCAAAGCTGACTTCCTCTTCCAGTAGTCTGTTGGTTCTCTTCATTGGCCTCCAGCTTGTCCTTCTCTCACTCCTGATCACCTGGCTGTTTTACACAGGGGTAAATGTATATATGCATGCTATTTACGGCCTTTTTAGCCACACCAGATGCTGTTTTAGGACTTCCAATCAGAGCACGTTACCATAGTCTCTTGAGACTGAAGGATGCCAATGATGATGATGGGTAAAGAGGACCACCTACCCACCAATCTGATATTTTATCTGGTACCCACCAACCTGTGAATATTCTGGTTAATAATATCTTTTGGTTGTTTTAATGCCTCTTGTCTCTCTTTTAGCCTTTGTAACTTTTCCTTTAGTCCTTGTCTTCACCTTTTTCTGACTCCCATGAAAACATTAATTAGCACCGACACTCCGACTTCAGGCGCCCCGATTGCCAGGCATTTGTTACCTCCCAACTTAGTATTTGTTGAATTAACACCACAAAGTTGCTAAGATACTTGACACAAAAGGGTCTGAAAGAGAGAACTTCCCCCATCATAGTTTAAACACAGTACTGGGTGCAGTTTTAGATGGAAATGAGGGTGCAGCAGGCCTCCGTCACTCTGTGCAGACTATGGTATTGTGCTCGGCGCTGCATACGCTGCATGCGAAGCACGAAAGCCTGGGTTGGATTGTTATGGAGGATAGGCTGTTACCCAAGCAGCAAATCCCCCCTCTCCATGCCACTGAATGAGTCCAATGGAAAGGCAGAGCCCATACGATTGGATCCGGCTGGTGTCGCAGAGCTGGGCTAAGGACAGGAGCTCATCCTGTCTAGTGGGGCCGACGTGGGTCTCGAACCCTGGCCTGCTGGTTAACAGGCACAGTGACTTAACCGCTTGCGCCACCCACAGCCGTTGAGCTGTTGACAAATGAGGGTGACCAGATGCCAAACCCAAAGTTCCTGAACCCCAAGTCAAAAATTCCTACCCACTTGAAAAAATGCTAAAAAAATGTATTTTTTGTTTTTATAGTTTTTGTTTTTTTGTTTTTTTGGCCATAACTTTTTATAGGAAGGAGATTTTTTTGCATTGGATTCTGCTCTTCAATACGAATCCAACGACATATGACATGATGGTGTACTGCGCACCATCGCGAAGTTCAAAAATGAAGACAAAATGTAGGACGATGAAGCGAAAATGTAGGACACCCGTACAGGAGGCTAAAAATCTGGACAAATCCAGGTTTTTCAGGTCATATGGTCACCCTTGCCATCTTAACCTCACTTCCCTGGGAGGAAGTACTATTGAACACAATGGGACTTACTTTTGAGTATGCAAGCTTAGGATTGCAGTGTAAAACAGCAACAACAACACCTTTGGTTCCAATGCTTTCTTTGCAAATCATCTGAATGCCATTAGATGTTGGAGGTTCAAATTGTTTCAGATTTGTGCATTTAGTAATTTAAGTGATCAAGAAATGTTTCAAGGGTACAGCAAGGGTAGCAGCAAAATGTGATCAGCGAGTTCAGGAGATCAAGCTCCATGTGCCAGACTAGATCTGAGATAACTTATGTCTTATCTAGAGCCCACAAAAGGCTCTTTTTAACCATTTTTTCCATCAGAGGCTGCCAGAAATTTAAGTAAAACTGGTATCTGGCCAGTCCCCGGGTAAGGAGGACAGAGTTTGCTAGGTCTGGGGGCATCACTTAGATATTAGAGTGGAGGCTGGGATGAGGCTGAAATGATCTCTTTGCCTATGATGTACAGCAGTGGTTTCCAAACATTCCCGTTTGGGTTCTCCCTTGACTATTGGGATGTTGGCCATGGCTCCCCTTTAGGGCTACAGTCTTACATCTTGGATAGTTTGATGAGGTTTTGATGGATAGTTTGATGGGTTTGATGAGGATAGTTTGATGGGTTTGATAGTTTGATGGGTTTGTGTGGCTCCCCAGGCTGGTTCTGTGACACCCTAGAGAGCCACAGGAATCATTGATGTACAGCTGAAGCAAATAGACTTGCTCTTCCTTTCCAGGAACTGGTTCTGTACGGGCACAATCCAGAGTAACTATGGGGAGTCCTTGCTCTGACATAAGAACAATTTACTCTGGATTGCGATATGAATTTCCCATAGGTTTTTACTAGGTGGTGCTGTCACTATGTCAACATACATGTCTCTTACGTGCTCCCGTAGTCTGGATTGTAGGATATGTCTTTTGCCAAGCTTCAATCATCAGCTGTGGTCTTACAGATGTGGTTGTCCATGGTCATCATCTGTGGTTGATGTGATCATCTTCTGTGGTCTTATATCATCTATGGTCAACTGTGGTGACTTTGTCTTTGGAGACCCGTTAGCATCCACTAGAAGCCGGACATTTGACTCTGGACCCGCTAAGATTTCTGACTGACTTTCTCTTTGGTCCTCTTCCAGATCCGCTGCGAACCTGAGGTTCAAGAGCTGCGACAGTGGCAGAGACATTTGAGGGAAACAAAGTACATTATTAGAAGGGTTAGAGAGTTCTGGAAAAAACAAGAAAAAAAAGGTAAATGGGAAGGAATTGCGGATGTTTGCTATAGGTAGAATCATCTGATGTCCTGAGGTGGGGAGCAAAGGGAAGCTAATGACTGGGACACATTGGTCCAAGTTGTAGCCGCCACTCCATTTCATCCACGGGGTTGTTGAGGGTTGCAGGTGGCAACTGGACTGGGTCTGAGCGCTTTACAGTGGCATCACTAAGGTTTGCATTACCAGGTGCAGGAAGCAGGCATATCAGCCCTACAATGAACGTCCTCCAATGTAGCAAGTTGGGCCGTCTTCTGGTAGGCGGGTGGGTGTAATGATGCACCATTGCCCCCCACTGGTTTTATAGCTACAACTTTTTATAGAATATAGACATCAGGGTGCTTTGTTTCATTGCATTCTGTATGAAAGTGTGCATTGATTGGTCTATAACATTATCCCTACAATCCAGAGTAAATCCGGGAGCATGCAAGAGACATTACATGCACCTGTAGTTACTGCACCACCTAGTGAAAACCTATGCGAAATTAATATTGAAAGTGTTCTTTCACCGGAGCAAGGACTCCCCATAGTTACTCTGGATTGCACCCAAAGTTTGTTAGAAAATACCAAGATTTAAAAGTTTTAGCCAGTTGTGGTGTCACCACCTTGTGTGCTTCACCCAGTACAGCCCACACCCCTTGCACCCCCAGGTTCTTTACAACCTCGTACTATTTATTCCCACTAATGTTGGGAATCATTCCTGAACCTGAATTTTTTTTATAATATCGCTTCCTCACAAGATTTGTGTCTACTGTAAAGGTGCACAACTGATGTGACGGGGCATTGCGTAACAACCCATGTTGCGGAACACAGTGGTTTGGAATAGTTTTGCCCTTGATTTTGGTGAAACGTCCGGAAGTGTAATTCATCCGTTGTGTGCATGAGGCATCACGATGACATTCTGTCCAACACAATGGTAATCTCTGTGCCGATGTTTTGCTAGGAGGACAACTGGTTCTCTGTCCAAAGTGCCGCCATTTGCGTTCACTCATTTATTTGGGCTCCCTTGTGCTGCTTGCGGTTGTCAATTAGCCATATGTGGTGCCGAGGGCTGATGGGGGCGGAGGTTCATGAGCTTCCCCTAGAATTGCTTGGTCACCCATACAGATGGCCCTCCATCTGGTACCCATCCAAAGGTGGAATGGAGCTGCTGCAATTTTTTTGAGAAACACTTTTCTTTTTTAAAGCAAAGTTAGGTCAAAACACACAGCCAAAAGCTCAGTGAGGTTGCAATCCTAAAGACACTTTCCTGGGAGTAAGACCCATTGAACACAATGGGGCTTGCTTTTGAGTCGACATGCTTAGGATTGTGATTTGAGCCAATCCTATTTCTCAGATGTTGTTAGGTTCACCGCCTTATGGAATATTTAAGGTTGTCAACCGGCTGGCTAGGAACAGATTCACAAAATACCCTCTCAACAAAAACTCTTATTTACAGGAAGAGGAGGAGGAGGAGTAGAACGGGATTTCCCCCTATTTCCTAAAATGTGGGTTTTCTCTCCCATGCCCCAGATCTTGCTCTTTCCACCCACCTCTTTGGATTCCACCCACAATCAATTGGTGACTCCCCAAGAGGGGGTAGCAGGTCTTGGGTGGGTTGGGGGTTAAATCCTTAAAGCCCTTCCTCTTTGGGAGCTCATCACATGGTCACAAAATTGGACAATCTGCCCAAACAAAGGCACCTCTGTGTTTTGAAAACAGCAGCCCTCCTCTTCATAGACTCGCACAAAAGGGACCGCTCCTTTTCCGTGACTTCACATTTTCGTGTCGAAATGGGTCATGCATGTCAAGAGTGGGCTGTGTTCATCCCCCACGCAACCCACGGAATGCCTGAAATTATAATTTTAGCTTGACAGCACAGTCCTATCTGGTTCAAGGCCCTATGGATGATCTGAAGGAGTTTTTTCAGGAAGATGTGCTAAGGAGCTGTTGGGTTGGGCCCGAGTCGTTCTGGATCCTGCCAGCTCTAGGCACTTTTTGAGAAGCAGGCTTCATTCTTTGACCAGTAGATGTAGAAGATCAGTAGAGTCAGAAGACCAGAAGTGGAAGACTTGCATGTGGAAGATCCCTGGGGCAATCCCTAGCAATTCCAGCTAGGGCAGATATAGGGTTTAATGCTCCAGATATCACTGCCAGTCAGGGCTAACAGCACTAAGAGCCCAATCTTATGGATGTCCATATAGAAATCCCATTATCACTGATCCAGCTTACTCCCAGGAACGAGTAGACAGGATTGTGGCCTGTATGGACCAGTGATATGAGTTAGTAGCTTCCTGTGTTCTTTTTTTAAAATAATACTTTTATTCAAACAATTATATAAAATTTATTCGTACATTACAACAATAGCAAAGCAACAAATTAAATCATTTAAATTTTCTAACTTATCCAACTATTCACTGACAATCTCATTTATTTTCAAGAAAGCGTCAAAGATCAATGTCCACGTATTGAACACAAAGAGTAGCTAAAGCTGCAGTGGGGTTTGCCTTGATGTCTGCCCCATTAGACACAGTGGGACTTACTTTCCAAGCAGGCATGTGTAGGAATGAGCCATAAGGAGGTTAGGATCCAAGACAAAAGGGCACATCAAGCTACCTCCTGTTATTCTAGCCCTGTAAGGAGAAGGCTTGAAAGTAGGGTTGCCAGTTTTCCGGGATTGCATTCACATAAGGCAACCATAAAGGCTACTTTCAAATGGATGATCTGCTCATTGAAACTGTGCTCAAAACCTACAGGGGCCAGTATGAAAGTCATCAACCCTTGCTGGTGCTGCACGCTAACTTCAGGGCTTCCCGAATCATATGTCCGGGCATAGCTGTTTACTGAGTGCCTGTAGGCTGATAGGGTTTAACTGGGGCCTATCAGATTTGAATCACTACTATTCACAGAGGAAATTCCATTGATCTGGTGTGCGATCAAATACTGCGTGCCCAAATACGCTAAATGCCCAAACCAATACTTCTATGTTCAGAAATGTCATCGTCGTCATCATCATCATCCTCCTCATCATCGTCGTCACCACTGTTACCTTTGCAAACAAATTCATACCAGGAATTCCAGCGGAAGCCACCTTGAGTGCAGCCCAACACGGAGAGCGTGGACTGTATTGGCCTGGAGCAGTTTCCAAATATTGGAGATGGTTTGAACATTCAGTCTTGGCAGTGACAGCTGAGAATGTAGGGCAAGAGAAATGCCCCCCAGGTGGATTCAGTCACACTGGCACATCCACACCCATGACCAGACGCATCTGCAGAGCACCAGGCCCACAATGGTACATTTCACGTCCATCAGACATAAAGACATTAGTTGTGACTGATAAAGGGTAAAACAGTGTCAAGCTTCAGACAGAATTAGTACTAAAGGTCTGCTCCCTAGTGTGATGCTAAGGATGTAGTGTATTGCATTGATACCCCACCCTTCCTGCAAGGATTCTGGTCTTAGATGGAAACATTTCCTTTCATTTCTTTTCCTTGCCAAAACAACCAAGTCACCGGCCTCGTTCGGCCATGCTGACATGGATTGGCTCTCACTCTGTGTCGCATTCCCGCCTGTGGCGAAAGGGGTCAGATTGCTAAACCGTCTTGGCTTCATTGCCGCTCCCTGGTCCCCGTCAGCTGACTTCCCAAAATAGATAGAGCAACGGCCGTGCACGCTAAATGCCTGGAGCAACTGTGATGGGCTGCTCAGCCAACTAGTAAACCACTGGAGATCATGTCGACCCACACTGGAGCATTGGTGCTGCTGTTCCACATTGTGAGACACTAAAGTACTTTGGGATGGAGTCAGACCACTGGTCACTCTTGCTCAGTTTTGTCAACACTGACCAGCAGGGACTTTGGGTTTCAGGCTGAACTCTACCGGGACACCAGCAGTCCCACATCTTCTAAGCTACAGCTCCCATGGATGGCACACACTGTGTGGCCTTCACCTCCTTAGCAATACCACTGGCTGTTATCTGTGATCCAAAGCAATACTTTAAAACACTTGCAATCACAAGATAAAAAATTACTTACGCAGTGCTTGAGATGCCACTGTAATAAGTACGGGCTCGTGTCCAGTACTTTTCAGTGCTGTTCTGTTCATTGCTGGAGCAATTCCTCTGCTCATGGAACGTGGACAGCTGGTGCCCTGAGGAGTTGACAGTTTTGCCTGTGGATTGCATGTCTACTAGTCTGAGAATTTAAAACAGTAGTTATAGAAGGATCTGGGAACTCTCTTCCAATGCAGTGGGTGTTTTTAGAAGTATCGCATGGTGGGTATTTGTTTTCCTCAGTCCATTTTTAATTTTATGTCATTTAATATCTCCTTTTGGGGAGGGCTATCCTTCAGTGGAAGAGAAAATCCCAGGGAAGAGGAAATCCTTTCATCTCCTGAAAGGATGGACAAGAAAACCCTGTACGAAGCCTTGGAAGAGCTACTCCAATCAGTGTTGCCAGTGGTGAATTTGATGGGTCAGCCAGAGCATGATAGCATCCAGTGTTGCATAGCATGAAATCCCCAGAGCCTTAAAACAGCCATGGAGAGCTATTTGGATCAAAAGGAGATCTTGCAGCTTTTTGAAAAGCTGATGACATTTAGGGGGGGGAAGGGGGTCCTTCTCCACTGACATAGATAATAAATAATCTCTTAAGTCCTGTTTCTCCACAGTTCTTCAACAGGCAGGAAAATCCTGCTACAATAAATTTCCTTCCAGTGATGCTTTTGGGATAGCCAACTTGAACCCAAGACACATCAGTAAAGAACTGTAGGATTTTCCAATCCAGTAATAACCAGATCAAGTTTTGCCACCTTAACCAATCTCAACAAGAGATAACCTCAATAAAAATAGAGAGGGAGATGGTTCTGCTGATGGATTCTGTCGCTTTAAGATCTGAATCTCTTGTTCCATCCAGACAGAAGGTAGCTCGGATTTCATGTGGATGCTGTTGCAAGCATTTCATTAGTCAGCGAGAACACAGTTCCCATTCTATATATATATTTTACACTAAGCCCTTGCTAATAAGTCATCGCTGGTTGCTTGTCTCAAAATGAAACTTCATTTCTGTGCAAGCTTGCCCAACTCCTGGCTCCAAAAACTGTTGTGTTTGCATTGCAGTAGTTATTGCCTCCTTGTTTAAGTCAAGGTGGAGTTCCTTAAATTGCTGAGGCTCTTGTCTTGCATCTCTTGATGAATTCAGGCATAAATCATCACCTTGTTCCATTAGGTGCCATCTGTGTGTGTGTCAAAAGATGTCATTGCCTGAGGATCATTCCCTCCAGGGGGGCATAGCACGTGCTTTGCATCTACAAAATTCACCCTCCTGCAAAAGGATCTGGTAGTGAGAACGGCACTTACCGAAACCCTACAGCAGGAGTTCTCAACCTTTTTATTTTGCAAGTCTCATTTTTAAGTATCTTTTTTTCCAAGCCCCACTACTGCATGGAACATTTATTTAGTTTACTATGAATATTTATCTCCTGCTTTTAAATAAAGTTATACTCATAGTCATTTGCACCCTCATTAATGTAACTAAGAGGGTTCAGAGTCCTGGATGCCACACCTGAGGTCAAGAGTCCTTCCAGATGTGATCAGAAGTGTCTTTCAATTGCATCCAGGAGTCCACGTGCAGGGAGGCCACACACAGATGAAGGTCTCCTTCGAAACTGTTAGCCCCTCTCTGAGTCTCTGAGACCCACACATGGCTACCTGGACTGAGAAGGTCTCATAAAGGTGCTCTTGGTTTTTGCTGAAAACCAGCAGTTTCTTTTGGGGGTGTGTGTGGGGGGGAGTATGACAGAAATTTATGTGCCCTCAGCTGCCACATCCCCTAGCGCCATCACTGTACATCGTACATTGTAAAGGAATGTAGTTGGTGGTTTCCCTGTTCACCAAAGGCAATCCAAAAAGAGACACAGAGTGGACAAAAGGAAGAAGAGAAAAGCTGTTTTTAGGGACAAAGAAACCTGAAATAAACAGTGCAGTCCTATTTGTGTCTACTCAATGTATGTTCCATTGAGTTCAATGGAGCTTACTCAAAGGAAAGTACTCAAAGGATTGCAGCCCAAAGCAGATAGTTCAATTTAAGGCATTTACACATCCTAAAGTGTAAGACAGTGGTTTTCAAAGTGGGGATCGGGACCCCTTTGGGTCAGGGTGATCACAAGAGGGTCTTGTAAGAACCCACAGTGGGTCTTACTTTCAAGCAGATATGAAGGAGCAACCTAGTAAGTTTGACAGGGGGCCCTGGACAGATTTTTAAATTTGAAAGGGGGTCCTGGGCTGAAATGCCTGAATACCACTGCTGTAAGCCATAGCTCCCTAGACAGGGGTAACCAGCAGGGGAGCCATGAAATCCTTGCGCTATATATATATACTGCAGTATGTATATATATATATATATATATATATATATATATATATATATATATATATATATATATATATATATATATATATATATATATATATATATATATATATATATATATATATATATATGATTATAACCCTAACAGGCAACCATGGCCAACAGTAGGTCAAGAGAGCCATTAGTCAAATAAGTTTGGGAACCACCAGTCTAAAGAGATCCACTCGACCACCTTCACCTTGGCTGCTGCCCAAATGAAATTTGGGCACAGTTCCTCAGAAGCAAGCCCTACAGAGTTTAATGGAACTTACTCCTAAGTAAGCCATGTATAGGATTGCAGCCCCTGCCCATCCCCTTATTTGAAAACCTTTGGGAACCTCACTGTTGACTCTTGCTACGAGATTTCATTGTGTCTCCCTCCATTTGATTTCAAGAGCTCATTGAAGTGGACCGCCTTGCCCACCCCCTCCCTCCGTGTTGTGGTCTGATGTCCTTTGAAACACTTGTGCACAAACATCACTGAAAGGCTGCGTTGCGCATCAGTGCGTGTACAGGCGCGGCCATGTGGCAGGGATCCCTGGCTAATTGCCAGCGCACTGCCTGGCAATTAGGCTTTCAGATCACACACAAACGCACACACAAGGTTGCTTCTTGTCTCGCGCATGTTCGTGCTTTAGCATGCGCATCACGTTAGAAGGAGCCCTGACAAACTGCGTATAGTGAACCATTGGCAGGCACTTCTGAGAGCTCTTTAGAGGTGGAAGAGAACATGAAGGAGACTTTCAAAGAGCTAAAGTCCTAACAGTGAATTAGGATATCTGCTTTGCAGGCAGACACCCCCCTCTCGTGCCACTTACGTGTCACCCAGGTAATTTCCGCCACTTGATGTCTTTTGCCTGGAAAGGTGGCAGTGAAGGTTATTTGCAACAACAGTATTAAAATGTGAGCATTAGATCACAAAATGCACACATATAAAATAAAATATATGCTTGGCATTTAGATTGCAAGCTCTGTGTTCAACAATGGCTTTATTGATCACATGTATGTCCTGTCTTCCCCCCCCCCACCTGCCATGATGGAATTCATAACAACCTAATAGGGTCACCAAGCTGTTTGCCTGTTGAACACGGAAAGGCCAGCCTGAGCTGTGTGTTCCAGCTTTAGATGTCCTGCACTGTCAATGACAGCTCAGGCAATAGACCAGTGTTGTTATCCCAAAGCTGAGACCGTCTTGCCCAAGGCCCCTGAATAGGTCTGTGGCAGAGATGAGATATGCACTGGCAACCTTTGGACCATAGCTTGCTTTTAGGGGTAGTGCTGCTGCTGCTGAATTTATGGGGCAAATGATGATGATGATGATGATGATGATGAAATCCCAGCAGTAGATCATGGGCAGTGTCCCAGTGTCCCTTATTTGCCTGGACAGTGTTCCAGGTTAAAGTAGTGGCATCTCCAGATAAGGCTATATTAAAAATGTCAATCTGACGCCCTAAGGGCTCCTACTCTATTAGGGTCCGTATGTACTTGGTACCAAACCATCATGGGAGTGTCGCTGGCTAGAATGTCCTGGTTGTGGGCTTTCTTGTTGACCACTACAAGGAAGGAGATTTCAGTCTGACATCAGGAGGAAATTCTTGATGGTCCAGAGGGTCCAGGGTAGTTCAGCAGTGCAACAGATTGGTCCGCATAATGGAGAAAGGCAGGGTATAAATACCTCAAATAAATAAATTGCCGAGGGAGGGTATAGATTCTCCCTCACCGGAGAGGCTCAACGGGCAGCTATTGGAGATGCTGTAGGAGGATTTCCAGCCACATGCAAGGGGTTGGAATAGAGGGTCTTTCCATCTCTGATTCTAAACAGGATTCTGGAATAGGTGGATCTCTTACCAGATCCAGCAGGGTTCTTAGGGGCAATCTTAAGCATGTCTACTCAGAAGTAAGCCCCATTGTGTTCAGTGAGTCTTACTCCCAAAAAAGTGTCTTTAAGATTGTAGCCTAATCTTGTGGACAAGAGCAAAGTCACAGAGGCAAAGAGACAATTGAGAGAAAAGGGGCAGTGATGATGATGATGATGATGATGATGATGATGATGCCCCTGGGTGTTAAAGATCCAGAGGGGGAAGCTGGCCAAGATGCAGACTGACCACAGGAAGTGAGGAACAGCAGCCTGGCATTTCCTCCATTCACATGAATGGACCGGTCAACCCTTTGGCAGTCAGCTTCTTGTATTCCGCCATGCAGCCCTTGAAGCAAATGCGGACACAGAGTAGGAGGTTGTGCTTTTTACTATTATCATGCTGAGCCTTTGTTCATTGAGGATTGTTTACTCCGGCCGGTCAAAACCTACTATGCCCTTTTTGTCCGGCGGCCTTTCCCAGCTGGCTCATGGCTCTGGGATCACATGGATGGCATTCTTGTTTGGGCAAAAGAGCAGACAAGAACCTATTCTCTCGTTGACATTCCTCTTGCCTTACGGGTACTTGGGAAGGTGGATCACATGGGTCGGAAGGATTTGGGCTGCAGGCGATGACTTTGCTCATGAAACTAGTCCTCTATTAAACCATTTTCATTTTTTTAAGGCCCCTTTTCTATCTAAAGAACATATAAGGAGCCATGCGAGATCTGAAGTATAATAGCCTACCAGCTGTATTGCCCCCCCCCCACTTGATGATGACGATGATGGCTGTTAAAGATCCAAAGTGGGAAGACAGTCTCCAAAAGAGACACATAATGACAGGCCCAAAATTGTCCTAGGTCTATAGCAGTTGTCCCCAAATGATGAGCTGTGAGCCACGAGTCAGGGAAGCACCAGAATTCTTGGGGGGGAAATCCACTGCCCTATATAATGTATTGAATTGCGGACTCATGGGTAACTGTGGCCAATGGCCCAGTAGGTGAACTGAGTCATCAGTTGGGAAAAAATTGGGCTCCTCCACTGGTTTATAGTCTTAACATTCTACCTTTGATCTTGTGTCTCTCCTGCTTTATTTGGTTGCAGTTGGAACAAGGATGGAAGACTCTGCAATACCCAGCCCAGACCTCTCAAAAATTAGACTCCCATTCCCCTTGCCTGCCCCTGCAAAAAAGGAGGTCCAGGGGACAGAGGCAAAGATCAAGGAAGAGAAGGAGGCAGAAGCAGAAGTCAAGGATGAGAAGGAGGCAGGGAAGGGTGACAATGCTCAACCATTGCAGTGATCTTTTGCTGGACATGCTCTTCCTGTCTCCCACAGGTGAGCACTCTTGTGTTGTTTTGATATGCGGTCAGGCTTTTGTCATTCCAGTCCAAAACCCCATCAGCTGCTGTGCGATCTCTAGTCGTGCCGAAAGACTTTCTCTCCACGTCCAATTGTGACCAGTACCCCTCTTCAATACCCTGTCCAGATGGGACAGAGTGTCTTTCAAGGCCAAAGACCCCCCAATAAACCAGCAGCCCAATTCACCACTCACTGACACTCCATAATTCTTTGATGTGACCAGGTTGTGTTCACACCGACTTCCAAGCATGACTGAAGTACCTCCGGTTCTGAATATCCTGTATAAGTGGAAGCTGTGAGTCTGGCTAAAATGGACTAATGATATCTCTGAAGTTATGCTTTAATTTTATGGGATGCTTTTTATGAGATGTTTATGGGAAACATGGACAGTCTTTCCCAGAGATGGCATCACTGGCTAATGGATCACAACCCATTAGAGGCTGGGAATTTCATGCCATTGCTGTGCCTGCCTCATCCTGTCTGCCATGAAGAGGACCAGTGAATTGGACTGCTTGGTTTATTGGGGGGGGGGGGTCTTCAAGAGGGTCTTGCTTCAAGAGGGTCTTCAAGAGGACAGCAGAGGACCTCAAGGGAGTGCTTCCTTTGGCCAAGCGTGATATTCATCCGTATAGCATAGAGTTCTTGCCTAAGAGACTTGTCCGGCTGCTCCCTCACTCACTGGCCAGTGGACCCCCACCATAAAGCTCTGGCAAGCTCCTTTGGGGAGGGCAGTGGCTCAAAGCACTCTGGTAGTGGGGGATCCAGAGCACAGCTTTATGCCTAGAACCCTAATGCCTGTGCCAGTCTTTACCCGGCATTCTGGGTCAAGCAAAACACTGGCTGTATCACTCTCCCTGGTTGAAATAGACAAGAAGATGAAATCCAAGACATGGGTAGGAGCAGTGCTCTTATGATGCTACTTATTTAAAATGTTTGCTATCTGTTCCTATCTTTAGGTTGAAAGAACTTCTGGGACCAGCACTATCACACACCACACACTGCAACACCTGTGGCTTGCCACCTGTGCGTGGCATATATTTGAGACGTATGGCTTGTTAAAAAAACACACCAAAAACTTAAGTCAACATCCAAAAACACAGCCACATCTTGTAAGTAAATAGTAAAGCCTTTATTTTTTTACCTTTTTTGTTAAGAACAGCATTTTGAAAATAAAATGTATTTTTTGCCCATGCTTAACAACTTTTTTTAAATTTTTGTATAGTTTATGTACAGTCCTTATGGTACACATTGATTGTCTTGAAAACCCCTTTGAAAAGATGTACAAGATTTTAAACAGTATGCAACAGTCAGCAGTGGAGAGGGAAAGGGGTACATTATAAAAACGCACATTAATACATTAATAAATATATATTATCAAAACCCATGAGGCTTTTTAGCGCTCGTCAGTTAATAAGAAGCACCTGCTGTGTGTGTAATCCAGCAAAACGGCACAGTAGCCCCAACCTGGTCTCGGTTATAAAAGCTACAGATACTTCCGGTGGTTCTGCCCTTTGGTTAGAACGGAGGTCTCCAGCACAGGAGTTAAGCCTAGTGAGAGGACCCATTTGTAAGTGAATCTGCAAGTACGTTGTAAATTAGCGAGAATCCGAACATGCCCTTGCTTACCTAGTCTCTACATCCGAAATGGTGGGCACACTGACTAGGAGGAGGATGACAGAGTAGCTCTTCAATACCAAGGATATCTGGTTTGGTGTCTTGAGAACGTTTGCCAGGAGAAGTAGACGGTTGATGGGAATGCCCACTCTTGCCCATCTCCACTGTTCCTCCACCTCTCGTCTTCAACATTTTTCTAACCATTTTGGAAAGCCAAGTTCAAACTTTGCAAGCGCCATTTTAGCTTCAACCCCACACACACCCACACGTGCAAGAAAGCTCCAACTATGGTTTACCTATAGAGCTTACCTCCCTGGCCTATGGGACCACAGGTAGCGGAATACTGGGAGTTGTCTACCTTCACCTCTAAGAGCCACTGTAGGGCCACCATCTTCCACACTTCTTGTCTGTTTCCCTATTTTTTTAAAACCAAGGAATAGGGGGAAGCAGGAAGGAAATGGCGTCATCATACATAAGGGCTTGGCTTGCCCCCTCAATTGGGAGATCAGGCTTAAGACCTCTTGGCTATCTATTTAGTCATAATTAAAAACATCTACCAAGTTTTAACAAGACCTTATTTCAAAGAGATTATTGGCCTATATCTAACCCCTGCTTCCAGTTTGCTCCAATTTACCAGCTTCTCTCAATCCATCAGATCAAATTAGTACGTGAGCTAAATGCATTTATCCAATTTTATGGTCCTGATTTGGATCCACCCCTGCTCAATGCACCTATGCGCATGCGGCAAGGCATGAGAGAGAATGCAGTTCATTGCTTCTCTCTGCCATCCCATTCCAAACTTGCTAAGGTGATGGTGGCAAGAATGGCAATAGGATCCTTGCTGGTTTTGGGCAACGCTTTCTCTATGCATGCTGCCCAGAACGCCCATGGAGCCCATTCACGGGAATGTGAGTCTAGCTGTCAGGGAGGTTTATACACCTGTGTTGAGACTGTAGCACTTCAGACTATAGGTTAGCAGTCAAGGCTGAGGTGGCCCAACACCAGTAGATGCTTGAGATGGTGTCCTAAACATTCTCCCCCTAATGCAACAGATCTGCATCCATCTTCTTGCAGTCTTCAGGTGCACACAAATGCACCATTTTATCCTCCTCCTGCTCTCTGGAGTAGTAAAGAGAGGAAGTGCTAAGGAGAGAAGAGTGGTAGGCTAGAATGTCCCTGCCCATTTCTCTTCTGCATTCTGACTTTACCAACGTGGTCACCACGAGGAGGACAAGCTGGCCTTGGTAGGGATTCCCCTGGTGGAATGCTGCACCACCCCAACACCATTCAGTCCCCGCAGACAGAAATCTAGTAAGTCTGGTCAAAAGCAATATTAAAACCCTTTTCCTTATGCAGAAAGCGAGGACCTAAAAATCAAACATTAGTATATAATATTTTTTTTTACTTTCTTTGTAAACCGCTTTGTGAACTTTTAGTTGAAAATCAGTATATAAATACTGTAGATATATAGCAGGGGTG
The DNA here is from genome assembly GCA_030015325.1 of Cryptoblepharus egeriae. NCBI lineage: Eukaryota > Metazoa > Chordata > Lepidosauria > Squamata > Scincidae > Cryptoblepharus > Cryptoblepharus egeriae. The sequence continues at coordinate 1,177,674 of JAREYC010000012.1, read as the reverse complement.
GGCAAACCACAATCCAGGGGCCATATGGGACCCCCAAACCAGCCTGCTGGGAGCTCCCAGTCTCCAATGAGGCCACACTGTCACATGTGCATTATTTTAAGCCCCCCCCCCATTGCCTATGAACAACTTAATTCTCCATGTGTTTCTGGATTGGTCTATGCTTTCTCTGTGCATGCGGTGTGTGACAAACAGTTCATAGTTCTCATGTGATTCTACATGCCGGTGTTGTAGTTCTCATGTATGTTATAAATAATTTCAAATTTAATGATATACATAACTTCTCTATCAATTTCTGTAACCTTTTTCAAATTTGACATGTAAATCCATTCCCTCCCTTAACCCCCGAACTCGGGAGATATCCTAGCATTTGCTCTCCGGGTACAAGCAAGTAGCTTTGGCCTTCCTGCTAAAATCCATGACCACCCCTAATATGCAGAGATCATTTCATCATTCAAGCCCCCCACCCACCCATAACTCAAGACAGAGCCCTACAGTTTGAGCTCCCCCCCCAACAGCGTATGACAGGCGGTTGCAGCCCATGCTTGATAAGTGATAACTCAGCCCAATCTTTAAATTTGGGCACTATAGTATGAGCAAGATATACGAAGAACTCGGGGATGCCTCCCTAGGGATATGGCAGTTCCTCTCCAGGTACAAGCAGGTCACTTTAGCTTTTGCAACGTTTTGTAGTTTTTATTTGAAAGTTATACATCTTCACCATTTGAAAATAGCGCCTTTTTAAATTAGAACGGATGAAACAGTAACAAAAAAACAAAACCTTCACCCTTCAGCTTGCTTTGTAACCTCATGAAGTCGGCCCTGCTCCAGCCATGAGGTCTCTTGAGTTGTCTGAGATGGCAAAGGGGCACCCACATCTTGCCTCCTTCAAGTCGCTGAATATGAAAAAGAGGGCGATAGAACAAGCAGTATAAAAAAGAAGAGAGTGGTGGGCTAGAGTGTCTGCGTCCAAAAGGAAGTGAGGAGGAGGAGATGCCATCTTCTTTTAATTCTGTCCCCCTCCCCTTTGTGAATTTAGGGAGCTGTGTCAGGGTGATGAGGGGAGCAGGATTTGGCACCCAGAGATTTTGACGCAGCCGTCCCTGGGAGTATCGTGAAAAGAGGAACCACCTGAGCAAACTGCTTTTAGCCTGGAGGACCACAACGAGCAATGCTGGCCAGCCCAGAGGATGCAACGAGTGTTTTGCATGCGCTGATGTGCACTGATCGCTAAATAACAAAGGAATGCATGGCTGAATGTCCTTAAAACGAAGGAGAGGAGGAGAACACAGGGCCCTAAGCAGAAGCTAGAGGGAAAAAGCTATTCCATAAAAAATTAAAATGCTCCGTAAAAGACAGAATAGAAAGCAAGTGTCATTGCAGTCAATAGGGCTTCATGGTCAACTTGGAGGGGGGAGCACATTGGAGACCTGAATGTTGTAAATGGAGTTGTGTGTGTATCCTCCATCCCAGGGAGGCACCTCAAATTTTTGCCATCCACAGGGCAATGGTAGTGGGGGGGGGGAAGGTTGATGTCCTATAAAGGTTGGTTTCCTTTAAAATCAGGGTGGTGGGTTCAAAGATCAGCAGTGGGATTTAAGTCTCCCCTCTTCTGTTCACAGTCTGCGACATGAATCCCCCGCAAAGTGAGGCCGCTGGACAACAAGCTCCACCCCCTCCCACAGTTTTGTCATCCCCATGTGGGAAGAGGGGCAAAGTCAGCACTGCCCCATGCTAAGGGTGGGCTGTGCAACTTCCTGCAGCCCTTCCTAGAAACAGGAGCTGGAGGCCACAGTGAATCACTCAGTATATAAAAATAAAATTTTATTGCATTGGACAAGATTCTGACTTGACACATGGCTGCCTCTGCCGTCCACCCGTGTCTAAGCTGGCCTCGCAGCGCAATCTCATCCGTGTTTACTCAGAACTCAGCCTTGCTATAGACAATGGAGGCGACTCCCAGTGAAGTGTGCATCAGGACGGCACATTTCAAAACCAAACAAGTGCACCGTTTGTTTTCAGATGTCATCAGACCCTTTGCTTTAATTCTGGGCATTAAGAAAGAACCATGATGGGTTCAGAGAGGCAGGAAAAAACTTATTCTAGTGCCAACAACGAGGCCACACAATTCTCATGACCTTTGAAATAAGCCCAGGAGAGCAACCTCGGGAGAAAACGCAGCCTTCGGGCCATCTCTGGCGGCAAGAGCTTCGGCTTCGGCAAGGATGCGCTTTTATTTCCTTTCCCATCGAAATGAACAACCAAAGCCTCAGTTTGCCTCGCACACCAACCGGCTCCTTCCCAGAGCCCTCTCTGCCACTGCAGAACACTGTGCCCCTTTTCTCCGTTTTATTTTTTTTAAAAGAGAGTGTGCCTACATCTATTTTTAAATTTAGTTTCAGCTTATATTTGAACGCCAGAGGTTTGGCCTTTGTGGTTAGCTTATCAGTTCAACAGTGCTCACATTTATTGGTTTTAAAAAAGCCTATCACATCTAGGACCTCCCATGCGCCTGGGGTGGGGATGTCGGTTTCTCTTCCCTGGCTGGGTCTTTGCCAGCCTTCAACTCCCTCCGAGCAACACACTGGCGGGGAAATAAAATCTCTCAACGCTTCTCTCTCATCCTCTACAGCCTACGCACTTTTCCTTTTCACCAAAGGTGTCTTCCGGTATAACTCGGTGGTGCCGTTGGAATCTGGAAACAAGGAAACAAAACCATCACTAGGAGGGTGGAGCACAGCTTAACTCAGATTTGCACCCTGGTTAATATGGTTGGCCGCATCCTGGAGGAAGGAGGACGAGCCAAAACTGTCTATAGATCTGCTCTACAATGTGTGTGTCCAACACAATGGGATCCTGATCTACGATGCAAAACTGGCGCTGAGCTGGTCTTGAACTCTCAACTGTTGATGCTCAAATCTGTGTGGCTGCTACGGCAATACAATGCGCTTTCCATGGGTTCGGCACCTACAGATTTGACTCAACATAGGTACTGATCCTGCACCTAGAGGGCCTCCATGACCTCCCAGTCACAGTCAGTGTGTCTTCTGGGTGAGTCCCAACTGTTCCAAAGTGTGGGCAGGCCACGTGCAACTTCACTAAATCCCAGAAGGTCTTCCATGGGTGTCCAGAAGTTTCCAGTTGTTCCAAGCAATCCGGGGAGGCCCTTCCATGGATCCAATTAGCCACAGAAATAGTTATCCATGGTGAGGTCTGAGCATGGGTCACACATGGACACCAAGAGTCCACTGTCCTCCCCCATCTTCCAAGTCAGCCACAGCATGGGTTGGAAGCAATTTATTAGATCAGACAATATTTGTGGTTAAAAAAATAGTGCAGGCCAGCTGATGAAGTCACCTGTCAGTAAATGTTTTTTAAAAAGCCAAGCCAAAGTTTTATGAATGAAAGCTGGCTATGAGTAGCAGTTTAAGCAGCATGGATGCTGTCAGCCATTGGGGGGGGGGGGGAGAGATCACGGAAGCAGCTTACCCAGTTCCCTGGGCGCATTTAAACGCGCACAATGCAAATGAGATTTAAGTAGGCTGTTTGGTTGCAGATCTTTCTCTCTGCGCCACCCTCATGACGATGCTCACCCTCCCCGAAGGCAGATTAACAGGACATCACGCGAATTCTTTGATGCACGCCTCTTTGGAAGGCGGCGCACATTTCAAGCAGCAGAAAACAATTCAAATTATTTATTAGGAACCGTCGCCTTCTGCATGCTCAGCAGCTGAGAGAGGGACTCTTCCAGGAAAATGAAACACCTCATTTTTAAAACAGGAAAACTATTTGGAATTTAATGCCTACAGATGCTTTTCACTGACTTATGAATGAACCTATGGCCAGCTTTGTGGCAAGGAGACAGGGTGCGTTCTGGACAACTGTCTGCTAACCAAATGCACCCAGTCACTGGTGTTCAAGGGCATCTGCATCCTTTTCTTACCCCAGATACTTGTGTTTCAATATATGTATATTTATGTTAATTGCATTAAAAATTTTAAATGCAAAGGATAGGTTAGGGCAGGGATAAGAGAGACTTAGCAGATATAACATGAGGTTTGTTCCCTCATATAGTGGGACATAAATAACTGGGTCACAGATGTCTAGGGTGCATATACCCTAATATCAGGAAGACAGCATTGATTGCACATTTTTTGCTCCCCAAAGAGCAGCCTGAGCAACAAGTATGCAACGGCTCTTGTGAAGAAGCCAGCATATAAATTAAGTTATAATAACACTAATACTAATAATTTAAAATAACTAACTTTAAAATATAATAATACTATTTAATACCATTTCAAATAACTTCTAAAGACCACCCTATTGGGCTCTGCATGCATTATATGCTGCTACTTCACAGTCCTAGAAACTTGGGAAGGGTATGACTTGTGATGACATTACAAAAACCAGTATAGAAAACTCATTTGCTATGTAGTACTGTTGACGACGACGACGACGATGATGATAATAATAATAATAATCAGACATGTCCACAAGCCTTGCAATTCAATCATCTGATGAGGCATTGTATGCTGCTAGATATCACCACCTCCCTCCCCACCTGTAAGTGCAAGGACCTCATTGCATCACAGTTCTGAAACAGAGGTGGAGGCTGGACATGGCGCACCAAGATTTTTCTCCCATAATATTTTTATACTTACAGTCCCACCGTTGAGGACCACCGCCATTTCGGTAGGCTGGTAGACGTTGCTTCGGAAAGGTGCGCTCGGACGGCTTCCCAAGCTGCCGTTGCGAAAGACCGCTGTCCGTAGAGCTGGGTTTGAGGGGAAGAAACAAAAATGTCACCGAGATAACAAGCTGCTTTCCGAGAATGTTGCTTTCTGGCGGATCAGCCCTGCTAGACCAGACCAAAAAGCGCATGGGGCGCATCAACTTGTTCCCTCCTCTAGTGGCCAACTGCGCGCATACAGGAAGCCTGCAAGCAAGACAGGACTGTCTTCTACTGTCCCTCCCAGCGGAATGCTATTCAATGGCTTCATGCAGCTGAACATGGAAACCCAGGCCATTGCATGCAGACATGCACACCGAATAAGGAAATACTCCATCACAAGTACTCATGACATCAATACTCATACTCATGGTGTATATGCAACTAGACCAACATCCAGGGGAGTCTACCCTGAATGTTTTGATTCTTGGTTTTGGCCAAAGCTGGTCAACATACTATGTGTAGCAACTTAAGCCCCACATTCCTTGCTTGGAGAAGTCTCATACTGCCATATTCCTACCAGCAGGAACATCTTTTGGAGATTTGGCCTCATACCCTATGGTAATCCCAAAACCCTTCGACATGCTCTCATACCCTGTGGTTACCCCAAAACTATCATAATGGTGATCCAAACAAGCAAGACCAAAGAGAAATCAACCACTGGAAATCCAGACCATTTCAATTCATGCCCAAACGGTTTCAAGGAGAGAAGGACAGGGAGAGTGATGGAGAGAAGGAAGGTACAAATATCAGAGAATAGGGCTGCAATCCTAATGGCACTTTCTTGGGAGTAAGACCCATTGAACACAATGGAGCTTACTTAGGAGTGGACATGGTTAGGATTGTGCTCTAGATCAACCTCCTGATGAGTTTTTGAACACCACTGAATCGTAGTTGGAAGGGATTTTTGAGGCCATCTAGTGCAACCCCCTGCTCAAAGGAAAATCCTCTAGCCCACCACTTCCAATGGGAACTGCTTCCACCTGCCCTGACTGTTAAGAATATCTCAAGAATATCTTCCTGATCATCCATCCCAAATCTCCTCTCTCGCAGCTCAAGCCCATTAGATCACGTAGCGTGACGTCACATTAACATGACCGCAGCCCTGCAGAATCCCTTTTTTCAGGCTCCTCTGCTTCAGCAGATCCTAAGTGCGCTCTCATGCGTAAGGGCCGCTTGCACACTACGATAAGAGACAGACAGTGCGGCTGCACAAGATAACGGTGAAGAAGGAAAGGCAGGCATTCTGGTTTCCAGAAAATGATCTCTATGTGCAAGTAGGCTGAGCAACACAGCCCATTATAAACTATATTGGCTGCAATCCTAAAGACACTTTCCTGGGAGTAAGACCCACTGAACACAACGGGGCTAACTTTTGAGTAGACATGGTGAGGATTATGCTCATCGTTTGCAATTCCCATGTGGTTGGTAAATAAGCCAACAGGACAAATAGGCACGTTGGGAGTGGTGTTTCTCTTATATTTTGCAGAGGAAGACATAGCATCTTCTGTTCAACCCAGTATAGCAATCTCAGAGCCCAATCCTAGGCATGTCTACTCTGAAGTAAGCCCAATTATAGTCAATGGGGCTTGCTCCCAGAAAAGTGTGGATAGGATTGCGGCCAGAGACTGCAAACCTAACCTTGCTTACTTGGGAGTAAGCCCCATTGACTACCACGTCAGTCCAAGTAGACAGGGATTGGATTGTGCTCTTAGAGCACAATCCTAACCATGTCCACTCAGAAGTAAGTCCCATTGTGTTCAGTGGATCTTACTCCCAGGAAAATGTCTTTAGGATTGCAGCCTAAATCTTCTATTTGTTAAGAGTTGCTAGACTTTTAAGGTACTTACAAGTTTGTTTTTTTCCTCCTGGGAAACATAACTTTCCAGATTGCATTTGCAAGTCTTATATTTCCCAAATATATATTATATCTTATATTATATCTTATATTTCCCAAATATTTTATGGACCCAGCCATAAAATGCTATTTAGAACTGATTGATTGCCTTTGGGGCTTCGCCGCTTTGATGCACCTCTTATAACTGCTCTGTAAGATAAGTCTTATGCCCATTTTGCAGATGGGAAAGACCGAGGCTCAAAGGGAACGGTTTACCTAAGTCTATGCAGCGAAGGCATGGCAAAGGCTAGATCCAAATAGGCTTCCTTCACAGTAAGGTCTTTTAGCCACTATGGCTGCAATCCAAAAGACACTTTCATGGGAGCGAGACTCATTGAACATAATGGGGCTTCCTTTTTGAGTAGACATGGTTAGGATTGTGCTCTACAACATGCAACCTGCAACCTTTGATGACTTTTCTGGAGGATGCTTTCTTTCCAAATTATCCTCAGCCACAAGAAAGGGCGATAACATGGACTGTCAAAGCGTACATTTAAATATACCCACTGAAGGGTTCAAGATGGGGGAACAGAGAATAATCTTTACTGAATTCTGCCGTTCCTGCAAATTCCAATCTATGCTTTGTAACTGGATTGGCTGCTTCGTTCATGGTGACCTATAACATGACCACTTCCAGCGTCATGCCTGATCCCAGGAGCCCAGGAGCTTGAATCTGAGGTCTGCATGTTATTCAGTGGTGGTCTGCAAAGGAATGATGGGCAGCCCAAGACTATAGACCACCTTTGATTCCTGAGTAAGCAAGCCTCGAGGGAGTTTGGAGCAAGACCACTCATTTGCCGGGAGGATCCCAAGAGAAATTCTTCACATCTTTTATGCTCAATCAGGCATCTCTATTGCTGGAACATCACAGGACGGAGCGGCTCCTATTTCACACTTCTAAATATCCTGATGGACCTACTATTCATGGTTGTGACCAGAGCTGGAATGGACATTAAGTGGTGCAAGGCTGTCATTTCCTGGTCCTTCCCAGAGGAGGAGGCACTGGTGGCTTCAACCACCCTGTTCCTTCTCCTCTGGAGGATCCAGAGGAGAAGGAATGGGAATGCCAAGCCTCCATCACCTCCTCCACAACTCCAGCAGAGCCTGGTGGCAGTCATGTGCTACCACTCTAGTTACGATCACTGCTCCATCAACTTCATAATTCCATCCTATGATCAGTGCTCCTCCAACGTCATCACCCAAGACTTTCCCTCCTTCAAATCTGCCATTATCAAATTTCCTGCTGTTTGATTTTACCTTTTCTGCCCAAATACACCTTTAACCCGACACTCTCTCCTAGGGCACCGATGGGTACCAGACAGTTGTACCAGACACATTATACATCCAGAAGGCCCCAGATTTAGTCTATCACCCCTCCGAAAGAGCCTCACCTAGAACCTTAAACAGCTGCCACCAGCCATCGACAGCCTCCCCTCCAACAACAGCATGATAGTTGTGCCGAGTTATGTCAGAGGAACCCTCTTGCACATAAAAACAACAAAGGCAGGTCATTGGGGAGGGGAAAGGGGAATACTGAGCCTTCAGATGTAGGCTGCAGCCTGATGCATTCAACATTTTCCATATCCAAGTTCTAGGTCTTAGCATTTTAAAATTTGCAGGTGTGAACCCGAGCCAAGTATGAATGTATGGACCTTAGATGGCTGGCGTGCTCACCCCCTCCTTGGGCCAGGCGTACCACCTTCAGCTCTGGGACAACCAGTTCTTGCCCCCTTTTGGATTCAACAGCAGATTTGCAGATGCCCATTGATTGCCATTGTGGCAATCACATTGCTACTCCAGAGCAGTTTGCCAAACATCTAAAAATACAGTTTGGGGCCATTTTCAAACTGACAGCAGCTAAAAAAGAGGGGAAGTCAACACTGGATTCTGAACCAGGCAATGGCAAGCGATTCACTAGCTTGCTAGCCAGCACGTTGCCCATCAACTGCATTGCCATGCCTTACTGCATCATGGCACACTCACAGCTGTGCCATGGGATATCCCCAGTGGCCCGTTGTCCCCGTTTTCTCCGGACATTCCCATCTCGACTCTATGAAATCCCACAAAACCCAAGATTGTGGCACCCTAATCACTTGAGGTTTGGGCACCACCTTCTTGGATCTTATGAGATCCACAACTTAGGCACATGGATGAGCCTGGATGAAGAGGCTATGGGATGCCATGACCCAGGCAAGCTTGGCAATCAGTTGTCAAAACCAACCCAAGATGCCATTTTTTTAAATTAGCGCGAGAATCCACTTCCCAAATTGTTCTTCTACACCCCCAGAATCAAGACTTATGCGCTGTATTTACCGGCATTATGCTCATCCATCGAGAAGGCCTTATTTTCCATGTAGCTCCGAGGAAGCTGCAGGTCATCCTCAAAAGCCGTCTCGCGCATGCGCGGCTGCGACGTGTCAAAATAATTGGGCGTGTTCTCTTGTGGGGATGGAAGGATGGAGCAGTGAACCTCCGGGATGGCGTGAAAGATTACAAAGACCCAACCACTGGAGACGAGCGCGATGGCGAGGGTGGGGTCACTCCACTGGTCTCTTCTTCTCAGTTCATTATTGCCATACAAGTACATAGTCAGCCACGCGGCCCAAATCAGGAGCGAGATAAAACTGGTGATGATGAGACACACTCCGTTCTTCTTCCACTTCTTAAATTTCCCGCACACGGTGAAGAACGAAAAACCCAGCGCCACCATCATCAGGAACATCACATACGTGGAAGCCATGGCAAAATCCATTGGCTTATAATCGCAAGCCAATTTCCCGTCCCTCACCACGGTCAGCACCAGCCACTCAGTAGCGATGATGACTTGGACCAAGGCAAGGCAGACGGCGACACCGGCCAGCTGCCACCCGGATGGGCTTTTGCCATGCCGGACTAGTTTCCGTAGTCTCCACGCTTGGGAGAGCAAGCAGGAGAAGCAGAGGGCAAAGAGGACCCCCCACAGAAACCGGCGGACCGAGCATAGAGTCTCGTCTTCCTGAATGATGAAGGCAAACGCCAAACCAAACAGGCCCAGGGTCCCCAGGAGGAAGAGGAAATGCACCCCCAAAGGACTCTTCTTTTCCTTCTCCTTGATGAACGGTAGCCTCACCAGCAGGATCAGCATCAAGAGCACCGTGGTCAGTGCCCCTGCCCCGGCAACTGCCTCCACCACTATTCCCCAGATGGCATCCAGATCACAGAGGTACACATACTGAGGAAGGAGGTCCAGTCCACATCCTCGGGAGGTGCTCGAGTTCTCCGAAGACCCGTATCCAACCACAAAGAGGAGCAGCAAACCAGCAATCGAGGCGGTCCCCATTTTCCTGCCTGTAACAAGAAGGAGGAGCAATCAGATAAAAAGGAAACTTTCTACTCTTTCCATGTTATTTAGAAGACCCATCGCTTCTGACCAGAAGTGGATGTTCTTTGGGATTCAAGGAAGGACTAAGCCGAGTCCAAGGTGGTTATAGAGTAAAAAAGGTTGACTTGCCCAAAAGTAGGACACCCAGGAACATCAACAGCTACAAACGTATGATGTTTCTAAGCACACATGGACATCTCCAGGTACTTCCAGGTGACCCCATTAGCAACACAGTCTCTAGCATCCATCAGCAAAGACCATGGAATCGAAGAGTTGGATGGTACCCAATACATCATCTAGTCCAACCCTCTACCTGTAATAGGAAATCCTCCTAGACGAGAGCATCTCTGACAGGTGCTGGTGGACCCTCTGCTTGAAGATCCCCAGTGCGGAAGAGTCCACCACCTCCCTTGGCAGTCTATAAGTTTTAACCTAATCATAACATTATATCGGGTAGTTGTGTATTCTGACTTTCTAAGGCAGAGGTTCTCAAGTATTTCACTCTGAGACCCCCTTCTGAGAATGACTATCTGTCTTGACATCACCAGAAGTGATGTCACCCGCCTCGCAGTGATGTCATAGCCAGACGTGGCATCAAATTGGAAATGATTCACTGTGATGCCCGAGGTCCACATCTACTCAGAAGAAAATCCTATTGTGTTCAATGAGGTTTCCTCCCAGGAAGGCTTCGTGCCCCATTCCATGTCAGAACCCAGTGCCAGATTCCAAGATGTTGGTGACCAGCTTTTTGTGAACCCCCTGAAATAAAGTCGTGACCCCCTCCCCAAGGGTCCTGACACCCTCTTTGAGAACCACTGTCCTAAGAAAGTCAGTAATTAGCAAGAAAGTTATTAACGGGCAGCATAATACATTACTGGAAATGGAGCCATGGCTTGGCATCAAATTTACTATAAGTCCATTTATTTGCCATACACTAAATAAATATGATTAAACAGTTTATATTCAGCAGATACTGTATTTACTCGAATCTAATGCTCACTTTTCCAGCCAAATTTAGTCTCCAAAATCAGGGAGTGCATTAGATTTGATGGTTAAGGAGATTAGAGTAAGTACAATATTTTTATTATATATTATGAAGTACAATATTTTTATTATATATTTTATTATATATTATAATTGTAGGTATAAGTACAGCAGTGCCTCACATAAAGAGCTTAATTCGTTCTGGAGGCCTGCTCTTTAAGTGAAATGCTCTCTAAGTGAAGCAGATTTTTCCATAGGAAATAATGGAAACTCAGACGATTCGTTCCACTACCCCCCAAATATTCATATAAAAATATTAACTGGATGTAAAAATGATGAGAAAACACTGGAATTGAATTCAAAACATGCATTCAATGTGCAGGATCCTATGAAAACTAAATACACTTTCCTGAGAGTAAGCCCCATTTAACACAATGGGGCTTACTTCTGAGTAGACATGGTTAAGAGGCTGCAATAAAAACACTTTCCTGGGAGTAAGCCCCATTTAACACAATGGGGCTTATTTCTGAGTAGACATGGTTAAGAGGCTGCAATCAAAGACACTTTCCTGGGAGTAAGCCCCACTGAACACAATGGGGCTTACTTCTGAGTAGACATGGTTAAGAGGCTGCAATAAAAAACACTTTCCTGGGAGTAAGCCCCATTTAACACAATGGGGCTTACTTCTGAGTAGACATGGTTAAGCGGCTGCAATCCAAGACACTTCCCTGGGAGGCTTACCTGGGCTGCTGCTGGAGGTTCAAGGTGGTCAGTGGGGGCACTTGGGGCAGGTAGGGGCAGCTGCCTCTGGCACCTCCAGGCAACTGCCCCCAAGTTGGGGGCAGTTAGAGGCAGCAGGGCTGGCCAGTAGCCCTTTTAAAGAGGCTCCATGTGGAGCGTCAGGGCTGCATAGCACGCGTGGCCATAATGCGCTTGCTTGTTAAGTGAAGCGGAACTTGTTATGTGAAGCAAGATTTCTTGGGAAATGTTTGCTTGTTATGTGAAACGCTCATTAAGCGAGGTACCACAGTATAGGATGCGCATTAGATTTGATGGCACATTAGATTTGAGTAAATGCGGTAATTGGCCAGGCTAGAACTCACTAGGAGCTTCTGGAAAAGGCAGTACTTCAGAATGGTCAGCTGTGATGGAGATCATTTAATTTTTATCTCAGTGTGTTAGGAAAACCGGATTGTGAGAAAATTCCCAGAGGTTGGGAGCCCCATAAAAAATGGATGTCCAGCTGGAACAGCCGTTACACATGTCCACCTCTATAGGAAGCTGCCTTCTATTTTGGGGCGTATTAAGGGATCTGGTGGGCCCGATAGATGGTTATGGCATTAAAAGTGATGGAACAGAATGAGGTTTAATTTAAAATAAAGACTAACATTTTCCTCCCACCCTTCATCCACCTACCCTGACATTTCCAGGCAAGAACTTGGGCTGACATGGCCAACCCAAACTCTGAATCCTTGCAATGCTTGTGGGGCGACGCTCATGGTGGGAAGCCACCGGCATTCATCCACCTCCAGGTTCCGTAACGGATATCTCAACTGTAGATATCCAGGAGGCGTTAACTGTTAACTCACAGCGTCCCTGTGGAATGTCGTCATTCCAAAACACGGTGGAAGAGCTTAGAGTTAGAGTTCTCTCCTTACCTTAACACCAGATTACAGGCATGCAGATAACAAGGTCAGGAAAGTAGCTACCTGTTAGGGACAACATCTCTTGACATGTCAAGAGGGACTCATGCCTGATCCTATTGAACTTTCCTGTACTGATGCAGCCATACCAGTGAAGCATGCACTATATCCTCAGGTTTTTTCCGTTTGTTTGGGGTGAAAGGTTGGGTTGGGGGGGGAGAATCAGGAATGCCCAAAGAGAAGGTTTCTTCCCTTACCACGGAACTAGATTGGGGCTGGATCAACATTGGAAAGTTGGATAGGATTTGGCCCTAAGTATTATGGATTCTGTTTTTTCAATAATTCCCACCACTGGGACCGACTGTTCCCAACTGTGATATCAATAAGAAATAAATGATGGTGCATCTTTATTTCTGGGGTGACTTTTTTCCAAGTGACAGGTCTTGGGGGCAGGTGGAGGTGGGTCAAACCACTATGCCCCTCAAGCCTTGGGGTGATTCATATGGGAAATGGTTTGATATTTTTTTTTATGCAAATACAAATATAAATAATATAAATATTATTTCTCTCTAGATCAGCTATTCAAAAAGTCTCATAAAGCTAGGTAAGTCCTAACAGCACTAAAATGTTTTGAATGAGAAGCTACGGTTGTGAATCTGGGACTCTGCAAAGCCCTGAGCTCCTGAGTCGGTCTCCCATAACCACCATCCATACTCATCCAAGGCATCAAACCCACAAGGACAACTCAGATTTGAGAAAGGAAAGGCTCTAGTTCTCTAGGAAAGGCTGCAGTTCTAGAAGGAAGCCTGATCTGACAAGCTGCAGCGTGCCCAGAATTGATGGCAAGCAAGATTTCTGCCCAGCCTGAGCCAAGGAAGCCAGTTTCCGAACCGAGAATCAAAGCAAACGACAGCTGACGGGCGATCAGGCCACTCTGGGATGCTGCTCCGCGATGAAAATTAATCACGGGAATGTGCTTTGGTGTGCGGAAAACGCAGCCACCACAATGGATTCCTCTCCACGTCTGCAGAACAATACGGCGCGCTGCACCTCGGCTGCAAAAATCACACCTCAACGTGAAAAACGAGGACAGAAGTGGCATGAAAAAGGGTCACTGGGTATTTTGAGGAGTCAGAAGGAGGAATCCAACCCCCCCCCCCAAACTCAAGTAAAGCTGTATTGAATTAGCCATCACATATCCAACTCTCTTGACCATCACGAGGACTAGTAACCCTTCCCAATCCATGATCAAATCTCAAAAATGCAATGCATACGGTCCACAAGCCGCTGTCCTTAAACTGGCTACTCCAAAGCCCTTGATAGCTCCAGGGTTCTGGTTCAGCTGCCTGGTTGAGGCTTGAAAGACAGCAAGAGGGAGAACATTCTGTCCAAATGTTGATGCTGCTTCTGGGGCTGCATTTAAGCCAATTGGGCCCTGCACCGAAGGGGGCACCAAGCTAGAGTAAATCTTAAATATACACAATGGATACCATATGGCAGGTTTAATAAAGAGCAGGCCTCCATCAGTCTTGGAAGACTCTGGTATCGTGCTTGGCGCTGCATATGCGGCATGCAAAGCACGAAAGCCTGGGTTGGATTGTTATGGAGAATAGGCTGTTACCCAAGCAGCAAATCCCCCCTCTCCACGCCACTGAATGAGTCCAGTGGAACGGCAGAGCCGATACAATTGGATCCAGCTGGCGTCGCAGAGCTGGGCTAAGGACAGGAGCTCACCCTGTCTTGTGGGGCCGACCTGGGTCTCGAACCCTGGCCTGCTGGTTAATAGGCACAGCGTCTTAACCACTTGCGCCACCCACAGCAACCATGCTGAATTTTCTTCAAAATTATTAAATCAAGAAGAAATTATTGGTGGATCCAGTGGGTGAACAGTCTGTGGAACTCCTTGCCACAGGATACGATGATGGTGTTTGGTCTGGATGCCTTGAAAAGGGGACTGGGCAGAGTTCTTGAAAATCCATCATAGGTTGAAAGTTGTGATGGGGAACATGCAAGCTCCTGGTTTTAGAAAGTAGACTACTTCAGAAGGTCAGGTGCTCAAGGAGGGTCTCCGGTATCCTGTGTTCCTGGAGGTTCAGCGGTACCATGCTTAACAAGTGCCTCGCTTAACAAGTGATCCACATAACAAGCAAACATTTCTCTAGGATTCTGCCTCACATAACAAGGGTTGCTTCACTTAACAAGCACACTCGGCAGTTGGGGCAGACGCGCTGGCTGGCAGTCCTTTTAAAAAGCATCAGGGCTGCCCGTAGTGAAAGCAACACTTCCACACTGTTCCTTCTGTGGCTGGAGGGAGAGAAGAGCAGTGGAGAAGAGGGAAGCAGCTCAGGGTAGCCAGAAGGGAGCAGGGGAGAGAGGATCAGGATGGAGACAAGGAGAAAGTGGGGAGACACTTTGATGGTGTCTTGGATTGCCGCCTCCTAACCATGTCTACCCAGAAGTAAGCCCCATTGTGTTAAATGGGGCTTACTTCCAGGAAAATGTCTTTAGGATTGCAGCCTAAGTAGACTTCATAGGATCATGTTTTGAACTCAATTCCAGTGTTTTGTCATCATTTAAACAAGGTGGCGCAAGTGATTAAGACGCAAGTGATTAAGTGTTAACCAGCAGGCCAGGGTTCGAGACCCAGGTCGGCCCCTCAAGACAGGGTGAGCTCCTGTCCTTAGCCCAGCTCTGCGATGCCAGCTGGATCCAATCATATTGGCTCTGCCTTTCCATTGGACTAATTCAGTGGCGTGGAGAGGGGGGATTTGCTGCTTGGGTAACAGCCTCTCCTCCATAACAATCCAACCCAGGCTTTTGTGCTTTGCATGCAGCATATGCAGCGCCAAGCACGATACCAGAGTCTTTCAAGACTGACGGAGGCCTGCTTTTTTTTAACATCCAGTTCATATTTTTATATGAATATTTTGAGGGTCGTGGAACCAATAGTCAGAGTTTCCATTATTTCCTATGGGAAAATCCGCTTCATGTAAAGAGTGTTTCACATAACAAGCATGCTTCTGGAACGAATTAAACTTGTTATGTGAGGCACCACTGAATCTGGTGGGCCACTGCGAGATCCAGGAACTTGAACCGGCTGGTCCTTTGGCCTGATCCAGCGGAGCTGTTATGTTCGGTACTCACATGCACTTCTCAGGCGCACCTTTTGACGGCTTTCCTGTCTACCAGAGATACAAAGTCTGTAAGGAAACTGGTATCTCCAAGCCTGAAAAAGCCTTGCAAACAAATGCTTGCAACGGAATTACTCGTCTAACTCGGAAAGGGTCGATCTCCATAGAGTGGATTTCCGTGAGTCTTGCACGCTCAATCCGACCTGACGTGATTACCAATGTAAGCAGCGCTTTGGTTCAACAGAGAGGAAATCCAGTTATCCAGTTGGGATAAACAAGTGTAAATAAGGGAGCTTGGCCGGAGGAGCGGCACTAACATCCATCAGCGCTATTAGATATTGATATCAATTTTACAGGCGTGATCTGTTCCAAAATAGCCTATAAGTGGGCAGGAAGTGAACAAGGCTGTGGCTGGTGCTGACTTGGCGACCCACCGAGGGCTCCTCTGATGCACAAACAGGACCCACCAGAACCCATCATTCATGGGTGGGAGGAATGTACAAGGCTAGTTTCATTCCTCCACGCCTCTCCATAACTTAACCTATGCCCTTTAGTGCTCACCAATAATAGCAGGTTATTAATAGCAGATAATTGTTATTATTTTCCTCTCGTTTCCAGTTCCCCCTCCCTCAGATCAGAGTTGATGCAATAAGCAAGTGAACAAGTTTCATCCATTCTCCCCCACACTTAATCCCCTCTGGCCAAAACCTACCCCACCCCCATTGATTCTCCTCCCTACCCTCTTTTTTGCCCTCATTTCAGCCTCCCCATTTGCAATCTGTCCCTAGAGGCTTGCTGTCAAGCCCACATCCAAACCTCTCCCCCCAGATCCCCCCTTTGCCCGACCACTTACCCCCTATCGCCGGATGCAGCCCTCCCCCCATACTTCCTTGCCTGTCCTATATCCAACCTAATCCCCCACCCAGAGTCTTAGAGTCAGACTGCCGTCTGCTGTCAGCCAGGGAAGCTAATTCTGCTCAGAGAAGCAGCCACAATGGGGTGGCTGGGAGGGGGGCTTCAGCCCTTTCCCAACCCCCTACCTTCAAAAAATCAATGGGGTTTTGGGTCCCATCTGGACCCCAATGCAACTTTCATACTACCACATCTGTGGGCGGTGTGAGCATTGTGCATTCCCCCCACCCAAGTCTCGATCCCCTTCTGACTGATAGGTGACGTCCAGACACTAAATACACCCCTATTTGCCTTCTTAAGAAGTCAACCAGTGTCACTCCAAAGCTGGCACTGGGAAAGGTGAGGAGCCCAGAGGTACCGCTTCAAAAACTCTGCTGGGGTCTCCATTCCAAAACCAACTATTATTAGTGATGATTAATAAATATACCCTTATTTATTTATTATATATAAGCATAACATACATGCATACCCACGCACACACACACACATATATACACACACATGCATTTATTATGCATAAATATATACAGCTTTCCAACACACACGAATAATATTCAGAAAGCAGCTTCTATAGCAAAACATGCGTATAAATGGAAATAAATTTAAATTTAATCTCTTTTTAGAAAGGGATTCCTAATATGAGGACAAGAACTGGAAAAGATGTAGAGAGACACTTTAAATATAAAAAATATATAAAATAATACCTATACTTAGCAAGAGGGGCCTCTCAGTTCCGTTTGTAGGGGTCTTGATTTCCCTTTATCAGGATCCCAAACTTGGGGTTCACCTCCCTCTCCTGGATCACTTTCTTGTCCCAAATCCTTGCAGATTTTTAAACACAAAGGCTGAAGCCTGCACTGGGATGGAGGGGCTCCCCAGCCTTTGTGTGTCCTCTCCAGCCATTCACCAGCCACGGCCACCAACACATTCTCCAAGGGGAAAAAAACTGTCTGGAAAAGAGGGATTGACACCCTTCCTTTGGTAGAAGGGAACATAAAGGAGCGGCTCTCCTCCCCCCATACGGTTTTATAAGGATCCATCAAGGCAGCTGATTTAAGGAAAGGACTAGGCTGGCGTCAGAAAGAAACACACAACAAGCAAGGGGGAAGATTGGCAGTGGGGGTAGAGTGGTTAGAGTACTAGAATGGGAGACCTGGGGTTGGCAGTGGGGGTAGAGTGGTTAGAGTACTAGAATGGCAGACCTATAGGTAGAGGTAGTGGGAGTAGAGTGGATAGAGTACCTGCAGTGGGGGTAGAGGGGTTAGAGTACTAGAATGGGAGACCTATAGGTAGAGGCAGTGGGAGTAGAGTGGTTAGAGTACCTGCAGTGGGGGTAGAGGGGTTAGAGTACTAGAATGGGAGACCTATAGGTAGAGGTAGTGGGAGTAGAGTGGTTAGAGTACTGGCAGCTGGGGTAGAGTGGTTGGAGTACTAGAATGGGAGACCTATAGGTAGAGGCAGTGGGAGTAGAGTGGTTAGAGTACCTGCAGTGGGGGTAGAGTGGTTAGAGTACTAGAATGGCAGACCTATAGGTAGAGGCAGTGGGAGTAGAGTGGTTAGAGTACCTGCAGTGGGGGTAGAGGGGTTAGAGTACTAGAATGGCAGACCTATAGGTAGAGGTAGTGGGAGTAGAGTGGTTAGAGTACTGGCAGCTGGGGTAGAGTGGTTGGAGTACTAGAATGGGAGACCTATAGGTAGAGGCAGTGGGAGTAGAGTGGTTAGAGTACCTGCAGTGGGGGTAGAGTGGTTAGAGTACTAGAATGGCAGACCTATAGGTAGAGGTAGTGGGAGTAGAGTGGTTAGAGTACTGGCAGCTGGGGTAGAGTGGTTGGAGTACTAGAATGGGAGACCTATAGGTAGAGGCAGTGGGAGTAGAGTGGTTAGAGTACCTGCAGTGGGGGTAGAGTGGTTAGAGTACTAGAATGGCAGACCTATAGGTAGAGGTAGTGGGAGTAGAGTGGTTAGAGTACTGGCAGCTGGGGTAGAGTGGTTGGAGTACTAGAATGGGAGACCTATAGGTAGAGGCAGTGGGAGTAGAGTGGTTAGAGTACCTGCAGTGGGGGTAGAGTGGTTAGAGTACTAGAATGGCAGACCTATAGGTAGAGGTAGTGGGAGTAGAGTGGTTAGAGTACTGGCAGCTGGGGTAGAGTGGTTGGAGTACTAGAATGGGAGACCTATAGGTAGAGGCAGTGGGAGTAGAGTGGTTAGAGTACTGTCAGTGGGGGTAGAGTGGTTAGAGTACTAGAATGGGAGGAAGCCTGCTTCTTCAGTGGATACAAATAAATCAAGCCTTTATAAAAAGAAGCCATAGCCCTAAATGCACACCTATTTGGGAAGAAACCCCACAGGACCATGAGACTTACTTTAGAGTAAACACAGAGACCAGAAAAAGCAGGCCACCCAGCTGACTCAACCAGGGACAAGAAGTCAACACAACAGACTCTTCTCTGCTACCTACACAAGGTCCCTACACATCTCCAAGCCCCATCCTACTAGTTTCCCTACTCATTATTCCCCACCAACTAACCCAGCCCTCTTGCCCTCCAGTTCCTATTATCCAGACCTTCTACACCTGAATTAGAGTGGGTTGCAAATAGGATCATGTATAGGCTGCAATCCTAGCCTCATTTACCTGGGAATAATGTCGATTATCTATCATGGATTTACTTCTGAGTAGATACGCACAGGACTGGACTCTAATCCAGTTCTTACTGTGCAGTGAGTTGAGTCCCAGTTATGGATCCTCATTGCCCCCCCCCCCCAGTATAGCTGCAATGCTAGAGGAAGCCCCCCCCCCTTAGAGCTGCCCCTCTTCCCATTGTGTCCACATGAATCCATGGGGGAGAATTCATGTAGGGGGCTGAACAGCAGCAGGGGAGAACCTAATTCCCCCCCCCCAAAAAAAAGAATGGGGAGAGGAGGAAGAAATCCTGCAGTCCCACCACACTTACCTAGGAGTAAGCCCCACTGACTGTAATAGGACTTCCGTCTGAGTAGACCTGCGTAGGATTGGGCTTAAAGGCTGCAGTCCTATCCAGACTTATCTAGGAGCAACCCTATTGATTTTAATGGGACTTACTTCGAAGTAAACCTCCATAGGGGTGGCCTGTAAGCCTGCAGTCCTAACGACTGTTACTTGACACTCTGGGAGTAAGACCCATTGTCTTTAATGGGGCTTACTTCCGAGTAGACATGCATAGTGCTAGGTTGGAAGGTGGTAAACCTATCCATGCTTACCTGGGTGTAAGCTCCATTGTCTTTAATGGGACTTACGTCTGAGTAAATCTGCAGAGGTCTGGGTTGGAAGGTTGCAAAGCCTATCCACACTTTCTTGGGAGGAAGCCCCATTGCCATTAACGGTTCTTACTTCAGAGTAGACCTGCAGAGAGGGCTTGGGTTGGAAGGTTGCAAACCTGTCTATACTTTCCTGGGAGTAAGCCCCACTGTTTCTAATGGGACTTACTTCTGAGTAGACCAGCAAAGGGCTGGGTTGCAAGCCTATCTACACTTTCCTGGGAGTAAGCCCCTCTGACTGTAACTGGACTACTTCTGAGTAGACCTGCGGAGGGGTGGGGTAACTTCTGCTCAGTGGTCCCGGATTGGGTCCGGAGTAGTGCTTCCCCCCGTGCTGCTTACCTTCCCCGCAGACCCCCGGGACGGTCCTTCTGCTGCAGCCGCAGCGCTCAGGTCACATCAGGCGCTCCGGAGACGCTCCCCGCAGCAGCAGCAGCAGCAGCAGCCCCGACCCCGACCATAGAAGTCCCTGCAGGCTCCTCGGGGCGCCCGCCAGACAGCCCAGCCCAGCCCCGCAGCCGCCGCCTGCAACGCTCCGCTCGCTCTGCCGGGGATGCCGCTCCAGCCGGGCAGGAACAGCCGCCCCGCCCCGGCCAAGCCCCCTCCCCACCGCCCTCCCAGCCTCCCAGCCTCCCCGGCCCTCCTTCCCTGCGCAGCCCACAGCGCCCCCAGCACAGCAAAAGCACCGGCAGCGACGCCTGCTCCGGACTAGGCAGAGACAACCTCCCTCCTTCCTTCCTCCCTTCCTTCCTTCCTTTCTTTCTTCAGGGAAAGAAATTCCTTCCTCCCTTCCTTCCTTCCTCCTTCTTTCCTTCCTTCCCCAGATTCTTCAGGGAAAGGAATTCCTTCCTTCCCCAGATTCTTCAAAGTGAAAGAATTCTTTCCTTCCTTCTTTCTTTCCTTCCTTCCCCAGATTCTTCAGGGAAAGGAATTCCTTCCTTCCTTCCCCAGATTCTTCAAAGTGAAAGAATTCTTTCTTTCCTTCTTTCTTTCCTTCTCCAGATTCTTCAGGGAAAGGAATTCCTTCCTTCCTTCCCCAGATTCTTCAAAGTGAAAGAATTCTTTCTTTCCTTCTTTCTTTCTTTCCTTCCCCAGATTCTTCAGGGAAAGGAATTCCTTCCTTCCTTCCCCAGATTCTTCAAAGTGAAAGAATTCTTTCTTTCCTTCCTTCTTTCTTTCTTTCCTTTTCCAGATTCTTCAGGGAAAGGAATTTCTTCCTTCCTTCCCCAGATTCTTCAAAGTGAAATAATTCTTTCTTTCCTTCCTTCTTTCCTTCCAGGAAAGGAATTCCTTCCTTCCCCAGATTCTTCAGGGAAAGGAATTCCATCCTTCCTTCCCCAGATTCTTCAAAGTGAAAGAATTCTTTCTTTCCTTCCTTCTTTCTTTCCTTCCTTCCCCAGATTCTTCAGGGAAAGGAATTCCTTCCTTCCTTCCCCAGATTCTTCAAAGTGAAAGAATTCTTTCTTTCCTTCCTTCTTTCTTTCTTTCCTTTTCCAGATTCTTCAGGGAAAGGAATTTCTTCCTTCCTTCCCCAGATTCTTCAAAGTGAAATAATTCTTTCTTTCCTTCCTTCTTTCCTTCCAGGAAAGGAATTCCTTCCTTCCCCAGATTCTTCAGGGAAAGGAATTCCATCCTTCCTTCCCCAGATTCTTCAAAGTGAAAGAATTCTTTCTTTCCTTCCTTCTTTCTTTCCTTCCTTCCCCAGATTCTTCAGGGAAAGGAATTCCTTCCTTCCGTCCCCAGATTCTTCAAAGTGAAAGAATTCTTTCCTTCCTTCCTTCTTTCTTTCCTTCCTTCCCCAGATTCTTCAGGGAAAGGAATTCTTTCCTTTCTTCCTCCCTCCCTCCCTTTCCAGATCCTGGAGTGACTCCTGGATTCACTGATCTGCATGAAGGGGGAGAGTGAAGAAAATTTGTTAGTGTTTCTTTCCAGAATAGTTCTCTACCCCAAACCAACCCCTAAAAACGTGGCTGATGCAATCCAGATAGACCTGGATTGACTGATCTGGATTAAGGGGTGGATGAGAGAAAAGATGTAGTTCATGTTGCTTTCTTCCCAAAATTGTCCTGAACCCTAAAAAATTCCCTGAGCCCTAATTTGAATAGGACAATCCAGATTAACTCCGGATTGACTGATCTGGATTAAGGGTGGAACTTGCTGGGTAGACCTGGGCTCCCATTCCAACTGCCTCTTCTAGGTGGGTAAAGCTGGGCTCCTGGCAGGGTGTGATCTTGTCATCCACCCCCTGCCCTGGTGGGTCTTTCTGTCTGTCAACAGTATTTATATTCAAATGTGTATAGGGTTCCCAGGGCTGGCCTATGACTCCCTAATGCCAGAGGCTATGTGGCAATGGTGCCCCCTTCCTTGTTCAATCTAGGTAGTGAAGGAGCAATGTGGGCAAGTGCAGAGGCAGAGATGGGTGCCCCATAACCAAACCACTACCTGAGGCATCTGTCTTAGTTGGCCTCATGTTTGCGCCAGCCCTGCCTGCATCCCAAAACCAGATAATCCTTTGAAACCCACAAACAGGAGGTGAAGGTAAATAAATGAAGGTATTCTGAACCCGGAGAGAGCAGGCGTTCCTCTCTTGACTAACAGCCATTGATAACCTTGTCATATATTGATTTGGCTAATAATATCTTAATCTATCTTAATCTGTATTTTTAAGGAAACGGAGGTTTTGCCGCTTACCCATTTGATCCTCTGCGCTTTCCATGAAGGCAGGAGTCTGTTGGCCCCGAGGGATCTGTTCATGAAGAATTTGTCCTTAATTCACTCCAGTGTTACACAAGGGTCTTTGATGGCAGAAAAACACTTTTCACGTTCCCTACAAGCTGGATCTTTGAAGAGGGGCCGATCCTGTCCAGAGCCTTTCTTGTGCCGCTTCCGTTCTTTACTCTTTCAAAATGTATATTGCTCATTTTTAAAAGGAAGACCGAGGGCTGGATTTTGACATCTGGGAGGTTAAATCTACCCAGAATTTCCTCTCTGTATCTGCTGTTTTATATCCATGGTAGGGTTGCCATAATTCTCTTCCACAAAACTGGGATGGGACCCACTGTCAAACTTGTCAGGATGGGAATGCAGTTCCCCCAAACTGGGACAATCCTCTTTTTTTTTCAGGGACATATGGCAACCCTAACTCACTGTAGCAGTTAGCAGTAGCAGTGGCACCCTTTACCTGTGGTGCTTTGGGTGAGCATCATATGGGTTTTATTTATTTAGAATATGGCATATAATCCATGGACTTAGGGTCTGTTTTGTGATGGGTGATGTTTCCAACATTGCTCAGGGACAGGGAATGCACCTATTGCCTAATATTGGGCTCACTCACCCTCTTATGGGTCTGCTTGGCATGAAATGGAGTCAGTATTCCAGGAGGGTTGGAACAGTGTGTTGATGGGGGGGGGCATCACACTGGTTGCCAAATTTAATTCATTCCGTAGGCATGTTCTTTACGTGAAGCGGATTTTCCCATAGGAAATAATGGAAAGGACCGCTTTATATATATAAATAATGGAAATTTATATTTATATATATATATAAAATTTCCATTATTTATATATATATAAAGCGGTCCTTTCCATTATTTCCTATGGGTCCTTATAAAGCGGTCCTTTCCATTATTTCCTATATATATATAATGTATAGTGTTTTTATATATATAAACACTATACATTATATATATATATATATATATATACACACACACACACACACACACACACACACACACACACACACAGGCTGCAATCCTAAAGACACTTTCCTAAGAGCAAGACCCATTGAACATAATGGGACTAACTTTTGAGTAGACATGGTTAGGATTGTGCTCATATATACATATATATGCATATATACACACACAGTAGGTATGTTTTTATGTATGTATGTATGTATATATATACACACACACAGAGATAGATATTGATACAGATAAAAGTCGGAGGCCCCCTTTGCAAAGGATCACACAGCAAATACCCCTCTGTTGTTCATGTGTTTAATGCACAATTAGGAGTGGTAGAACATAGTCCTAACCATGTCTAATCACAAGTAAGCCGCATTGTGTTTAATGGGTCTTACTCCCAGGAAAGTGTCTTTAGGATTGCACAGACAAACCATCACATATGGGTACTGGGTCTTCCGAGAAGACCCGTTAAAGAGGATGTGACACAGACAGGCTCTGATTTTCATTGCCTGCCTTCTGGAAGGGGCCAAAGGCGGTCCTGAAGACGATCTCAAAATAGCCCACCTCTCAGGAAAACCACCAACCCACAAAATTAATAAAATGTTGTCATCTAATGGTATCGATTGGAGGAGAAAAGGACATGGTGACAACAACCACGAGACAGGCAGGCGAAGAAAAGAAAGTGTATTTAGGAACAACACAAACAAAACATAGTGTGTCCTTCTTCCTTCCCAGCATAAGGCTGGTGTTTTGGACTCGTGTATCTCTTTTCAGAGAGTTCAAGACACTTTGGGTACATAATTTTGATGAATCTTGACACTTTAATGTACACTTTTTGGGAGTACGTACACTTTGGGCACATAATCTTTGCATAAAGCCTTCAATGAAGGCTAACTGTACAATCCAGAGCAACTACAGGAGCTCTTATGTTGACATGAGAGAAATTTACTCTAGCTTGCTCTATGACTTTCCCATAGGTTTCCACTAAGTGGCACCATAACTATGTCGACGTAAAAATGTCTCACAGAGCACAATCCTAAACATGTCTACTCAAATGTAAGCCCTGTTGTGTTCAATGGGTCTTACTCCCAGGAAACTGTCTTTAGGATTGCAGCCTTAATTGCTCCCGTAGTTACTCTGGATTTGCACTAGGGCAAAAATCACTAAGGGCACTAAGGCAAAATCTAGAGTAACTCAGGGGAATCCTTGCTCCAGTGTAAGAACAACTTACTCTGGATTGCAATATGAATTTCCCATGGGTTTTCACTAGGTGGTGCAGTAACTACGGGTGCACGTAATGTCTCTTATGTGCTCATGTAGTTACTCTGGATTTGGGGTAAGTTTGTGATTCCCCACCATGCATATGGCAGGGATGAAGCTGGGGTTAGCCCTGAGGGGTTTAAGCTGCAATCCTAAACACACTTTCCTGGGAGTAAGACCCATTGAACACAACGGGGCTTACATCTGAGTAGACCTGGATAGGCTAGCGCTCTTAGTGATGTGACCCAACCTTGAAAATCGTTGGAGCTCACCTATCTGCAGGGAGGTTATCAGTGATCTGAGTTTTGAAAAGTCTCCAGGATTGAAGCTTTTACTGATCTGATCTTTCCATCCCTCATGCTTTCATTGGAGGCTCCATGAGACCCCTCCAGAAACTGGGTCATGACTTACCAAGGGGGACCCGACCCACAATTTGCTATAGGGCACTTTCATAAATGCCAAACTTATGATCTCCAATTTGTCAGCCGGCATCTTGAACTGCAAACCTGACAGTGTTTGGCTGTGGCCTGAAAAAGATCAGGCATGTGGTTTGATGCCTTCTGTTGACCCTCCATCTTATGAACTGTTTGGATCTGCCATTAGGGTTGCCATAATTCTCTTCCACAAAATCAAGATAGAACCCTCTATCCCATTTGCCAGTATGTGAACACAATCCCCCAAATTGGGACTGTCCCTGTTTCTCAGGACATATGGACAGTGGTGATGTGACCTCTGGGGTTGTGCCAATAGTGATAGTATAATAGCATCCTGGACAACAATATCCCAGTCAAATGTCTTCTCATCACTGGTGTTCCTGGAGATTCACGTCTTCCTTTTGCGTCCCGGACCCCTGTACAACATCACAGCACACCAGTGCGCCACATAATATTGGTTGAAAATTGTTGCTGTATTGGGACCCTGTAAAAAAGATATTACGGGCATTTAAAAAAGATAAAGAAATACTGTATTTCTAATGCACTCCAATCTAATGCACCATTGCAATCTAGTGCACTCCAATCTAATGCACCATTGCAATCTAGTGCACTCCAATCTAATGCACCATTGCAATATAATGCACATACCATACTTATAATCAAAACACCACATTCACTCAAACCATCGAACCATTAACCATCGAATATAGTGCGCACCCAGATTTTGGAGCCTGAATTTGGCTGGAAAAGGTGAGCATTAGATTCAAGTAAATACAGCAATATTTTTATTTGTGAGTAATAGAGTAATAATCACAAACATTTTATCCCCTTATATTTACACAAGCGTGCAAACTGCAGGAGCAGATGGTACCCAATGGTACCTTGGGTAAAGAACGACTTGGGTAAAGGACGTTTTGGGTAAAGAACAACATTTTCTCAGAAATTTTGACTTGTGTAAAGAACACTGTCTTGGGTAAAGAACACTTCTGAGGATGTTTGGAACAGGCTTCCATGGCAAGGGAACCCACGGGGGGACGAAGGGATGAGGGAGGGACAAGGGGACTAGCTTGAGCTACAGTGGGGCCCTGGGCAAAGTTTTGAATAGGCTTCCACGGCCAGGGAACTCATGGGGGTTCCGGGGGGGGGGGGGGAGCAGCCTGAGCCAGGTTTGTATGTGGGATCTGTGTGTGGCAGCATGGAAGGTGTGCCTGATCAATGTTCTAGTGCTGCTCTCCATTCTCAGCTTGGGAATGTTCAAGTTGCACAAAAAGACAAAGATTCCTTTGATCCAATGGATAGCAGTGACTCATCACTGAAGAGCACAATCTTAACCATGACTACTCAGATATAAACCCCATTGTGTCTAATAAGTCTTACTCCCAGGAAAGTGTCTTTAGGACTGCAGCCTAAGTAGACTTCATAGGGTCATGCACATTGAATGCATGTTTTGTCATCATTTTTACATCTCACACAACAGGGTGAGCTCCTGTCCTCTGTGACGCCAGCTGGATCCAATCGTACTGGCCCTGCCTTTCCATTGGACTAATTCAGTGGCGTGGGGAGGGGGCATTTGCTGCTTGGGGAACAGCCTATCCTCCATAACTATCCAACCCAGGCCTTTGTGCTTTGCATGCAGCGTATGCAGCGCCGAGCACGATACCATAGTCTTTCAAGACTGATGGAGGCCTGCTGCTTTAATATTTTTATATGAATATTTTTTGGGTTCTGGAACCAATTGTCTGAGTTTCCATTATTTGCTATGGGAAAATCCGCTTCACGTAAAGAATGTTTCACGTATCAAACATGCCTCCGGAACGAATTACATTTGTTACGTGAAGCGCCACTGTACTTGATTTTTGAATAGGTCCAGGGCTTGAATTTTTCAATCACTTACATTTTCATTGGCGGCTCTTTTGGGGGCTGCAAAATCAGGTTGTGACCCACAGTTTGGAAATGGTTGTCTTAACTCTATATGTACATCAAAACCAGTGTGGCAAAGAAGGTCTGAGATGAATACACAGTCTTGGAAACGTAGGACCCAAACTGGTTGGAACCTCTTGCCTTTCAATGTGGGATTGCCTGTGTTGTGCATCTCTGTAGCAGAAGTCATTGGAACATTTCCAAGCGACCAACACATAACCTCAGGCAATGGGGAGCCACAGTGAATGTCTGATCTTTCCACCGCTGCAGTGTGACCCACTTACGCAGCACGCATTGGAACTGATTTCACGGGGAACCAGGACCGTTCCATATATGAATCACGCGGGTTAAATGAAATCTCTGCCTTGCTTTTGTCTTGCTGCACCAGTGGATCTTGGATCTCCATGTCTCCTTGCCTGGATATTTCTGGAGAGGGTCTGAGACCAGCCATGTGCGAGATATTGCAACTGACAGGGAGCTGAGGCAGCCATGTGTTTGGAGACATGTGCCCGAGGTGGCAGCAGTTATGTAAGGGTACTCTTGGTGCAGGCCCTTGAATAAAATAATCATACAGGCAAGTGGAAGGGGGTGAAGATGAGGAAGGAGAGACGCAAACAAAATGTGGATTTAAAAAAAAAATCCAAATGTATCCACTTCTTGCACAAGAGCTACTGGACTAGACCAACCTGGTTTCAGCTTGTAAGGGATATACTGCGTGTGCCACCAAAACTAATGTGCACCCTGCTTTTGGAGACTAAATTCAGCTGAAAAAGTTAAGCCTTAGATTTGAGTACATACAGTATATACTGTAGCATGATGGTAGTATTTGAATTAATTACCCCCCCTCCCGTGGGTGTCTCCTGGTACAGTCTGCACCTCTTATACCCACTACTGATGCCACTGGATTGGAGATCTTGCCTGCAAGACTTCCACATTTCTGTCCCTGGCATTGCCAAGGGGTTAGGAAAGACCTGATCTCCCAAACCCCTTTGGAGCCATCAGTATAGACCTTGATGGTTCACTGACCACGATATGCCCTGGAGGGCAGAGCAACTATATCAGGGATGGTGCCAATGCAAGCGCTGCAAACTCAGGAATATTGTGAACATCCCTTAAAAACATGCTCATGGCTACTCAAGGCTTGGGTGTGCCAGTATAGAGGCTCATGCCAGATCCTGGAAGGTGGATCCGGGCTCAGACGGGGTATGTTTGTGCCAGCTGAGGCAGGCTAGCATGAGGGGGTGGAAGAGGGTGGCACAAGAGTGGAATGGAGATAGGTGGTACTTTGGGGTTGGGGGAGGTGGATCAGGTCTGGAAGAGGGGCGGGATCAGCCATAGCAGTCCAGGCCAAATCCTAACCCCCACTTCTTTCACTTTCAGCATTACATGGGCTGTTCAGTTTGGGCCAGTGAAATAGCTGGCACAATTCAGGAGTAGCCCCATTGGGTAGGCTGGGGTCCAAGATGGAGTAAGGAGAACATTCAGTATCCTTTTATCTCCAAATGATACCAAACCTGCACTGAATATGGTGCAGGCCACTTAGCCTGGCTGTTACAGAGCATGTTAGGATTGCGCTCTCAGTGTATGTTCACAGGAATCACTGTTTTGTGACTTTTTATTGTTATTTTTATTTTTGCATTTTTGCATTTTTGTTTGCATTTTGGTGCATTTGGGACGGGCGAAGTGGAACAACCAGGTGGGTCCATAATTTCCATAATTCTCTTCCACAAAACCAGGACAGGAGCCCCTGTCAAACTTGCTGGTATGTGAATGCAATTCCAAAAAACCAGGACTGTTCTAGTTTTCCAGGACATATGGCACCCCTATGGAGGTGGCCTCAGTCCCAGATATCTGATATATATCTGTCCCATATATAGTCCCATATATCTGATGAGTCCCAGACTCCTAGCTGTGTTCCTCGGGTCCTTCAGCCTTGCCGATGATGCCTTTCATGATTCCTTTGCGCCACCTGGTGACAGGAGATGTCTAGACTGCTTTGTAGAATGACAATCATCCATCCGTCCGTCCGTCCGTCCGTCTGTCTGTCTGTCCGTCCGTCCATTCCTCCCTCTCTCTGTCTATCTGTCTGTCCATCCATCCATTCCTCCCTCTCTCTGTCCGTCCATCCATCCATCCATCCATCCATCCATCCATCCATCCATCCATCCATCCAAGGGCTCCTGAACCTTTTCAGCTTCAGGGTTCCTGAATTCCCCAACTCCTGGAGGGAATTTCAGCAGGAGCAGCTTCTCAACTCACAGATCACAAGTTGAAATTTCCTCTTTTGCACACTTGTTAAAGGTCCAGGACACTTGAAATGAGATCAGTGGTTCTCAAACTTCCTAACACCGTGACCCCTAAATACAGTTCCTCATGTTGCGGAGACCCCCAACCATAAAATTATTTTTGTTGCTACTTCATAACTGTAATTTTGCTACTGCTATGAATAGTAATGCAAATATCTGATACGCAGGATTTATTTTCATTATCACAAATTGAACATAATTAAAGCATAGTGATTAATCATAAAAACAAGGGAGGGAGGGATAGGAAGGTAAGTACCTGGGTGAGGGGAGACTCCCATAGGATTGGGATCTCAGGCAGCAGAGCCAGCCACTGTTACCTGGGAGTAAGTCCCATTCACTATCATGCATGATTTCTGAGTAGACATGCATAGAACTGGGCTCTGAGGCTGCAGTCCTAGCACTTTCCTGGGAGTAAGTCCCATTCACTATCATGGGACTGACTTCTGAGTAGACATGCATAGAACTGGGCTCTAAGGCTGCAGTCCTAGCACTTTCCTGGGAGTAAGTCCCATTCACTATCATGGGACTGACTTCTGAGAAGACATGCATAATCTTTGCACTTTCTACTAGAACTGAACTCTAAGGCTGCAATCCTAGCACTTTCCTGGGAGGATCTGCAGGTGGGGGGGTTGGAGGAGGCTGCTGTCTGTGATGAGTGTGTCGGGCGCCTCTCCACCCCCAAGGCTCCACATCGTCTCACAGCAGCTCAGAGGCTCCTTGAGCTGCTTCTGAGCTACTTCTCAGCAACTTCTTCCAGCCGCAGCAGCTCCAGCGTTTCTGCCAGCTCTTCCCACCTGCCCCCCCTGCACCAGGGAACTTTAGGCGACCCCCAGGAAAGCTCCAGGCGACCCCCAAAGGGGTCCTGACTCCAAGTTTGAGAAATGTTAAGTTAGATGTTTGGAGACCCCTGTGTTAGAGGACTGGGGGTCAATAGAATATTAATCCCTATGAAGAGAACGAAACTCAGCATCAGATCTTTGGGGAAAACTGAACTCTTTCCACCAACTCTTCCTTACGGTCTGATTGTGATGATGAAGAGGGTGGGTGAGACAGAAGAGGCATCATGGAATACCACTGGGATCCTTGCCCGGTGTGGTAGCTTGGAGTTCAGTCCTTAAGATGGGGAAGTGATTGGATCGGGGAGTACCAGGACACTTGTACTGGGGAGTACCAGGACAGTGGTTGGATTGGGGAGTAGGCAGGAAACCCTAGTGTCTGAAATCCTCGCGCCAGGAGGCCCTGAACCTGGAGATCACCTGTCGGTGATGCTGTAGGAGGATTTCCTGCTATAGGCAGGGTTTGGGCTAGATGACCTACTGGGTCTCTTCCAACTCTTGGATTCTATGTTTCTATGATCCCAGACCCAGCACCAATTGAACCATATCCAGTGTGACCATATAGAATGGTGGACAGAGCATCTCTATCTTTAATGATTGCATAGGAGAGGGAATTTTAGCAGGTGATGCTTTTTAAACCCTTCTATGTTGAACTACACCTGCGTAAATCCCCTCTTGTAGTCAATCATCAAAGGTGGAGGTGCTCTGTCTCCATTCCATATGGTCACCATGACCTTATCTGTCTGTCTGTCTGTCTGTCTGTCTGTCTGTCTGTCTGTCTGTCTGTCTGTCATTGCTTTTCAACTAAAAAATTCTGAAAGTGAATTTTCTCAAAAGAAAATTTGAAAAATTAATAGCTAATTAATAGCTAATGGGTCCCTGTCCCATTGGCTCTGCCTTTCCATTGGACTCATTCAGTGGCGTGGAGAGGGGGGGATTTGCTGCTTGGGTAACAGCCTCTCCTCCATAACAATCCAACCCAGTCTTTCGTGCTCCGCATGCAGCATATGCAGCACCGAGCACGATACCAAAGTCTTACTGACGGAGGCCTGGGTCCCTGTCCCAAAAGGGCTCTCAATCAATGTTCCCTCTAATTTTCGGTAGTCTGTGTGCAAAACAAATATTAGCTCTTCAGCTTTTGAAGGAAGGTTCAATTTTTGTGGGTTTTGACCTACAGTTTGGGAAACCCTGAGCTATAGTCTTAAAAGCAGGCCTCCGTCAGTCTTGAGAGACTATGGTATCGTGCTCGGCGCTGCATACGCTGCATACGAAGCACGAAAGCCTGGGTTGGATTGTTATGGAGGATAGGCTGTTCCCCAAGCAGCAAACCCCCCCTCTCCACGCCACTGAATTAGTCCAATGGAAAGGCAGAGCCAATACGATTGGATCCAGCTGGTGTTGCAGAGCTGGGCTAAGGACAGGAGCTCACCCTGTCTTGTGGGGCCAACCTGGGTCTCGAACCCTGTGTTAACCTGGTTAACCGGCACAGCGTCTTATCCGCTTGCGCCACCCACAGCCCTATAGTCTTACTACTGCTTATAAGGGAATAAAGAGCACTAGATGGTGCTGTTGGTCTAAATGTCTGGATAAGCTTTTTATTTTTTTTACTTTTTTAAAAGACAGAAAATTATAGCTCAGGTGAGTTGAAAATATGGTTGCAATCCTAAGGACACTTTCCTGGGAGTGAGACCTATTGAACACAAAGGAGCTTACCTCTGAGTAGATATGGTTATGATTATGCTCTTTGCCAGTCATCCTCTTTGTAGAGAGCAGAGCAGCTGTCTGTCGCTCAGCCAACTGAGACTGCTTGCCATTTCCAGCTGTTCAACTGTTTACTTTGGAGAAACATTGTCCCAATTTCCCCCTTATGGGCCTGTAGGGTCATGGAGGGCCTGATCATGGGAAAGGGCATCCTTCCTTCCTTCCTGTCCGTCCGTCCATCTGTCAATAGACCCTTCTGGATATCAGAAACTTCCAGTCTGTACACAGATGTATACAGTGCATTCCTTGGGGGAAAACAGACAGAACACAACTTCCTAAAGGGCAGGTGCTACGGGGCTGGAGCTGTCACTTATTTCTCCAAAATATTGCCATCTTACCCAATCCAGAGGATTAAAAAATAAATCAGGATTAAAAAATGGGAGATGCAGAATTATTTTGTTTTCTACTTTACCGGCTGAACATGATTGCTGGGTTCAGTGTGTCGCTCAGGTGTGGGTGGGCTGCATGGGTGATGCACACAGGTAGGGTGTGACACGCTGGCTTCCTGAATAGGGCGATGCAAACCCTAGTGATATCATTGGCTCGCTCTCTCCGTCTCCCTCTCTCTTTTCCAGATCTTAATTCATTTATCACTAACACTAACATAACTAATGCGAACACTAACCAGCACTTTTCACTATTTAGATTGCCAATTTATCTCTGATGCTTTTAATTGATTTTATGGTGCAATCCTATGGTGCAATTCTACTACCTAGAAGTAAGCCCCATTTCTACATAGAAGTAAACCCCATTATATTCAATGAGCTTACTCCCAGGAAAGTGTGTTTAGGATTGCAGCCATAGATTGCAATCCTAAAGACACTTTCCTAGGAGTAAGACCCATTGAATACAACAGGGCTTTCTTTTGAGTAGATATGGTTAGGATTGTGCTAATAGTCTGTTTTATTTTTGTGAGTCACCTTTATAGAAAGAGGCAGTAAACAAACAAACAAACAAACAAACAAACAATTAAACTTGATGTAATGTCAGCAAATTTTGGAGAGAACCTGTAAAATCTCCAGGATTGTTTGCTGTTCTCACCTGGAGCTCATGCCAACTCCTGGAATCTCCAGACCAAGCCCCGAAAGGCTGGAAACCTACTAATCTCTCTAGAAAAAACTCTATTTACTTGAATCTAACGCTTCCCTTTTCAGTAAAATTGGCCCTACAATCCAGAGTAACTACGGGAGCACGTAAGAGACATTACGTGTACCCGTAGTTACTGCACCATCTAATGAAAACCTATGGGAAATTCATACTGCAATCCACAGCAAATTGTTCTTACACCGGAGCAAGGACTCCCCGTAGTTACTCCAGATTGTGCCCTTAGTCTCCAAAATCAGGGTCTGCGTTAGATTTGATGGTTAATTAGATTTGAGTAAATGTGGTACAGTGGTACCTTGCTTAACTAGCGCCTCGCTTAACAAGCGTTTCACACAACAAGCAAAAATTTCCAAGAAATCTTGCTTCATATAACAAGTTCCGCTTCACTTAACAAGCAAGTGCACTATGGGCACATGTGCTATGCAGCCCTGACGCTCCGCACAGAGGCTCTTTAAAAGGATTGCCGGCCAGCGCTGCTGCCTCTAACTGCCCCCAAGTGCCCCCAGCAACCACCTTGAACCTCCAGCAGCAGCCCAGGTAAGCCTTCCAGGAAAGTGTCTTTGATTGCAGTCTCCTAACTATGTCTACTCAGAAGTAAGCCCCATTGTGTTAAATGGGGCTTACTCCCAGGAAAGTGACTTTAGGATTGCAGCCTAAGTAGACTTCATAGGATCATTCACATTGAGTGCAGGTTTTGAATTCAATTCCAGGGTTTTGTCATCATTTTAACACCCAGTTAATATTTTTATATGAATATTTTGGAGGTTCTGAAACCAATCATCTGAGTTTCCATTATTTCCTATGGAAGGATCTGCTTCACTTAAAGAGCGTTTCACTTAAAGAGCAGGCCTCTGGAACGAATTAAGCTCGTTATGTGAGGCACCACTGTATTTTGATTATAACTCTAGAATGTGCATTATATTCGATGGCACATTAGATTTGAGTGAACATGTTACAACCCTACGGTAAATTTGTCGACAGAATGTGGCGCTCTTCATAATATTCTGCCAGGCTGAGGGTTCTGGTGTTGGCGACAAAAGAACTTACAACGGTTTGTCGTTTAGCGAAGGCCCGGAAAGGATCTCGTTGAATAAGCAATGGCTTTTTTAAAATTGGAGTTGCCCACAATGCTGGCAATTTTGTGCAGTGAAAGAGTCTTGAATCGAAAACCTGCCTGGGAATCATCATGCCGGTTTGTTGTGCAGGTGTGAATAGCAGCAGGTGTTTGGGAGGATGTTCCCACCCACCCACCCTTGGGTGCCCTTGGGTGCCCTTCCTCCTGATTCATGGCTGATCGGAGAACTTGACTTGCAGGTGGTTGTCCAGGAGGCCCAGCATTCAGTGGGTGGGTTGGGGATATATAAGCAGAGCCTGAAGAGCACTCGACTGGTGACGCGCAAACATGTTCTCACAATGTGAGAACATAAAAAGAACCCTGCTGGACCATGTCAAGAGCCCCATCTACTTCCTCTTCCTCTTCCTCACAGTAACTCACCAGATGCCTTACATACAAGTTACCATTCTTATGTCCCAACCATCACTAGCACAAAAACTCCCAATCTTTGAGTCTTAAATGTTTCCATGTGCCCAGCGCATCAATCTGACTGTAAGAGGAGCCACTGATCCATATTATTTATTTTTTATTTAGAATATGGCAAAACACATTGCCTTGTGATAAATCAAATGATCTCTAATAATTGTGGATTAATATAACCACATATATTGTGTTAATATATCCATAATAATAATCCACATAACTGTGGGTGAAGATAACCCCATCACAGGTTCTTGGTGGGTGGAGAGGCTCTTATAATGAGGCCGCCCTAAGTAATAGTCTCAAGACTTGAAAGGCCTCGTGGTGTGATTTCCTAATGATATCCACAACCTGTGTTTTCATTGGAGGCTCCAAGGGACCCACCAGAAAACAGGTCACAACCCACCAGCTGTCCCCTCCCCCATTACCTGTCATTGCCAGATTTGGAAAATAACACCCCAGGAAAAAGATGCTCAAATATTTATCTCCCTATATTGACACTGGGCTGTGGGCTGTGGGTGGCACAAGCGGATAAGATGCTGTGCCTGTTAATCAGCAGGCCAGGGTTCAAGACCTGGGTCGGCCCCACAAGACAGGGTGAGCTCCTGTCCTTAGTCCAGCTCTGCAACACCGGCTGGATCCAATTGTATTGGCTCTGCCTTTTCACTGGGCTAATTCAGTGGCGTGGAGAGGGGGGATCTGCTGCTTGGGTAACAGCCTATCCTCCATAACAATCTAATCTAGGCTTTCGTGCTTTGCATGCAGCGTATGCAGCGCCGAGCACGATACCAGTCTTTCAAGACTGACGGAGGCCTGCTTTTTATATTGACACATCCTTGCAAACTGCAGGAGCTAAGCTATTTGCTATATTTTATATTGTTTTATTTTTTATTTTAGCTGTACTTTATTGTTCTGCACAATCCAGAGTAACGATGGGAGCTCTGACATCGCTGTAAGAAAAATTTACTCTGGATTGCAATATGAATTTCCCATAGGTTTTCACTAGGTAGCGCCATAACTACATTGATGTAAATGTCTCTGAAGAGCTCCCGTAGTTACTCTGGATTGTGCACGCCATTATTTTCTTGATCGTTAGGCGTGTTGGGTGCCCTTTGGGGAGAAATGTGGAATGCAAATCAAATAATAAAATAATAAATAAAATAAATATTTGCGGGGTGGTTAGCAGCTATCTGAAGCTTCTGGACTGAAGATAGATATCTGATTTTTCCATAACATGTTTTCATTGGCGGCTCTGAGAGACCCACCAGGAACCGGATCAGGGCCCACCAAGCGGGTCCCGATCCACACTTTGAGCAATGCAGCTGTAGGGGATAGGATGACAGAGGTGTTGGTCCTTCGTGGCCAGAGATACCCATTCATCTGTCACTTAGCTGGTTTGTTTGATGCTGCCAGTCAGAGAGTTCAAAGGATCCCATTTGAAGCTCCAGGCTGCCTTGCTGAATCTCTCATTAAGCCACGGCTCTCAGTTCCTCCATGACTGTCGCTCCCATCGGATATCTCCTGCCCCATTGCGGGGGGATGAAAGCCGTGTCAGATCTAGGGGTGCTGTCATCATTGGCTGGTGAGACCACAGCATGGTCAGGAAGGATGCTTGAGAACTCCTTGGCACATTATTAATTTTGCACAGTGTTTCACAACCAGCGAAGCCTTCATTCTCTTACCCAATGGGTTGACATTCTGGATATGGGCACAAGAGGAGGTAGGCAGGGATTAAAAAATGCTGCAATCCTAAAGACACTTTCCTGAAAGACCATTGAAACCAGTGGGACTTACTTCTGAATACACATGGGACAAAATCCAGAGTAACTACAGGGAGTCCTTGCTCTGGTGTAAGAACAACTTACTCTGGATTGCAATATGAATTTCCCATAGGTTTTCACTAGCTGGTGCAGGAACTCCAGGTGCACGTAATGTCTCTTATGTGCTCCCGTAGTTACTCTGGATTTGGGGGATGGTTAGGATTGTGCTCAAATCCAGTTTTTTCCCCCAGCACCACATACCCAGGTTGCTTGGGCAGAGATTTTATATGTATTTATCTAGCTGAGTGGCTTGGTCACCCCATGATGGACACCATCCCATATAGTGGGCAGGGCAATGCCATGGGTGGTGGGCATAGTGATGACACACCACTGTTGTAACTTGATAAAACAGATATATTTAATATGGTTTATTTCATTGCATTCTGTATGAATGTATGCATCAAATGATATATATTACTGTGTTGTTCAAAAATGCTAAGATTTACAAAATTCTGGATAGTATTAGTGTCATCCCCATTTGCTCATCACCCAATGTGGCCCACACAGCGATGACCATAAGGCAGCGTTTCTCAAAGTGGGGGTCGGGACCCCTTTGGGGGGTCGCCTAGAGCTTTCCTGGGGGTCGCCTAAAAACCCCTGATGCAGGGAGCCAGGTCAGGCTGTAGCTGCGCGTGCACTGGGGCTGACTGACAGTCTCAGGGCCCAATCCTATGCATGCCTACTCTGAAATAAATCCCATAATGTTCAATGTGTGCATAGAACACACATTTCATTTGTAACAATAAAAATACATCCTGCATATCGGATATTTACATTACAATTCATAACAGTAGCAAAATTACACTTATAAAGTAGCAATGAAGATAATTTTATGTTTGGGGGTCCCCACAACATGAGGAACTTATAAAGGGGTCACAGTGTTAGGAAGATTGAGAACCACTGCCCTAAAGTAAAAGTTCGGCCTAACCCAAACAGCTCCACACCCCACAAAATGCAGCAGAAGAGACAACTCTGCTTAGGGTTAATGGTACAGCTGCCCTTTTGGCCGCCAGCCGCAGCTCTGCTGTGCTTTGAAACAGCAGGCAGATAACCTGATCCCTTTAGAAAGCCTGCCTCTGGCTGCGAGACAGACGATCATCGGCAATTAGCAGCATCTCTCCGTTTCATCTGGTTCCAATGCCCGGGGGAGCCCGTTGTCAAAACAGCTCCAGCTGTTTTAATAAGACTCCAACCCAAACCACCTCTTGCCAAGCCAAAGGTTAGGTTCCTCTTATTCGACAATCAAGACGTGGCAGGTGACCTGGTTTGGAGAACTCCCTGGAAACAAGCGCTCTGCTCCAAGCTGGATTTTGAAAGTGAATTTCTTAAATGAAGCCTAGTCTCACACATAAGAAAAGTCCTGCTGGATCAGGCTCATCTAGATCAGGATCAGGCCCATCTAAAATCATTCTGGATCAGGCTCATCTAGATCAGGATCAGGCCCATCTAAATTCCTGCTGGATCAGGCTCATCTAGATCAGGATCAGGCCCATCTAAAGTCCTGCTGGATCAGGCTCATCTAGATCAGGATCAGGCCCATCTAAAGTCCTGCTGGATCAGGCTCATCTAGATCAGGATCAGGCCCATCTAAAGTCCTGCTGGATCAGGCTCATCTAGATCAGGATCAGGCCCATCTAAAATCATTCTGGATCAGGCTCATCTAGATCAGGATCAGGCCCATCTAAAGTCCTGCTGTATCAGGCCCATCTAGGTCAGCTTCCTGGATCTCACAATGGCCCACAAGATGCCCCAGGAACACACAAGACAACAAGAGTCCCATATCCTGTGCCTTCCCCTGCATTTGGAGTTAGCCTAACCCTACAGGTATCCCCGCTTTCTGATGGTTCGTTTTCTGACGATCCACACTTTGAACACCCTTCAGTTATGCCCAGAAGTTATTCATTCAACCCACGCTCTGCTCTTTCAAGCTCTCTCTGCTGCTCTAAAGGCCAAAATTGCCCTCCTCTATGTTGCAGCTCCTGATCTAATCCCATTCCCAAATGGGTTAATGAGAATCCATTTGCAGAAATCTTTACGTGGAAGAAGGAATTTGCAAGATAAATGGGGCTTTTGCCATTTGTTGGCTGGAAAAACATGGGTAGCAACATTTATAGCAACATTTATTGGTAGCAACATTAAAAAGACTGGGTTCCACTTTTCAACGGTTTTCATGTTTGGACAGTGCTCTGGTCTCTAACCCATCCAAAAACTGGAAGATGCCTGTACTTCTAAAACTCTTTCTAAACTGAGGTTTAACTGGGACGACTCTTAATTGGGAAGATTCCTAAATGGGAATAGGTTTAACTGGGAATACTGGGAAACCATTGTGCTTGCCAGAGAACAGCATCCAATGATTCGTAGATGTGTGGTTGTTCCCGTCGGCCTTCATTTTGCAAAGCCGGCTGCTAAGTATCACCTTCCTTCCCTTCCACCTCATTGCTGAAACTACACACAGCCAATCAATAAATCCTACCCTTGGGCTTCTTCCCATTGATCTAATATATGATTTTCTTCTTTCCCTTGACTTTGAGTTTAATGAGATGAGCCTGGAGGACCTTCCGACTCTCTCTTTTAACCCCGTACAGCCAGTTTTCTGATTACGAGCAGATCTGTTTTAGACATTGCGCAAAGGAAAAGGAAAGTTGTGTAAAGAGACAACACAACCATGTTTTCCTTCACCCCAACACTACAAACGCTTATGCTAATATTGGTTTCCCTCCCCCCTTCTACCAATGGGCCACAAAAAGTGAGACAAAGTCACCATTGAGGACCAACTGACCAAGCGCAAGAACAGTAGGGCTGCCATAATTCTCCCTCTGTCCCATTTGCCTGTATGTGAACACAATCCCCCCAAATCAGGACTGTCTATTTTTCAGGACATATGGCAACCCTATAGAACAGGGAAGCATGGTTGATTCCATCATAAGAAGGTCTTGTTGGATCAGGCCAAAGGATCTTGCTGGATCTAGTCCAGCTTCCTGGATCTCACAAAGGTCCACAAGATGGGAGACATTAAGAGATCTGCATTCTGCTGCACTCCTTTGCATCTGGCCTTCTGATGTAGCCTATATTTCAAATACAGTTGCACATACATATGGTTGCACATAAATACGGTTTATGGTGTGTGGCCATTGAGGCAATGGAGAATTCATGCGCAGGCAGGAGGTGTGAGATGGAATCTAAAATTATCTGCCAGCAAGATGTCCAGCACAGACTGGAAAAGCCCAATTGTGGGGCTTGGGGATGCACCTGAGGAGACCTGTTATAGGACGCAGCGATAGCCACTTTGGTGCCTCTGCACCTGATGATGGTGGCTTCACCGTAAGACCGTGGCGTTCCATCAGCCTTGTGGATGGCCGACCCTCCTTGACCATTGGGAACATGAGCTTTCCTCCGGTAGATTCCCTGGCAAGCAAAAAATATCAGTGAACAGCCAGCTTCCCAACTCCGATCAGGAGCCGGCGTCACCTTTGAGGCTCTGGAGAGGGAAGTTTCATGAGGCCTTTCACTGCAAAAGCAAACAGCAGAGTAGCTTCTTCTCTGGGAAAGCCCTTAATCAGCTCCTTCACCTCGTTCTCTTTATGAAGCGGTGATAAAACATGGAATGGAGAAAACATTCTCTCTTAGAAACTGACTCTTGTACTTGACCGGGGCCAGTTGATAATATATCTCGGCCTTCCCATGCATTCCCATGCTGCTTGCTTTGCAAGCCAGACTCATGGGGGTTGCAGAAGGTGCCCCAAGGTCCAGGGTCGAAAAGGGGAACCAGTGTGCCCAACTTGACAAATCCTGCCGCCTCCTGATCTTGAGCTACCCTACCCCCATTGCTGCCTTCCTCTGCTGTTTCCAGTGGTGGGCCCGGCCTGGCCCAACAACTGGTTCCCTGGAAGTGGGCGGGGCCAGGCCAGGTCAGGGGGTGGGGCTGGGGCCAGGGGGCAGGGAGGGTCAGGGGCGGGGCTGTGGGTGCAGATGGGCGGGGTGAGGGGTGGAGCAAGGGGCAGGCCAAGGTTGGCACCTGCACAGTGCCTGCCCAGAAGCTGGCCGGCCAGCTTCAGGGCAGGCACTGCACCTGCATCAACGTTGGCACTTGCGCAGTGCGCACACAAATAAAAATGGCAGCTGCGGAGGCTGAAAATTGTTTTAAAAAAAGGTCGCCAAACCGGTCCGCCCGGTTATCGCCGCCCCCACCGCTACCGGATCGGTAGCAGTGGGGAAATAAGAACATCCGGTTCGGGTGATCCGGCCCAAACCGGAAACAGCCCACCTGTGCCTGTTTCGTCCTGCTGTCATTGGGAAAGGTCCCAAAAGAAAGGTCCCCATAACAAAATTCTTTTCAGAGGCTGTTCACAAGTTTATTGGAGGGGAGGTGTGAGTGGAGGTGTGAGGATAACCTCTTTCTCTTTCCAGAAGGACTGGAATCTGGAAAAATCCGGATTTTCAAATCCAAAATTTCACATCTCATTTCAAATTTATGAGTCATAAATGATCTCTGTTCCCTGACATTATCGTAAGATGCTCTGGTCAAGGTCTGGGGAATGGACACCACCCTTGCATGTATATGAGGAACCCTGTATATTTAACTCATAAGGAAACATATGATTCAATAAGGTCACCATCAAAACTATTTCAGATTTTAAAAAAAAGATTAGCCAGGTGCGATCTCTTAGAGGTGATGCCTACGGTTGCCATAATTCTCTTCCAGAAATCCAGGCTATCCTGCCAAACTTCCCAGTATGTGAATGCAATCCCCGAAAATGGGGACAGTCCCAGTCTTCAGGGACATATGACAATCCTAATGATGCCACACCAGCAGGACTTGTTTGAAATTAGGGACTGATTTTCAACCAGTGTGCCATCATCAGGGCATCATAGGATGAAATCCAGAGTTATTATGGGGAGTCCTTGCTCCGGAGTAAGAACAAGTTGCTTTGGATTGCAATATGAATTTCCCATAGGTTTTCACTAGGTGATGCAGTAACTACAGATGCATGTAATGTCTCTTACATGATTTTGTAGTTACTCTGGATTGTCCCCATAATAGGGTAATAGGTTGAACCCCCTATCAACAGCATAGTGTGCCTTGTCAATGGTTAAACTAATGATGGTGTGCCTTGATAATTTCAGTGCCTTGTTGGTGTGCCACGAGATCTAAAAGGTTGACAATCACGGGTATGTTTACATGGATGTTCCATTGCTTTCTGCATAAAATTACACATCGATTGATATACCATATTTATTTGAATCTAGTACTCACCTTTTCCATATGAATTTGGTGTCCAAAATTGGGGTGCGCATTAGATTTGATGCATTAAAATCGAATCAAAATGGATATTTTGATTATAAGTAGAGGGCAGTATTAGGTTTGTTTACAATATTGTAATAAAAATGCAACATAAACCCATTGTTGTATAAAGTTGTGCAATGAGGGAAAAATCACAACATAAAGCTATTGTCATATTATTATTATTGTCATATAACTCATTGTTGTATGCAGTAAAATTAAATTTTGCACCTGCTCTGCAATCACCAGTAAACATTTTTAACATCACAAGTATTTTAAAACAGGCATGCACATTAGATTCGATGGCGCATTCGATTCCAATTAATATGGTACAACGTGATGGTGTTATACAAAAATATCAAGGTTTTCACAATTTTGGCAAGTTGTGGTGTCACCCCCGATGTGTGTCCCCCAGTGCAGGTGACAGACCTGCATCCCTAATGATGCCAACGTTGGGTTGGGTTTAAGATTACACTGCCCATTATGGGCAAAGTAGGTGCATGTATGCCTCACTGGCAGGGCAAGCCCCTTACTCCAGCAACAAAGCAAAGAGGTATTTGGGGGCAAATCAGGGCGACCAGATGCCAAACCCAAAATTTCTGAACCCCAAGGCCAAAATTCCTACCTGCTTAAAAAAATTGCCAAAAAATGTATTTTTTTTTGTTTTTATATTTTTGGGGTTTTTAAAACTTTTGATAGGAAGGAGATAACTCAAAACCGATTTTTGCATTGGATTCTGCTCTTCAGTAAGAATCCAACGACACATGACACGATGGGGTGCTGTGCACCATTGCAAAGTTCAAAAATGAAGCCAAAATGTAGGACAATGAAGCCAAAATGTAGGACACCCAGACAGGAGGCTAAAAATCCGGAGAAATCCCGGTTTTTCCGGTCATATGGTCATCCTGGAATGCAATCAGATGGGTGTAAACCCCTGTGTAAATCCCTGGAGCCCTTGGGAAATGTAGCACAGAGACAATGCTCAGACGCAGAGCATCATCGCACTGGGTTGACCAATCTATAATCAGATGGTTTGAAAGTCAAGGGGCAGCAAAGAATGACTTCAAATTGGGAGGATGAGAAAGGCAAATATTGTCACAAGGCAGGCTTTTAAATGCCTGCTTAAGGAGGCTCCGTGCTGAGAATCAATGCAGGGCCAGTGGAAAGTGAGTGACAACCACATGATGCCAAATCAATGGCTCAGGTTGCAGGAAAGTGGAGTTCACTGGTATTGGAGAGCTGGATTGCTGCGTCTTCACTCCAGTCTATGTCTCAGGGGCTCCAAACTTTTTGGCAGGAAGGCCACATCTTCTCTCTGACACTGTGTTCGGGGCTAGAAAAATATTTTACATTTCAAATTTGAATTGTCATCGTCATCATCATCAACATCATCATCATCATCGTCTTACGGCAAAATCCAGAGTAACTATGGGGAGCACAGAGTAACTCCGTGCTCCGGTGTAAGAATAATTTACTCTGGATTCCAATAGAAATTTTCCATAAGTTTTCACTAGGTGATGCAGTAATAATGGGTGCACTTAAAAGTCTCTTACATGCTCCCATAATTACTCTGGATGTGGGGATTAAAGCAGGCCTCCATCAGTTTTGAAAGACTATGGTATTGCGCTCAGCGCTGCATACGCGGCATGCGAAGCACAAAAGCCTGGGTTAGATTGTTATGGAGGATAGGCTGTTACCCAAGCAGCAAATCCCCCCTCTCCACGCCACTGAATTAGTCCAATGGAAAGGCAGAGCCAATACGATTGGAACCAGCTGCGTCGCAGAGCTGGGCTAAGGACAGGAGCTCACCCTGTCTTGTGGGGCCGACCCGGGTCTCAAACCCTGGCCTGCTGGTTAACAGGCACAGCGTCTTAACCGCTTGCACCACCCACAGATTAGTGTCATAAATTTTACATAAATTTAATATAAGAATTTATTAGAGACAGATCTGGAGGATTACAAGGGTTGCCCATGGAGTGGGTCCATGGATGGAGGGGTCTTGCCATTAGCAACATCTGAATAAAATAAATAATAAATAAATAAAATAATAAATAATAGTAAAAGGCAGTATTTTTTCCTGGAAAAAATGTGCTGGTACTCATTATGAAGTTTAAAAAAACTTTCTCAGTTGATCACAGAATGGATTTTGCTGCTCTCTCTGATACTAGGCTGGTGGTGGGTAAAGGGGGGAAAGTGCTTGCTTGCTTCCTTGAGGATATTAGACTATAATATCCTACAATCCAGAGTAACTACAGGAGCATGCAACAGACATTACGTCTGCACCACCTATTGAAAACCTATGGGAAATTCATATTGCAACCCTGAGCAATTGTTCTTACACTGGAGCAAGGACTCCCTGTAGTTACTCTGGATTGTGCCCTTAACCCGGTGAGCATGGCAGCAGAGGCTGTAAGTACTCCTCTCAGGATGGAATGAAAATAGCAATAAGCAATGCAGACCCAATGCCAGAAAGGAGAGGGGTGGGCACGAGGTTTATTAAACCTTAATAGCAATGAGCTTGGATCCATAATAAATGTGAAATATTATTATTATTAATACATTTTTTCCAACCCAAAATTAAAGTTTCCTACCCAAAGCAAAAGGAATGATCAAGTAT
Organism: Cryptoblepharus egeriae; assembly: GCA_030015325.1. Classification (NCBI taxonomy): domain Eukaryota; kingdom Metazoa; phylum Chordata; class Lepidosauria; order Squamata; family Scincidae; genus Cryptoblepharus; species Cryptoblepharus egeriae. The sequence goes on along the minus strand of JAREYC010000012.1, from coordinate 1,133,165 downwards.
TGCCTTGTCCCCAAAGGCCTCATTACTGAAGAAGAACCAGCAGGGAAGAATCAGCCATAGGTACTGGGAGAGATGCTATACTGGGCAGGCTCAAGGTTGTACAGGTAAAACACATTTCATAGTTTGGAAATGTTTCTTGTAACGTTAAGTATTACTATTTAAAACGGGGGGCTCAGATCTCTTGTTCCGTAGTTCTCCAGTTGGTCTTTGGTGCATGACCTTCAATCTCTGTATTATGACAAAATCTGGATCCCCTTCTTTTGAATAGGTTTTTCTTCTCATTTTTGGCTCAAGCTGAGTTTTCCGGTGATGTTACTTTTTTCTTTAAACATAATAATGCTTAATTTATATTTCCTTCTGCAGACAGTAATTCCTTTTGTGCCGAGATCTATACTATTGATCTCCTATGGTCTAGTCTGTTTTGATTTTTCAAAGTGGTTCTTAATTTCGGTGGTTCTGTGAGCAATTTTGTCCATTTGGCTGCCCTGTTTTGGGAAGTGGTGGGGCATATAAAGCAGGTGATTTTTGTCCTCCTTTTTGTTGCGCGGTGTCTAGTCTGCCATCCGGCCGTGATGGCTTTGAAGGACAACCTACAACAAAGACAACGGGAAACAACGCACCAGTCAATCAATGGAACAAATAGAAGGCCACTTGCCCCACAGAAGACAACAAGGGGAGATGGTGTGCGATGCTGTAGCCCCATCTCAGATCTCTAGGTTGGATCAATTTTTCTTATCTATTCTTTTCAATAAAAATAAAATAAAATTATAAAAATGGAACTGAAAAAACAAGTTGAGCTGTACCTCCTGCAACCCAACTTGCAATGTGGGACTTAGGGCAAAATCCAGAGTAAATACAGGGAGTCCTTGCTCCGGAGTAAGGACAATTTATTTTGGATTGCAATATGAATTTCCCATAGGTTTTCAGTAGGTGGTGCAGTAACTACGGGTGCACGTAATGTCTCTTTACATGCTCATGTAGTTACACTGGATTGTAGGATCAGCTTCAAGAGCTCAGCAAGTGGGGAAGGCAAACCGTGAAGGGTTCCTTGCTTCTCCCATCCAGTGGGGGCTTCATGGTCTTCTATAGTGTTGTGTTCCCATTGGTACAATGGGATGGGCAAGTGGTGCAGAAACTGCTAGAACAAGACTGCCTTGAAAGGCAGAAGGGGGAGAAAGAGGAAGCAAGGCTATGACAGGATCATTCGATGGGTCACAACACTTCAATGGTCAATGTCTCCTGTGGGATTTGACCTCATCTAGGACTCCAAGTTTTGGCATCAATTCCAATACGGCAAGAATATTAATATCCCAATGGATGTTTATTTATTAACATCCAATATTTATTTATTAACATCCAATAACATCCAATAATATTAACGTTCCAAAAAAGTGTCAAAGCAAAATTGTGGCAGCGGAGCCTCATATGGCTTCATGATGATAATACTGATTCCAGTCCACTGGTGCAGGACCTCCACTCTAGAAGTCCTGCCCCACTTGACGTAACCTACCTCCATGCACCCCAAATTGCCACATTGCATGCACAAGTGGGCAGTTCCCGGTTTGGGCCTACTTGCCCGTACCGGATCTTGTCCTTACACGACCGGTAGCGATCCGGTAAGGCTGTGCGGCAGCAGAATGGTGGGGACCGGTTCGGAGCCGCGGCGGCCGCCATTTTTAATCTGCGGGCTGCTGCTTGGAGGCGGCTGAGGAAGTCCTCCTTGGTCACCTGCCTCGGCCAACCACTGAGCGAGCAGCCACATCGCGCGCTCTTCAAACAGCTTTGCCTCAGCGTGGAACCTTTCTTGCAGCTTCTTGCTGTCTCTGCCTGACCTGACCCAACCTGACCTGCCTTACTGCCTTGCCAGCAGCAACCCTTGAGTAAGTCCTTACTTCCGAGAAGGCCGCCACGAGGTCTTGGGCAAAGCAAGCAGTGAGATGATCTCTGTGTGTCTGTTACTTCCGAGTAGACCGCAACGAGGCCTCTTGGGCAAAGCAAGCAGTGTGGATCTGTGTGTGTTCCCCACTGGAACTTATTTTTAAAATGTAGGACAAAATGTAGGATGTCCTGCGTTTTGTCCTACATTGGTTTGGGGTGGGTAGGGGGTCCTTCTTTCCACTTTTCAAAAGACCCCTAGCACCCCAAAGAGACACAGCAGATGTTCTCTTTCCTTGTGTCCTGGAAAGAAATCTTCAGGTTCCTTTTTCCCAGGGTGTCCATATCTCCTCTTTTTCCAGGACATGTCCTCTTTTTTAGTGTCCTGGAAAGAAATCTTTATATCCCAGGACAATATCCTCTTTTTAAAAAAATCTTTATTGTCTTCCTTTTCCTTGTGAGCAGGCAGCATGAAGCCTCCTTGGAATTCATCAAGTCTGTGTAATAGTTTTTAAATTAGTAATTTTAATTAATAAGTAATATAGTGATTAAGAACAAGAAAGCAAGATACCTTATATGAGTGTTTTTAGCTGTTATATGGTCATGTCCTACATTTTTCTTGGGTGTCCTACATTTTGTCCTCTATTTGCGATTATGTCATTTGGTTATCACCCTGTTCCAGACACTTAGAGCAATCCTGATTATGTCTACTCAAAAGTAAGCCCTATTATGCTCAATGGGTCTTGCTCCCAAGAAAGTGTGGACAGGGTGCATCCTCAGGGAGCAAGGCTAGGCAGGTCCACTCAGAAGTAGATCCCATTACAATCAGTGGGTCTTACTCCCAGGAAAGTGTGGACAGGGTGCAGCCTGACAGCCTAATCCTCTGCATGACTACTCAGAGGTAAGTCCCATGACAGTCAATGGGGCTTACTCCCAGGCAAGTGTGGCTAGAACTGCAGCCTGAGAACCCTATCCTAACCATGCCTACTCTGAAGTAAGTCCCATGACAGTCAATGGGGCTTACTCCCAGGTAAGTGCGGCTAGAACTGCAGCCTAAGAACCCTATCCTATGCATGCCTACTCTGAAGTACATCCCATGACAGTCAATGGGGCTTCCTCCCAGGCAAGTCTGGCTAGAACTGTAGCCTGAGAACGCTATCCTATGCATGCCTACTCTGAAGTAAGTCCCATGACAGCCAATGGGGCTTACTCCCAGGCAAGTGTGGCTAGAACTGCAGCCTGAGAACCCTGTCCTAAGCATGCATACTCTGAAGTAAATCCCATGACAGTCAATGTGGCTTACTCCCAGGCAAGTGTGGCTAGAACTGCAGCCTGAGAACCCTATCCTATGCATGCCTACTCTGAAATAAGTCCCATGACAGTCAATGGGGCTTACTCTCAGGCAAGTGTGGCTAAAACTGCAACCTGAGAACCCTATATTATGCATGCCTACTCTGCAGTAAGTCCCATGACAGTAAGTCCCACTAACAAAAACTTAGATTTTTTTTAAAAAAAGTTTTTTAAATTCCCCCAGGCCACGCCCCCTGACCCTGGCCCCACCCCTAACCCTGGCCATGCCCCCTCACCCTGCCTGGCCACGCCCACTTCTGGGGAACCGGTTCTTGGGCCATGCTGGGCCCACCACTGATTGCATGGATTAATTTTCTGTGCATGCTCCTTAAATTGTGACTAAATTGTGTTCTGAGGAGGGTGATTCATCCTCCTCAGATCACAATTTAGACACAGTTTTTCAAGGGGAAGCCTGCAGATCAAAGTCCCAGAATGCTGTTTGATCCCCCCTCTCTCTATCACACACACACACACACACACACACACACCCTCTCTCTATCACACACACACACACACACACACACAAATGAATACTAAAGACAAAGTACATACGCAATTTAATTGCACCTAATGAATTGTCCACTTATTTCTTATTTGTTGTGGACTTGTGTCCCATGGGGGAAGGTATAGCAAAAAAGTACAATAATTAATCCTGCTGAAGTTAATTAATTGATTTTTTAATTTCTAAACCTATCAAAAAGCCTAATCCTATCAAACTCCCAAGCAATGATGCAGTGCAACCAGCTTAAATTTTATTATGTATATTAGCCACTTTGAATGCCCTTTTAGGAAGAAAGGTGGGATATAAATAGAATGAATGAATGAATGAATGAATCAGTCGGTCAGTCAGTCAGTCAGTCAGTCAATCAATATTTGGAAATTTGAAATTTCATCACTGTAATTTGGTCCATTAACTCACCTGCAATCTTTAAGCACACATTTGGATTGCTTTCCATTCTACCACTGGTGTACGGCTATATATTGTATATATAGGTTATATAGAGTTAGATCTGGAAAAATAATTTTTTTTACTCACTGCATGATTAATCTGTGGAACTCCTTGCCACAGGGTGTGGAGATGGCCTAGGTGGCTTTTAAAGGGGATTGGACAGGAACACAAGTTAAAGCCATGACAGGTATATGCAAACTTCTTGGTTTTAAAAATAGGTGATCTCAGAATGACTGGTGCAAGGAGAGGATCAGGATACAGGTATCAATGCGCATAATCCTAACAATGTCTACTCAAAAGTAAGCACCATTGTGTTCAATGGGACATCCAGGAAATGGTCTTTAGGATTGCAGCTTTTGTCTTGTATGCTCCCTTAAGCTTCTGGTGAGCCAGATCCAGGAAGCTGGACTTGATGGGTTGTCAGCCATAGGGCAAAATCCAGAGTAACTATGGGGAGTCCTTGCTCTGGTGTAAGAACAACTTACTCTGGATTTCAATATGAATTTCCCATAGGTTTTCACTAGGTGGTGCAGTAACTATGGGTGCATGTAAAGTCTCTTATAGGCTCCTGTAGTTACTCTGGATATGGGGTTTAGGCTGCAATCCTAAAGACACTTTCCTGGGAGCAGGACCCATTGAACACAATAGGACGTGCTTTTGAGTAGACATGGTTAGGATTGCGCTATTAGCCATTTGGGTTATTTATACCTTCTCATAATACATTTTTATTGATTTTATCAATAAATTTTATCAATATCACGAAGACTATCGAGATCAAGATTATGATCCCGTAACCCTGTCCAACACGTCTCCGATTGGGCCTTGCAGCTCTCAAGGCCAGTCCTGGGAAATTTGGTCAGGTCCTGAACCTGGGACCCCTCTGTGTTCAAAACCATTGCTCTACCACTGATGTGAACCCTCCGCAGTTAGGCAAAGCTTCGGCAGATCCTTGCCTGGACAGAACCGAACCACTGGAGATCTTCTGCTTTCCGAAATGCCAGCTCTGTTCCTCCCAGAGGCTTTCCAGATGGCAGCCGAAATCTGGAAGAAGGTCTCTCTGCTGCGCCTTTTATGGCCAAGCCACGTGTGGCGATAAAAACCCTCAGCTCCCATTTGATTTGTTTTAGGGCAGAGAGAATTAAAAGGCCCCTCTGTGTCTCCATAATTAAATTCCTAATCAGTGACAGGGCATTTAGCCAAGATTTATGGGGTTGCGATGCCTGTGGTGAATGTGGAGCTTACAGCATCACCGTGAAGATGACACCGGTGCAGTCACGTAGGGAGGGCAACTGGACAGGCTTTTCCCAGGAAATCCAATTATTGCCATCCAATTATTTTTCAAAATGGGCTAACTTGGTTTCTTTTCCTTGATAACCAGGAACTGCTTGATGACCAGGAACCTTGATTTACCTTTTGGTTGACCTTTTGGGTGCCCATTTCAGACAACCTTTCCACAGCCAGGCTGCTGGTCCCGTTTTCAGAAAGAACAGCACCTGGATCAGGGTGACCTTTAGCCTTGTGTCCTGGAAAAAACTTCATTGTCCTCCTTTTTCTTGTGAGCAGGCAGCATGTAGCCTTCTTCAAATTTAAAAAAAACATAATAAATTATATATAATAGTTTTAAATTTAATAATAAGAAAATAGAGTTTAAATTAACAACATGAAAACAATATATATGAGATTTTTTAGCTTTTATATTGTCATGTCTTCCATTTTTTGGGTTCCTATATTTGGGGAACCTTGACCACTTTTTTGGTTATAACATACGGTCACCAAGACCTGGATCTTATATGGGCAAAATCCAGAGTAACTACAGGGAGTCCTTGATCCGGTGTAAGAACAATTTACTCTGGATTCCAGTATGAATTTCCCAAAGGTTTTCACTAGGTAGTGCAGTAACTACGGGTCAGAGGTGGGCTGGCCCTGTCCCAAGATCCAGTTCACCAGAAGTGGGAGGAGCTAGGCCGGGGTCAGGGGGTGGGGCTGGAGTGGGGTGAGGTGCGGGCCCACGTTGGTGCCTGCACAGTGCCTGCCCTGAAGCGGGCAAGCCTGCTTCAAAGCAGGCACAGCGCAAGTGCCGACATCGATGCTTGCGTTGTGCCTGCCCTGGAGCAGGCAAGCCCGCTTTAGAACAGGCACCACACAAGCGTCAATGTTGACGCTTGCGCGGTGGGTGCAAGAACATGGAGGACCATATCGGTCTGCTATGTTTTTGCGTTTCCCTGTTGCTGGCGGTTCGCCAGCGGCAAGGAAACAGGAAGACCCGGTTCAGGTGAGTAGGCCCAAACCGGGAAGTGCCCTCCACTGCTATGGGTGCACGTAATGTCTCTTACATGCTCCTGTAGTTACTCTGGATTTGGGGCAGTGATGGGATTCAAAGAAATTAACAACCGATTTTATGCCCATCTGGCACCCACTTTTAAACTGCTATTTTTAAACTTTATTTGTCCCATCTGTCGTTAATAACCGGTTCTATAGAGTAGGTATGAACCTGCTGGAGCCCACCACTGATTTGGGGGTATGTCAAGGAATGCTGTTCAAATGATATTATAATTATTATTTTATTACAGTGATTCTCAAATATTTTAACATCTGGACCCACTTTTTAAAATGACACTCCTGGGACCCACCAGTAACATTCCATCATCATCATCATCATCAATCCTCCTCCTCATCTTCTTCTACGACTACTGCTCCCACCACCAGTACTCCCACCACCACCATCACCACCACCTTATGGCTTTCCAACAGGAAGAGGATCCGGGATAGATGGCATCAGATCAGAATTACATCAGCGCATTGGCTGGTTTTCAGGTTGATTTAAACTAGTGTGACTTTACTGCAGTGTTGCGCGACTTGGCAGTGCTTGCAATGCACAGAGTGAGCTTAGATTGCCACTTAGTTGGCTCCAAACTGGTCATTATCCATCTGTGGTTGGCTGAACTGCATGAAATAGATATGCAGGAATGAAGCTGAACTGGATGTGGAAACTGGGATTCAGGCAACAGAATTGCAGATCATCCCAGCTCGGCACAACATTGCTCCCCTTGGTTAACCATGAAAGTGAGCTGTTAACCACAGGGTGGACAAGGGAGAGTCACTAGTCACGGATTCTCCGTAGCTGGGGATGGTGGTCTGAAGGGAAACCAGCTGCTGCCTGGATTGTGGCACACAATTACACTTGTCAGAACATAAGTTCACAGCCGTAGGTGTTCACATTCTCAGGTGACCTGCCACTGATTCAGATTCAGGACCTGCCACTGATCAAATGTATCCTTTACTGAGATTTGTGATCAAATTATTTGGCCACATAGATGTTCAGATCACCAGATATATCACCTATACCTTTGATAACCTATATCACCAGATCCTGCACCTGTGGTTTCAATTATCTGTGGAGGCAGAACATCCACTAACCCCAGCAAATAAGCATCCCCTCCACCTGCAGTTTCTGTATCCACAGTGGGTCAGTGGAATGGATTCCCCACAAATATGGGGGGCCACCTGTAACTCAATTCCTCCTTTTGGATGCTGTGGAAGTAACCAAATCCCAGCGTTCTCCCCAGCGAGTGAGTCACTGATCTCCATGATATGCGCAGATGATAAAGGGCCTGCATTAATCCTGATGCGCCGTTGCAGATGACAGTATCATTTGTTTATTTTTTGTTGACCCAACACGAGCGAACAGAAGGCTGCTGATGCTGTCGTTTACGAAATGCACTCCCAAGCAGGCTGTGTGGAAAACTGGCATTGTAGCAACCAGAAAGTGTGTGTGTATGTGTGTGCGTGTATATGTATATGTATGTGTATGTGTGTGTATATACATACATACATATATATGTGTGTGTATGTATGTGTGTGTGTGTGTATATATATATATAAACACACAAACATATATAAATTTCTTAAAAGCCTTGAAAAATTCTCTCCTTTCTCTGACCTTTTTCCTTTGTTTCTTCAATTATTCTTTTCCCTTTTCAATCCTGAGCAGACATGATGTATCTGAGTGTAATGCAAACACATATATCTGCCTGCCTGCCTGTCTGTCTGTCTGTCTGTACACATGCATGAGAACCAGGCGTAGAAAAACCCCCAACCCCAGTGGCATCCCAGCTCACGACTCCTTCTCAAACCGGCAGCATTGCAGCTCAGACTCCATCTCAGGCCTGCCTGGTTAAGCTCCAGCGGTTTTCTATTCATTCTCATTATACAGACTGATTCTTCGATTCAGGCATTCATTGCTATAGCTACTATGACGGGAGGGGGGTGGTGGGGGGAGAGGGAATCAGAGGTGTTTGCTACATGGACTGGCTTCGGCCGTTTTGTGAGTGGGAACCCCACATGGGGAATGGCAGGGCATTGCCCACCCCTGTGGCGATGAGCCAGAGAGAGCCACGTGCACCATGCTGGAGGTCTGCCTAATTGCACATGGGATCTAGTTCCATGCCTAGATCTCACCTTTTCAGCATTCAGGAGGGAAGCCCCCCGCAGCTTGGAACAGCAAGCTTCCTGCAGAGTGTGGGTATAGAGAGAGTTGATTGACAGCTTCCTGATCCTACAGAAGCTTCTCCTCTGAATATTGGTCTCGGGGTGCGATGGCAGAAGTGGCACCCACCTTTCCTCCTCTTTTTGTGGACCTCTCCAAATGATGGGCCTGTATGGGAAAGTCAAGATAGTGCAGTGGTTTGGGATTTCAAGTCCCCATATTGCTACAAAGCTCCTGAGTGACCTTAGAATCATAGAATCCTAGAGTTGGAAGAGTCCCAATAGGTCATCTAGTCCAACCCCTGCCCTGCCTGCAGCAGGAAATCCCCCTAGAGCCTCTGCTTGAAGATCTCTAGTGAGGGAGAGTCCACCACCACCCTTGGCAATCTCTTCCACTGCCAAACCGCCCTCACCGTCAGGAATTTTTTCCGGATCTCCAACCGGAATCTCCTCTCTTGCAGTTTGTCCCCATTGGTTCTAGTTCTGCTTTCTGAAGCAGCTATGAACAAATTGGCCCCTTCCTCCCCATGACAGCCCTTCAGGTATCTGAAGAGGGCAATCATGTCTCCCCTCAGCCTCCTCTTCTCCAGGCTGAACATCCCAAGTTCCCCCATCTTTCCTCGTAGGGTCTCCCTTCCATCCCACTGATCCTTCTTGTCTCTCCTCTGGACTTGCTCCAGTTTGGCTGCATCTTTCTTCAAGTGAGAGACCCAGAACTGAACACAGGACTCAAGGTGAGGTCTGACCAATGCTGAATCAAGAGGAATTAGAACTTCTCGTGACTTGGAAGCTCCAGTCCTCTTAATGCAGCCTAAAAGACTGACCTTGGGTCAGTCACTATCCATCTTGCCCACCATGCAGGGTTGTTGTGAGAACAAAAGGAAGGAAGAAATCATGTAGACAAACCCAGATTTCCTCAAAGGACAGGCAGAGAAAATCTATATATAGTAAAACCTTGGCCTGAGAGTTACTAGGATTGAGAGCATTTGACAAGACAAGCATTTCTAATAAATTTCGACTTGATATGCAAAAAATCCTGGGCACAATACGGCCGGTTTCTGACTCAGAGTCACTGACTGACTGACTGACCCATCAACACCCAGCCCGAACCCATGGACCTAGAAGTGCGAAATTTAGGTAAGGTCTTCCTTCCATGACATGAGCACCCACTTAGAACCAATTTTTAGAAATCCAAACCCTAAGCGGGTGAAAAGGGTGCAATGTGTTTTTGTCCCTGTAATAAACACTCAAGACTGACTAATTCACTGACTGATCAACTCCCAGCCCTAACCCCTGGACCTAAAAGCATGAACATTGGAAAGCATATTCCTTTTGTGATGCTAATGCCCACTAAGAACCAGCTTGTGCACAGTGCCACTAGGAGCCATCTGGTGCATGGTGGTGTTGAGTGCCCAGTGATGGCTTCTTCCAGGTGACTGGTTGGGAAGCCCAGTGGTGCCTGGTACTGCCCAGTGTCCAGGTGCTGCCTGGTGCCCAGTTGTGCCTGCTGCCCCCAGTGGTGTCCAGTGCACTGTGGTGCCTAGTGCCTAGTACCTGGTGGGGAAGCATGGAACCTAGTGGTGCCTGGCAGTGGAGTGCTTGGTGGAGCCCAGTGCTGCCTGGTGATGCTTTGTAGGGATGTCCGGTCTCCAGTGGTGCCCAGTGGTACCTGCTGGTACTTGTTCCTGCTCAATCCCCAGTGGTGCCCAGTGGTGCTTGGTGCCTAGCAGAGATGCCTGGTGCCTGGTTCTGCCAAGTGCCCAGTGCTGCCTGGTAGGGATGCCTGGTGGCATGTTGGAAGGGTCCCAATAGGTCCCTGCTATTGTCCCTGGCTGGTACCCACTGGTGCTTGATCTCTAGTGTTGCCCGGTGGTGCCAGGGAGGGATGCTCAGTGCCTGGTTGTGTCTCGTGCCCAGTGATGCCTGCTGGTGCCCGGTGTCCAGCAGAGATGTCCAGTGCCTCCTGGTGCCTGCCCCTGCTTGTTGGTGCCAGTGCCTGTCACTGCCCACTGTGCCTGCCACCTGGTGCTGCCAGTGCTCAGTAGTGCCCAGCCATGGGTGGTGCCCTCAAATTATCTTTAATTTTTACTCCTGCAAAAAGGGTCCATTTAGCTAGTATGTAGTAAATAAATATTATAAATAAACTGTAGAAAAAAGAGATCATTTTGAGGGTGCTCTTTTTGACCTCTAGTTATCCCAATAGGTATTCTCCACTCCATACTATCCCAAAACAGACTGCAGGCTCCTATGGGCAGAGACTTCTCTCTCTCTCTCTCCCCTCCCTCCCACTGGAAAGACATATGAAAGGACGAGTGAACATATAAAGCAGTGATTTATCCAACAAAACGCTGTGTGTTCCGGCCTGATCGTTTATAATATCAGGGCTGAGACGTTGTCGATACTGAGCGATCATCTCGTTTGGGCTCAACTGAGTGAATCGGACTGTGTTTTGTGCCAGTTTCATGGACGGCGCCGTCAAACCTCATGACATGTCCTATGAATTCCATGCATTGGCTTATTCCACAGCCCTTGCTTCCTTTCTCCTTCCAACGAGCCTATATAACACATCAACACCCACTCCTTTTACCTTCACAACAGCCCGGCAAGGTAGGCTGGATTGCACATTTCTTTGGTATTGAAATTTGGGTATTTGAAATTTGGTACCCAAGATTTGGGCTACCTTTGGACAGAGTTTGAAGCTTTCTTTTTAACAAGTAATAGTATATTTTATTGTATAACCATAGGTTGTCACAATGCTTTTTAATCAGTGAAAATGAGAGGTGCTATATGTTCCACCTGAATTAATGATCATGTTTCTGTGGGGCATGTAGGAGGGAGCCCTGGGAACTATGGGGGGAACCCTGGAAAAGGTTTCAGGAAGGGTCTTTCCCAGGGCTCCTGGGAGGATGATCCTTCCACCTTTGAAGCAGGTGCTGGATCAGCCACGTCCTACTTTCCTGAAGGTCGTAAATATGCACTCCCTCTCCCGGCTGGTCCGTGGCAGCCTCATTGTAAATTCATTTCCAATTGTCTGCGCATTGCAAGGGGCTGGAGCATCTCGGCCTCTTTGTTGTGTCTGGAGAGTGCCTGCGCGCACTCGGATTAATTGCGCACTGCCATACTGGCTGAGCCATCAAATCCAGTCTCGGAGAGGTAATAGCATGATTATTATTTAACAATCTGGGGCTGCGACGCTGGCTGTTATTTTCCCGGCATGGGGGGGCTCAAGTGTGCATTGAGAGGGAGCCCAACAAAAAAAATACCTCTCTGAAAAGGATAAAAAGAAAAGTCAGCAGGAGTTCAGTGATAAATGTTTTGCAAGTGGCTGCACCTTGTCCATACTGAGCGGTGCCATCAAAGCGCACTGTCAATGTGAGAGGCGCATGAGTCAGTTTGAAAAGTCAAAAGCAAAAGGATTTATAACATTTCGGCTTTCTTCTTCCAGGACATGCCCTCTTTTTTAGCCTTATGTCCTGGTAAAAATCTTCATTGTCCTCCTTTCCTTTATGAGCAGGTAGCATGCAGCCTGCTTGTAATTCATAAATTATAAGTAATAAATTTTGTATAATTGATTTCAATTTAATAATAAACAATATAGTGTTTAAATTAACCACTTGATAGCAATATAAATGAGTGTTTTTAGGTGTTATGTTGTCATGTCCTACATTTTGTCCTCTTTTATGGTTATGACATGGGTTCACCCTGAGGCTGGGCATAAGAATGAGTCATGCCCCCAAATCCAGAGTAACTACGGGAGCACGTAAGAGACATTATGTTCACCCATAGTTACTGCACCTCCTAGTGAAAACCTATGGGAAATTCATATTGGAATCCAGAGTAAATTGTTCTTACACCGGAGCAAGGACTTCCTGTATTTACTCTGGATTTTGCCCTTAGCTACCCCCATATAACACCATTCAAATTAATGCTGCTGCTTTGTCTTCCACCGCTTTGGAACCCCCCCCCCCCACTACCCATATTTACTCAAATCGAATGTGCCATAGAATCTACTGCGCACCCCAATTCAGACTGAAAACGTTTACTGGCAATTGTAATGCACAGTTGCACAACAGGTGCAAAATTTAATTTTATTGCATACAACAATGAGTTATATGACAATGGGTTCCTAATAATACGGCAATGGATTTATGTTACAACTTTTTACCTAATTGTAACACTTTATACAACAATGGGTTTGTGTTGGATTTTATTGCAATAACCTATACTTATAATAATAATAATACCACGTTTATGCAAAACTAATGCGCTATCAAATCCAATGCACACCCTGATACTGGAGACTAAATTCAATTGGAAAAGGTGTGCATTCGATTCAAATAAATTCAGTAGTTTTGTAAGAGCATATTCAACTATGCTCAATATATTTTTGATACCCCATGGCATAAGGTTCGATAATGCCAGCCACTGGCATACCCATGGCATAAGGGGGTGAATGCACTGGGATGCCACCACCACCACCACCACTATTCTGCCATCTATTTCCATGCCACAGGCCTTTCTAGACCTTTTTAAAGTCCCGGGAGGACACCCTCGCCCTCCCCAGCCCTCAGAAGGCCTTTTGAAGCCTCCAGAGAGCCTAGAATGATTAGGAAGATAGTGCTGAAATTAAGCACCTGCAAGTTATATACATGACTGTTTTGGGGTTTTATTTTGATGAATAAAAACCTACATTTCTCCTACATTTTTGTTCCTCTTTTGTGGTTATGACATTATCTCAGCCTTCTCAGAAGGCCTTTGGGGACAAGTGAGGCCATGGGCATCCCCAACCAGACCTTTTGTATACCTTGGTTAACACGCTAACACCATATCAAGTGGCAAAGAGTTCCACAGATTAATCACATGCTTGGAAATATTAATTACATCCTCTGTTCAATCTGGGAGTGTGCTCCTTTAAAAAAAAATAAAAGGGTGCAGTGGTGCCAACAGTAGTCCATCCCTCACGTTGTGTTGTCTGGCTAGTTTCGCAAGTAACACTGGATTCTTTACATGAAGAAATATAGTAAAGAAATAGTAAAGTAACCCTACAATCCAGAGTAACTACAGGAGCACGTAAAAGACATTACGTGCACCTGTAGTTAAAGCACCACCTAGTGAAAACCTATGGGAAATTCATATTGCAATCCAGAGTAAATTATTCTTACACCGGAGCAAGGACTACCCGTAGTTACTCTGGATTGCACCCTAAAGCAAAGTAAAATAGTAAAGAAATTCTTTACGTGAAGAAAATATAGGAGGAGGAATGGGTGATGTTATGGTCATGAAATTTCCCACCTGGCTTGCTCACCACCTCATCAGGACGGACATAATCCAGAGCGATCTGCACCAACTGAGAATTTATTAAATACAAACAGGTATTAACAAACACAATATTATTGTCTCTACTTATGAAAATATCAATTGTTACAGTCTTAATAGGCAGTAAGTCACATTCATAGATTGGTTTTTTTGTCCTTGATATCTGAGTGTGTGTTTTAAAAAGCAAACATTCATTGTTCCTAATATTTTTGGCTTTTAAAAATGTCAGGATACATCGAAAGTATATTTTACAGACTCCAGCATGACAAGCTCTCCCATTCCATAATTCAATCTAAATGCAAGCAATGGAAATAAATATTGATATTTATTGAGCAGAAGAGTTCTCTTTTAACCCCCTTCCCACAAAAATCTGGGTTGTATTTTGTGTGTGTGTTTAGGGTTTGATACCAATCGCAAGGAACATTGATGGCTGCAAATATTCATCATGAAACTATCTAATCAATGACAGTCATAGAATTAAATATCATTCAATTGAGTTAATGTGGTCATAAATATACTCCGGAATCTGGAGGGAGGTTTTTTTTACCACTGATCAAATACCCTATATTTTCTCCATTTTTCCTCCCAAAGGCTGGAAATCTGATGGCCTTTGAAATGGGAGGTTTCTGTATGGTCGCTGATTCTACTCAGGAACATTATGGGAAGTGTGGATCAATGGTGTCGCTGGGAGGGGGTGTGTGGGCCCTGGTAGATGATGTGCACAGAGAGGCAACATCACTACTGACCAAAATGGTGAATATCTTGGTACTTTTGAATAATACCATAATGTTATATATAATTTGATGCAGAATTTCATGCAGAATACAGTGGAGTAAACCATACTGAAACATCTTTAGTCTGTCTAACTCTACAATCCAGAGTAACTACAGGAGCTCATAAGAGACGTTTATGTCGACGTACATAGTGAAAACCTATGGGAAGTTCATACTGCAATCTAGAGTAAATTGTTCTTACGTCGGAGCAAGGACTCCCCGCAGTTACTCTGGATTGCACCCTAAGGGACACAATATAAACCAGTATTGGGGGGCAATAGTGCATCACCACATCCACCACCTGGTATTTTGCCCCATCTAGTGCATGGAAGGAGGTTTATCATGGGGGTGACACACTGGCCTCCCACACCAGGCGACACAAACCCTAGTGACACCACTGGTGTAGATTTTAAGCTTAACACGATCCTCACTAATTTAGGCTGGCAAACTCATCTGGTTTGACTTTCCATGATGGTGTGGGGAGACTGGCACCTGGCAGGGGTTCAACGAGTGCACATAAATGTGCCGGCTCCCCATGCCACTGCAAGAATGGGGAGATGGGTGAGTTGTGCTGGCCTAAAATAGTTAGGATTATGCGATCAGTGTTTTAGGATCTCCGACATAAGGCAGAATTATCTTTTAGGTGATGATGAACAACTCCCATGGCATGGTTTTATGCTCTCTCTCGAAGCACCTCACTTGTAGCATACAATGTTCCTTTTAATTGACGCTTGCACGGTGCCCACGTTCCATTCCCTCTGTAATCTGAGCAGGCCTGTCTTGAGAGCTCTTGGCATGGAGGCCACAAGTCAAATGCTTTCCCCTCTTTGCAGAGTGCGCCAAACGCTGGCGCCACACCAGCTACGGCTTATGCGGCTGTTCAGCCTCTGCCCGCTCCCCGACTCACAAAGGCAGAAGGGAATCAGGTCCTATGGAAGTGTCTTATCTCCATGGATAGGAGAGTGGTGGGCTAGGCAGTGGGGGTCTCAAAGAGGCTGGAAGGGGGGGCATTAAGCACCTTTTCCTTCATTAGGAATTCATTAGCTGCAAATGACAGAGGAAAAAAATCCAGATCATATTTTCATGATATGGTAGAAACTTATTATTCGGGCCGCTCTCTCGGCAGTGGCACCTCCGTAGAAGAGAACAGCTGATGATGGTGCTTGGAGAGTCCAAGAGTCAGTTAAAAAGTTCCCCTGCACCACATCCAGCCTACAGATCTTATGTTTGACACCCATGGGCTAGAGCATCTCCACATATAGAGCATCCATATATGGGGTTTATGTGGCTCCATGTATAGAGACACATATAGGGCTAGAGCATGTCCATATTTAGAGCATCCACATATAGAGCCACATAAAGGGCTGTATGTGGCTCCACATACAGAGCCACATAGAGGGCTAGGGCATCTCCATATTTAGAGCATCCAAATATAGAGCTACCTATAGATTCCCCTTTTGTGAATCCAGGGAAGGACTTCAGAGATAACCGAAAATGGGAAATGCGTCCACCCCCCACATCAACCTCATGGATCAGACAGCCTGGAGTTTGAGCACTAAGGCAGCTCCTTCCTTGACTTGAGTAAGGAAAGTTCTGGGACAGGATTTCCACAAATCAGTTTCAAAACAGATCTGGAAACAAATCTTGACATTCCATTGCTTAGATATGAGAATAATAATATAGAAAAGTGAAAACTGGAAATTACGAGAAAAACCCTTTTTCCATGCATTTTCCAAAACAAATATACACATATTGCACTTGTTCGTACCATCATCCAGCAAATGGCACCCAAAAGTGTGTTCATTAAGCAGCTCCCCAAACCTTAAGAACCTTTGGTTAATATCCATTTGCAAATGCAGAGGATTCAGGAGTATATGATCTGGATTGAGTCTAGAAATCAAATATGTATAAAAGCATTTGATGCTTGCATTCTTGTTCCGTCCATCAGCATTTTGATGATTATTGAGATTTTACATTCCTTCATAGTTATATTTTGATTGCAACAAATAATTATTTATAGACCTCACAGGTCTCTCCAAGTTAAGGTCATCCAAGTTAAAATAATTGAACCCTAAGTTGAGGTGAACCTCTCTCTCTCTCTCTCTCTCTTCCCTGTCCCCCATCCTCAAATTTTCAATACATACTGGCAAAAAAATCATTGCATTTCCCAACTTTATCAACCCATGGCAAAGCTGTATGCGCTTCCTAAATTCAGAGCAAGTATAGGTGGCACTAGTGGATCAATAGAAGCTCCACCGTTCCCCTACCGCTTATTTGTTCAGCCCCCTATGACATAATAGGGTCCCCATACATCCCAAAAAACAGAGACAACCCTGATTTTGGGGGATTGTGATCACACACAGGCAAATGGGATAGAGGGTTTCGTGGAAGAAAATTATGGCAACCCTATGCTTATAGCAGTGGTTTAGAAAGACGGCAATTGATTAGGATCTTCCACTGAGTTGCAGCCATTCACTGGCATGAGTTTGCTTGCGGTCTTGATATACGTAGTGCTAGGTGGTTGATACTTTTAGAACCACTGCCCAGCTCTGCCCCCCACCCCAAAAATCTACCTCTAACCTTTTTACAGTGAGATTCACATCATCTGAAAGCAAGAAAGACTCATAAATATATGAGGTTTTAACAGAGGATCTTGGTACATTCATGATGGGATAGGATGGTCGGTATATGGACGGAGACCATGACTTCGTATGGTTTTGCCCAAATCAGGTTGCAGGGATCGCAATCCTGTTCTTAAGGCCAGTCAACACAACCGTTGTCGGTCAAGAAGAAGACATTCACCATCCCTAGTCGTCCTTCCTCAATGTTCTCCCAACGCCCAACGACTTGGGCGATATTAAATGCACTCTTCCCCAGTTGTAAAACTAGATCTTTCTACCTTGCGTACTTTTTAAACCTCCTGTTTGTCCAACGGGACCCTCGGTCGCTGGAAAACAACACGGTCTCCAATATGTTCCTTCCAGAAACAGATTTACTTAAAAGCATAAAAGAGAATTAGTTCCAGGCTGGAGCTGTGGTGTCAGATCCTCACTCCCAAAACATTCTTCATACATTATTATGGTTCTTAAATGGGAACAGATATTAAAAAATCCACTGATAACCCAAACAGGAAAAGTTCTCATTTTCTGTAAGTTTCTAGAGTTGTAGACACTATATAAAGCATACAATCCAGAAAATGTTATTTTTGTTCTATGCTCAGGAAAAAAACATCTTGCAAAAATTGGCCCCAAATGGCATAGGACGCCGATACTCATGATAATACAGGCAGAGATGTGGTTTCACACTGTTGTAACAAGGTGAAAAGTGTGGCTTGGGGTTCGGCATCCTTCATCTTCTTAGCCATCAAGGTGCATGAAGGCCCCTTATCAGTTCCTTGACCGCGTACTTTCTCACCGTCGGAAAAAAATCATGCAGTGCCGGAATAAATAAAAGCAAAGGTATATAGTGTAAATACTGCTGTTGAGAAATATATGAAACATTCATTGTGTGTAAGTGCATACGTGTGCGTGTGCGACATCAGTCCCGTCGTAGTTGCAGGTACCAATTGCGAGAGCTGTCTTCCAAAACTCTGCAGGGCACCAGGACTTGAGGATCTACCTCTTGATTCTCATGGTCTCTTGCTTCAAAAATATCCCACAAGTCCCACTTCTTCTCCATCTTCTTCTTCCTCTCCAATATCTTGCCAAGCGACCCTCCGGCTCTCAGGGAAATGAAATCCAACGACAACTCTCAGCAACAACGGATTCGGCAATGGCGTCCGATCCATGTAAACAGCTCAAAAAGAATTTGCCTCCATTGGTAACCCTTCCAGATACCTTCACGGCGAGATTTTTATAGGCTTTCCGTTCTTATCATATTGGTAAACAAACATTTTGATACAGTGCGAATTGGCAGGGGAAATCCAAGGACTGCTGGTGACGGAAAAGTTATGGTTCGTATAGAACTGAACGGGCTGCTTTTCGCACTTGAAAAACGCCTTGAGCGTCGCAGCCGCCATTGTGCGGAACCGCTTGCTGATGAAGCAGTAGAGGAAGAAATTGATGGCGGTGTTCAACAGGGCCAGCATGTTGGCAACATCGGAGACGATGTGGACCGACCAGCTGTTGTGGATGGGCGAGACGTAGAGGTGATACAAGATCATGATAATCCTCGGTGCCCAAAGGATGGCAAAAATGGAGGTGATTGTAAACAAGATGGCGGTTGTTTTCCCAGTGGAGTATCCCCGTAGGCGGAAATTGCACTTCTGTCGCAGCTTGTAGACGATGATTGAATTCAAGATGAAGAAAATGGAACAGGGGACTAAATAGATGGTGAAACAATGGATCCAGATGAGGACGTGATGGACCACCGTACTGGTGTAGTCTTCCTTCCAAATATTGGGCCACCAATAATAAGGGATGCTGGTTAGAAAGCATATGATGTATACGCTGACGATGACTTTTCGGGTACGCGCTGGGTAAGAAACCATGTGATATTTGAGCGGGTGGCAGACCGCGATGTACCGGTCAATAGTTAGCGGGACAGTAATCCAAATGGACGTGTGAATGGAAGAGAATTCCAAGATGGCGATGATTTTGTTGAGGATCTCCGGCATTTGCTTCTTCAGGACAAAGTCTTCCAACAAGAAGTCCACAAAGACAATGAAGAAGAGAACCAGCAGATCGGCTGCCGCCAAAGCTAACAGGTAATTGTACGAGGACTTCTGCCGGCGAGCCACTAACTGCGACAGAATGATGACGGTCAAAATGTTGGCTGTAGGGAAAGAGAAGGGGAGAAAGAAAAAGTCATGTTAGGTGAATTGGGGTAGAAATCTCTATGGGGAACTCATGGGGGGAAGCAGGTGGCGCATACTCTGGTGACGCCACTGTTTGGTATTGACCTCGAAACCAAATGGTGTGGTTTCCTCTGACTCTCCTTGCCCACCCTTTCTGCAGCCGGTTTAATTAGTTCACAAACAAAGCGCCGCGTTTTGGCTTACCAACAGTGCGCAGTTGCCAAGTATTGACATTTTCATATGCGCCCAGTAATTACTTTTTCCTGCGGAGCTAATGCACCACATTTGATGCTCAACTTCTGATTGCAGTGATTGCCTTTTCAAGCCCAATCAAGAATAACGAAGAGGATTTCTCTAAATAAGAATCAAGAGGGGAAAAAGCTGGAAGCAACGGAAAAATGATGTCCTTGTGTTTACCCTCTAGCAAAAAGCTGCCACACATATTATTTGCCACTTATGGCTTGAGATTTGTGGCTTTACTCTTATGCTGATAAATGCTGCCTGAGCATGATTTCCCAGAAAAAGGAGGAGGGTGGATGGGAAGCAGAACTGGTGCAATTTTAGCAGCACAACCCTACAATCCAGAGTAACTATTATTATTATTTATTATTTATTTAATTTACGGAAGCACGCAAGAGACATTAACCCCTAAATCCAGAGTAACTACGGGTGCACGTAAGAGACTTCACATGCACCCGTAGTTACCGCACCACCTAGTGAAAACCTATGGGAAATTCATATTGGAATCCAGAGTAAGTTGTTCTTACATCAGAGCAAGGACTCCCTGTAGTTACTCTGGATTGTGCTCCAGGTCTCTGCCGCAAAGATTTTTATTTGAAAGAAATTGTGACAGATTGCATCTTGAAACACTTGACTCATCATGGCTGAAGAGCGAGAGAGTGGAAAAAAGGCACATGGAACAGTTTATAACCCTTATAAAAATCCTTCAGGTGTTTTTAAAGTCAGTTTTTTTGAACTCAACAGCTACTTTCTGGAATAAATTTGTTTCATTACTGCTTCAAGTTTCTAGTCCCAACTGTTCAAGTGCCCCACTTCTGTGCCCGGACATACCCCCAAATCCAGAGTAACTACAGGAGCACGTAAGAGACTTTACGTGCACCCAAAGTTATTGCACCACCTACTGAAAACTTATGGGAAATTCATATTGGAATCCAGAGTAAGTTGTTCTTACACTGGAGCAAGGACTCCCTGTAGTTACTCTGGATTTTGCCCACAGTTTCTTCACATTTTTTTTTCATGGAAGCATTTTCCCCAGTTATGGTTATTATTTTTCATACCTATATATAGGAGGGTCCCTGTGACTGTGGATCCTGAATCTGAAGTTTCACTTAACCACGGATATAGGGTTCCCCATACTCCCCTTGCCTATGGAGCTCCATGGCACCAGCTGGAAATCTTGCTTGCTTTGGAAATGCAGGCATGTGGGTTGGGGGACTAGATGACCTCATGGGTTCCTCTGAAGTTATTCATTTATTTCTAGATTCAAGAGACCTTTATTGGCATCATCAAAGTACAAACAATGTAGCATAAAAATTGGTTGAGTGAGTCGTTGGGCGCAATCCAGAGTAACTAAGGGGAGTCCTTGCTCCGGTGTAAGAACAATTTGCTCTGGATTGCAATATAAATTTCCCATAGGTTTTTACTAGGTGGTGCAGTAACTATGGGTATACGTAATGTCTCTTACGTGCTCCCGTAGTTACTCTGGATTGTAGGGGTTGAGATCATCCAGTCAACGTATTCATTTATTTAAATGATATCTCCTCTGAAGAAACAGAATGCCCAGGGGAGGCATAAAACACTGAGAAAAAGAGCAATAAAATTAAAAAAAAGGAATACAGTGTAATGTAAATGTTTTTATCCCTCCTCCAGATAGAAGAGGGGAGCTTGGAGAGAGGACAGAGATTTCGGTCTCGGCTCAACCCCGTTGATCCACTTTGCCCCAGCCTTGCAGATATTCTGCAGACTCACAAAAAAAGCCCTCTTAACATGAGCATCAACTGAACTTGTGTAAAATAATATATTCTATTTTCAGCTTTTATTGCCCATCCATCTCCTATATTCCAGTTTACCGTAAAGTCAGCCTGGGTCCCTCTGACAATAATTAGCTGGATCAAAAAAGAACTTGAACCCCCCCCCCCCTTTTACAAACATGCCCTGAAGCACAATTCTCTCCCACCCGAGTGCCTGCCCAACTTGTGCCTTGTCTCCGTGACTGGCACATCGTTGCGTTGACCTTGGGCAGCCAAAGCAATCAGCAGGCATCTTGTTACAGGCAGGGGGTTGGACTAGATGACCTCTTAGGTACCTTCCAACTCTGATTCTATGGTTTCCTTGCAGGAACGGAAAGCTTCAAAGCATCGTCTGCTTCCAAGATTGTCCCCCTGTCTTGACACGAGACGGCAAATGCCACCACAAATCTTTCTATTCCACAGAAATGGTATTTCCAGCGGACTTCTTTGGCCAGATCAGGCCAAAGACCCATGTAGGGTGCAATCCAGAGTAACCACGGGGAGTCCTTGCCTCTATGTAAGAACAATTTACTCTGGATTGCAGTATGAATTTTCCATAGGTATTCACTAGGTGGTGCAATAACTACGGATGCTTGTAATATCTCTTACTTGCTCCCATAGTTACTCTGGATTGTAGGGTTAGTTTAGTTTCCAGTGTCTCAAGGCGGCCCACCTGATGCCTCGGGGAGCCACACAAGTACCTGTGTCCTGTTATCACTCCCTTGCACCCGGCGTTAAAAGTCACCTGCATCTAAAACCACGAGGTTGTACTGACACATCACGGCTTATAACCTGTGATGGACTTTTGCTCCATCAATCTATCCAATCCTCTTCCAGGCCAGATGTCATCACCACATCCTGTGGCAAGGAGTTCCACTGACTACAGGTCCAGCCTTATTATTCAAGCAATTTTTAATACACAGACGTTGGATAACAAGGCACACAAAGACAATTTTTAATACTCAACACTGCAAATCAGTTATAAAAACTTCTTTCTTCCTGTTGTAGAGAGGCAGTCATGCAAGCAAGGCAGCTGAGCTATGCTGGCTGCCTCTCTACAAAAGTAATAAAAGCTGTTATTAAACACTTTTCAAGGGACACACTTTGTTATTTTTTCAAAACAACTTTTATTTAATACATTTTGAACACAATCCTAACCATGTCTATGCAAACGTAAGTCCCATTGTATCCAATGGGTCTTACTCCCAGGAAAGTGTCTTTAGGATTGCAGCCTTTAGATATCAGCAGGTAGGAGCAAGAAATCTGGATGTGGTTCTTTAATTCTATTTCCCCCTGTTCCCCCCCCTTTTTTTTAATCCACTGATTTTTTTAATCCATGGGAGGTTCTGGTACTGAACCCTACTGGATAACAAGGCATATCTGTACTGTGGTTATAAACTGGGTAAAGAAATTGGTTTTTTTGTCTCTTGCTGCTCAGTTTTAGTGGAACTTTTATAATTCAACGCAGCCAGCAGTATAGAAGATGCAGCAGGCAAAAGAGGAGGTAGAGATAATGGGCTTTCAGTAGTTCAGATCCAAGTGTCACAGGTCACACTGGCCGCACTCTGGGTTAGACACATCCTAATCCACCCCCGCTGATCATTCGGGGAAGGACTCCAATGGATCCCATTTGATTCCAAGGCTGAAATGCAATGCATACAGTTCTCCCACACTCAGCACCCTGCGCACGTACGGCCGTCTTGGATGGTAATGGAAATATTGTCCTCAGATGACATCTGCACAGTGAGGCAAGAGAGGACAAGATGCATGGAGATGAAATTGCCGCCGTAGTCCTGGATGGCTGTTGTGGCTTCTTTGATCAAGATGTCAGTTCGCTCTTGATCTAAACTGAATGCATCCAGGCTCTCCAAGATATGTGTGTGTGTGTGTGCAAACACATACACACACACACACACCTGATTCTTCTAGACCAGGAGGGCTTCTGCAACAATAAATCTATTAGCATCTACTGTGTGACTTTCTTCTGATACGGCCATAACAGACTTAGGGCGCAATCCAGAGTAACTACGGGGAGTCCTTCTTCCAGTGTACGAACAATTTGCTCTGGATTGCAATATGAATTTCCCATAGGTTTTTACTAGGTGGTGCAATAACTATGGTTGCACATAATATCTCTTATGTGCTCCCGTAATTACTCTGGATTGTAGACTTAATATGGCTACCCCTCTGATACTTGCAGTTATTTCTCAGGGGAGTTCTTTAGCCTGCCTTCCACTCCTTTCAGGAGATGGTTTTCTTTCCAAGACGCATCACAAGAGTTCAGCTCTTTGCTTTCTATTAACTCCCCGTCCTCCGATTCTTAAGGTGGACTACATCAGTTCCGTTTCCAAAAGCCGAGCCCAGAGCAAACCCCAAATTGCTTGCAGTAAGTGAATAAATAAAATTAATCTTAATTTTTAAAATGAAAAAGGAAGGAAATGAGTCATTGATTAAAAATCAAGAATAATCAAGAATCAATAAAACAGCTGAATAGTCAAATTTCTGTTGGCATGGAGTGTGCAAGAGGACCCCACCAGCTGACTTTATGGGGAAAGGGAAGATAGTCCTTCAAGTACCCTTTGATTTATGAATGCCAAGGGGTGAGGTTACAATGATGATTGTAACACCAACGATGATGCATATAGCCCAATCTGCCCTGTTTCTTTTGTGAACCACCAAACATTGGATCATGACCCACTGGTGGGTCCTGGACGCAGAGTTTTGGGAATCACTGCTTTAGACCTAGGTGCAATCCTAACCTAGGCCAGCACAACTCATAGGTCTTGGCGTTCCCATGCTCATGTAGGTAGGCAAGCGCATATCTGTGCATTGGCCTAACCCCCCCCCCCCCCAGGAGTGGCACAGAAGAGTCTAATGGCAGTTTTGTAACACCCTCAGGTCAGCATATAACTTAAGCCGGGGCTTAGACCAGCCTATCTGGAGATTAGAATTGCAGCCCTACAGACTAGACCTACAATCCAGAGTAACTACGGGAGCACGTAAAAGACATTACATGCACCCGTATTTACTGCACCACCTTGTGAAAACCTATGGGAAATTCATATTGCAATCCAGAGTAAATTGTTCTTACACCAGAGCAAGGACTCCCCATAGTTACTCTGGATTGTGCCCATCATGGTAAAAAACAGCACCTAGGATAGAATCTGGAAATAGCCAGGATAGCTGGCCTAACGTGATAGAATAAAGCCTGCAGTGTCTAGTCTTCATATAATGTACATACAGTAATAATGTATTATTATATTAATAATATAATTATTATGTACATAACATATGTAGAATCATAGCAGGCCTCCGTCAGTCTTGGAAGACTATGGTATCGTGCTCTGCGCTGCATATGCTGCATGTGAAGCACAAAAGCCTGGGTTGGATTGTTATGGAGGAGAGGCTGTGACCCAAGCAGCAAATCCCCCCTCTCCACGCCACTGAATTAGTCCAATGGAAAGGCAGAGCCCATACCATTGGATCCAGCTGTGTCTCAGAGCTGGGCTAAGGACAGGAGCTCACCCTGTCTTGTGGGGCCGACCTGGGTCTCGAACCCTGGCAAGCTGGTTAACAGGCACAGTGTCTTTACCGCTTGTGCCACCCAAAGCCCATCGTAGAATCATAATCATATGTACATAATGTACATAACTTCTGTACATAATGTGTACATATGTACATAATGTGTAAATTATGTACATTATGTCCATAATTGTTATGTACAATGTGTACATTATGTCATCCAGACCTTTGACCTCAAGTGTTGGGACGGAGGACATAGACGCTGAAATTGATTGGAAATATTGACTTCTGAGTGTCTTGATTCAGATTCCTTTCCAGCTTTCCTTTTAACACATCACTGGGATTCTTTGCAAGGCGTTTGAGGCGTGGAAGGAAGGAGGGTAGTTCAAGATGAAGAGACGAGCCTACTTAAGAGTCCGTTTGACTTTGACTGATGGAGTAGCAATGATCTGTTGCAATCCCCCAGCAAGGCAGAATTATTAATGCCGGCTTCCAATGTGAGCAATTATCGCTTTTAAGGCAAATAAAGCATGATGGGTGACATCAAGGTGAACGACGGATCCATACCCCACTCTCTGCTTCTTAAGAAGTGGACTTACTACAGTTTGCATCACCCAGTGCATGAGACCAGCATGTCACCCCTATGGGGGACATCCTCTTATGTACTGAGTGAGGCGTAGTGATGAACCATTGGCTCACCCCAACTGGCTTTTCGGCCTAGAATATAGATATTTCATCATGGTTTCTTTCACTGAATCCCAAATGAAATTACGCATCAAATGACATATAACTTATTTGAAAATGCCGAGATTTTAAAAAATTGGGCAAATAATAGTGTCACCTCTCCATGCTCATTGCCTGGTCCAACCACATTCCTTTCCCCGGAGACTCCGCTAGAGAGGAACCCCTCTTTCTTGCTCGGTTGAAACAAATTAGCGAGGTGTGCACCGCTTCATCCTAGATGATGGTTAAATATATTGATTCCTTTTGACAAATAAACATGCTCTAGTGACCTACCTCCAGAAACCTTGCTTGTCGGAATCAATATTCTATGGATTTCTTTCTATTTTGATTTTTAAGTGCATAATTTATCCGCTCCCATAAAAGGAAGGTTTTGTTAGCATTTAACATCCTGGAGTCTTCTCCGGAATCACAAAATAGGCTGGGAATGCAGAATCCCATATTGGGTAGAGAAGGGGAAGACACACCAATGCGATTCTCAGCCGTTTTCATTGCACGGCACACTACAAGGTGCCAAAATTGTCAAGGCACACCACCAGTTGTCACCACCCACAAGGCACACCAGGCTACCAGTGGAAGGAGGGCTCACATCCCCCAGTGACTCCACTTATAATGACCCTTTCCAAAACACCCATGGCACATTTATGGACCACTCATTGCACACCAATGTGCCAAGCCACACTGGTTGGAAATCACTGATGTGCCAAAAGAAGTTGACCCTTCTTCGATGGGATTTGCCCACCTATTGATTTGACATAACACACTTCAACTTCCCTTCTTCAGAGGTCTCCTGAGTGGCAACCCATACACTGTAACAACTTGGGAATTAAACTTGTCTGGACCCACCTAGCTTTACAAGGTCTAGAATGAAATGATATGTTTATGTATTAATAAATTAAGGAATAATAAATTAATGTGTTTTTTATGGGCTTTGGGTGGCACAAGTGGTTAAGGCGCTGTGCCTGTTAACCAGCAGGCCAGGGTTCGATTCCCGGGTCGGCCCCACAAGACAGGGTGAGCTCCTGTCCTTAGCCCAGCTCTGCGACGCCAGCTGGATCCAATCGTATTGGCTCTGCCTTTCCATTGGACTAATTCAGTGGCGTGGAGAGGGGGGGTTTGCTGCTTGGGGAACAGCCTATCCTCCATATCAATCTACCCAGGCTTTTATGCTTCGCATGCAGCGTATGCAGCACCGAGCATGATACCATAGTCTTCCAAGACTGACAGAGGCCTGCTTTTTTAAAATAAATATAAAAACATATATTCATATATTTTCATTATATATATATATATATATATATATATATATATATATATATATATATATATATATATATATATATATATATATATATATATATATATGAGAATAATAATATTTAATAATAAATAAGACATTATAAATAAATTTATTTCTAAGTAATATTTATTTATTTGCAAAAAAACCCCCAAACCAATCTAAATTTCATAATGAGATTTCTGTCTCCATCATAGTATTATAAAATTGGAAGGAACCCATGAGGACATCTAGCTCAGGACCTTCCTTCATTGATGGACCAGGCTGTTCCCACCATCCCCATTGGTAAGGTCTGGAAAGGTTCTCAACAGGGAGGGAGTCCAAACAAGATGAAATACATCAGTATATCATAAGGAGATATTTCTTTCTCATTAAACCTCATCCCACACTCTGTGTATATGATTCTGATGTTTGGACCAGATCCTAACCAGATACTTTCCCACTGACTCTGACAGGCTGTAGTTTGGAGTGGTGAATCAGGTCCAGCAAATGTCCATAGTGAATCACTCTCCTGCTTACAGATTATATTTTTTTCCATCGAGTTTTGGTTACGATCATCCAAAAATGGTTCCTCTGTGATTTGTGCTATTGGTTTACTACAAGGTTCTGACTCTGCAATCCAAAATCAATCCTATGCATGCCTACTTGGAAATAATTAACCTGGGTGCAATCTTAACCTAGGCTGGCACAACTCATCGGTCTTCCCATTTCTGGGGTGACGGAGAGAGGCAAGCGCATGTCTGTGCACTGGCCAAACCCTCCTCCAGGAGTGGCACAGAAGTGTCTTACGGCACATGTGTGACACCCCAGGTCAGCATGGGACTTATGCCAGGGCTTAGGCTGGCCTAACTGGAGATTAGAACGGCAGCTTTAATTACAGTCAGTGGAACTTACTCCCAGGTAAATGGGAATAGGTTTGATTTATCTGTGAGCAGCATAGACCAGGTGGTTCATTCTTAAAAGGAATCCAGTCCATGCCCCACAACCATTGACATGTTAACCCCATATGACAAGCATCGATGGGGCAGGGAGATGGATTAAGAAGCCAATTTTCAGGCAAGGGGAGCATGAAACAGGTTGTTAGTTTTGCATCACCCCAATTAAAGGATCATAAATCCATTTTTTTCTTGAAACGGGAATATCCAGGATTTTGAAAGTTTCATAAAATGGCTGGAACTCCGTGGGTGAAATGCTAGCCTTGATAAGGGTTCATGCAGATCTATTATGTGCAGTGCTCCTCAATGGCATCACTAGGGATTGCACCACCCAGTGTGGGAGGCCAGCACACCACTCCCCCCATGATGGACCTCCTCCCATGAAGTGGTGATACCCCTGACGGTAAGCCTGGTGATGCACCATTGCCCACCCGGCTGGTTCTTTGGCTAGAACCTTTGATGGAATATGTTCCATTGCATTTTGCATGAAATGACGCATTGATAAAGAACTTGATGATATTATTCGACAATGCCAAGATTTGGGTAATTTTGGCCTTTACCTGGGTGAGCATCTCCTGGTGTGGCCCACACCCTCTGCACCCCCTAGCAATGCCACCCACTCTGTATTTGGGTGCTGTCCAGTCCTCTTCCAGTCAGTGGGCCTGCTTCTTGGCCCAGCACCGAAATGCAGCCGGGCTTCAACCCCCCACGTCCTCAGGGCTGTGCAGGCAGCTTTTCTTCCAGACTCTGAACACTGCAAGATGGCATTTCTGCCCCACTCCCTCCCCCTGGCAGGGAGAGCCATTTTCCCGACCGCGGCCCCTCCAGCCAATGGGAGCAGCACATCCGCACACGAAGCTGGAGGCGCATTGCTGGCAAGTGAGCACTGCTGTGTCAGCACCTCGGACAGTTCATTTGTTCTGGAAACCTGTTCGTAGGTCCAGGCGGAATTCAGTCCAGGGTTTTCCTGGCCATTGATTTCCTCTGACTGCTCCAGGCCTAGTAAGACAACACAATGCTTCAGTCCCTCCCTTCCTCCCATCTCCCTTCCTCCCATCTCCCTTCCCCCTTTCTTTCTTTCTTTCTTTCTTTCTTTCTTTCTTTCTTTCTTTCTTTCTTTCTTTCTTTCTTTCTTTCTTTCTTTCTTTCTTTCTTTCTTTCTTTCTTTCTTTCTTTCTTTCTTTCTTTCTCCCTCTCTCCCTCCCTCCCTCCCTCCCTCCCTCTCTTCCTTCCTTCCTTTCTTCCATCTCCCTTCCTTCCTTCCCCCTTTTCCTTCTTTCTTTCCTGCCTTCCTTCCCCCTCTTTTCCTTTTCTTTCCTTCTTTCCTTCCTCCTTCTTTCCTCCCCCTCCTTCCTTGCTTCCTCCCCCCTCATTCCTCCTCTTTTCTTTTTCTTTCCTTCTTTACTTCCCCTTCTTTTCTTTTTCTTTCCTTCCTTCCCCCTCTTTTCTTTTTCTTCCCTTCTTTCTTTCCTTCCCCCTTTTCTTTTTCTTTTCTTCTTTCCTTCCCCCTCTTTTCTTTTTATTTTATTTATTTATTTTATTTAATTAATTTGTATCCCACCTTTCCTCCCCTGCAAGAGGGAGCTCAAGGCGGCTAACATCAGGCAAATAAAACATCATTAAAATAGATCATAAAGATTAAAACACCGTTAAAATATAATTAAAATACAATTAGATACAATTTTCTTTCCTTCTTTCCAAACTTCCCCCTCTTTTCTTTTTCTTTCCTTCTTTCTTTCTTTCCTTCCCCCTTTTCTTTTTCTTTCCCTTTTCTTTTTCTTTCCTTCTTTCCTTCCGCCTCTTTTCTTTTTCCTTTCCTTTCTTCCAGATCAACAGATACATCTGAACTTCCAAATTCAGGGGCAGATTATAGCTTTCATATCCTTACTGGTGGTTGGCCATGATGTGAAAGAGGGTGGTAGTCCTACATGGGACTAATGCCTAATCCAGGATGACCTAATGACCTGTTTTTCTAGGACCTGTCCTCTTTTTAAGCCTTGTGTCTTGGAAAAGATATTCATTGTCCTCTTTTTCCTTGTGAGCAGGATGACTCAGAAAGCTTCATATCTGAGCTTCATACACAGAGAGAACATACAGTATGTCATTTTTTCCCAGGACATGTCCTCCGTTTTAGCCTTGTGCCCTGGAAAATAATCCTCCTTGTCCTCCTTTTCCTTGTGAGCAGGGACCATGTTATTCATAAACTTTACATAATGAATTATATGTAAGAGTTATAAATATGTGATAGTTAAAGGCTGCAATCCTAATGAGACTTTCCTGGGAGTAAAACCCATTGAACACAATGGGGTAGACATGTCGACTTTTGAGTAGACATGGTTAGGATTGTGCTCTTAATGTAGTTATTTAAAATAGCATATGAATTAACCACTGGGTGTCCTACATTTTGGGATACCTTTTTTGTTTATAACATATAATCTCCCTGGCTTACTCCCTCCCTACATAAGTTCTGATCTGGAACTCAAAGGTCGTCCTATGGGTGGCAATTGAGAAGATAAAACTCCAGCTTTGGAGAGTTTCTGACCTCACCTGACCTGCTTTCCTTTGCTTCCTCATTAACATCTCCCTATTAGTCACACCCTCCATCTGGTCTTGTCTGCCCCAACAGAACTTAACTGGGAATCACAAGGGCTGAAGAACCCCTTAAGATCTCATATTCCAATGCCAAGGTTATGTCCCAAAACTGTGAAGCTATGATCAAAGTTGGAGATTTCTACCTGGCATGTCTAGAAATTTATTTCCATCACAATCTGTCCCTTAATCATAGGCACTGGGTCAAGATTTCCAAGGGTATGGGATTTCCCCCCGCCTTTCTTCATTGATGTGGATCTCAAGGCAAGGTATACAGGACTCCCAGGTACTTGTCTGGTGGCCCCTGGATGGTCCTTGCCAGCTCCACAGCTTATAGCTCAGTGATAAAGCACATGTTTTCCGACCCAATGTCCCATGCTCCATCTCAAGGTGGGATGGAGAAAATTGCCAGCTGGGAACCCTGACTAGGTAGAGCTGCTTGTTAGCACCCCAGGTTCTAGGGTTGGACTCAGTAAAAGGCAGCTTCCTATAACCACATTTGGACTTGATGAACTTTAGGTAGGCAGCAAAAGCATGTGCTTTTGAACTATGCCTAAGATTCTGGGCACCTAATGGTTCTTCTTTTAGGGGATCAACCACTGGCCACCTGGGAACCCCTTTGAGAGCTGTTGATGAGTCAACTGGAAAGGTCAAGGAAGAACTTCAGAAAGTGATGCGCATCACATTGGAGCCACACTGTCCTAATCTCTGGAGTCGTCCAGGGTGCAGCCACCCCCTTGCTTCTCACCCCCCAGTACAAAGAGGAAACGTGCTTGTTACCTGGTAGCCCCAAGCAGAGAAGTAAACTGTAGTAGACAATTGGTAGGTATCCTAAGCCACAGCGGTGCAGAGAGCCATTGTGCATGTGGATGTAGTCCTGCTCCATTGAAGTGCTCCTCTGGGGTCTCTTCCCAGAGCTGCTTGGAAGGCAGAGTCCGGTCCTACTAGAACCCAGCATCAGCCAGAGGAGCCTCTGCACCTGGCCAAAGGGATGCAGCTGGTCCAGCAGCAGCACCTGCTCCACTGAGCTGCATCAGGAGGGAGAGGCAGTGAGCTGTGGAGGGCTCCGCTGAGCATTAATGTGCACATCAGCTCCCAGACAGAGCATTTCTGACTGCTCACTTTGTAATACACATATGCGCTTACACACACTCTTGCACACTGTTGCCTTGGTTGGTTTCTGGGTCTTAATGCTCACCCTTTTCAGCCAGCCTCTTCTTCGAGATGAAAGCAGTGCTGTCCTCCTCTGACTCAGGGAAGCATTTCAGGGAGGGTGACACACAGGTCTTCCATCACAGTGGTGCAGTGGCTCGTACAGACCACAGCACATACATGCACATACATCCCTGTGCAAAGTCCAAATGAATGTGCACAGAACAATGTGCCAGCGAGCTTTTGAGTTCCACAGCATTCTTCTCCAGCATGGCTGTGAATCGAAACAATAGTAACCACAATGTGGGAACCAGCAAGTTGTGTGTCTAGAATAGTAAAAGTAATAATGTAGCCTTTGGCTCATCACCATCTTAAGGCACACTGCAGGGTTCATCACACCCATCAGAGTTTTCCCTAACCCCAATTTTGTTAAGCATCTGGCCTGAAGAGATCGGAGGAACTCAGAAGTTCCAAAAGTGGTAGACAGACGGACAGATGGACGGATGGAGAGAGGGAGGGAAGGAGGGAGGGAGAGACAGAGAGATGGATGGATGGATAGATAGCTATACAGATGGACAGAGGGAGGGAAGGATAGACAGACAGATAGATGGACGGATGGATGGAGGAAAAGTGGGAGGGATGGATGGAAGGACGGATGGGCGGATAGACAGACAGATGGCTAGACGGATATATGGATGGACTGATGAATGGATAGATGAAGGGAGGGCTAGCTGGATAGACGGATGGATGGATGGAAGGAGGGAGGGAAGGATGGATAGACAGATATTTTGATTCCAAGAAAAAGGGGCTTGATTTAATATTTTACTATAGATCCTGAAGCGCAAATGGAAGTGGAGATTTGGAGCTGGTGGCAATTATAGTTGTAAATCAGACCATCAAATCCCACTGGGTTTCTCCTGAGGAATGGAAATGGCAACCAAACCTTGTCTTAATTCTTTTTTTTTTTGAGTTCATTTGCTCTGCCATCCATGAAATATGCTTTATGCTGCTCAGCTCCCAATGGAAGACATAATTTATGAGGAAGGGGTCCGCAGCCCACAAAGTGCAGAGGAAAATATCTGCTTGGGACAAGCATGATCAACAAGCTTGTCTCAACTGCCCAGAGTTGGGTGCTCAGTTTGTTATCCTGTGTATTTTTCCTATGTATATGTCTATGTTCCTCCTATGTACAGCATGTGCTAGGCCCGGAGATCAATGGGAGAGCCAGACCTACCCCGGCTGTCTTGTGTCCATGGTCTATGGGTGTGGGGTGAAGAGTGACTTCTGTTTCTGCACCGGAAGAGCACTTGGGCACATGAAATGGGGTTTTGAAGGATCCAGAGCTCCACAGCTTTATACAACGGGCCACAGTTCATGGAGACACATTCTCTCTAGTCAGATGGTCCCATCTTCAGACATCTGCAGTTAAAGGGGTCTTGGCCAGCTTTGGAAAGCTCCAGGAATTTCACTTTGTATGCATACCTCCAAAGGCACATATACAGGAGTATATAGAAACATAGCTTTGGAAGGTACCCACAAGGTCATCTAGTCAAATACCTTGCCTGTAGCAGGAAATGCTCATAAAGGCTTCAACATCTATAGTAGGTGACAGCTGAACCTCTGCTTGAAGATCTCCATTGAGGGAGAAGTCAACACTTCTTTCTAGTCTTCCCTGGAGATGCTACCCCTCCTTGCAAAGCATATGCTCTGTTTCTGAGAAGTAGATATACATCTGGTGCAAAACTGGTCGTCGATCTCTGGTCCATCAAACTCCGTAGTAGAACCTCAACTTCTCATGCTAAGATTCTGCTCAGGAAGGTTGAAATTATGTTTGCCTTCTTTGCAAAGTAAGAGCTGCCAACCTGTCACCTGATTTGCATGCCAGGGTTGCCAGTTTCAATGCCTGCAGTCTCCAAGAATGGGAAAGGCCTGGGTTTGAACCTCTGGGTTGTTGCTGAAAATCCATGATCGTAACTCTGAGTAAGACAGACCAGAAGGCAGTGAATCTGCTCAACTAGTGGTAAGGCACAGAGGGTGCCACCTCCCGTGGCTGATTTTCACACCTATAGCAGCTCTTGATCAGTCCTGCTCATCCTCAATTCCTGCATTCGTGTTTTGGCTTCCTTGCAGTGACCCTCTGAGCCCGAATGTGACTCAGTCGGCCACATCACCTCAACATATTATCCCAAAGTTTATGATTGATTTGTGCGTTCGCAGCCACAAAAACCTATGCGCAGTGATTGCTTTTCTGCAGCCCCTGCAAGATCCTGGATTCATCCTTGTCTGGATAATAGACCAGAAGGGGACCAAAAGCGTGACTCCTCGTTTTCATACAAAGCAGCGGAAACTCACAAAGGAGCGCCAGGGTGAGCAGCAATTTCTTGAGATTGCTGGATAATACGATCCACACATGAACCCTGCGGCTGCAATCAGTTGGCAACCCCATTACCCAACACAGCATCTTTCTTTGGCTCCTCTTACAGGAGACGACTGTTCAGGGTGACCATATAGAATGGAGTGAGTATACCTTTAAGCATTGTATTAAAAAAAAGCAAAAGCAGGCCTCCGTCAGTCTTGAAAGACTCTGGTATCGTGCTCTGCGCTGCATACGCTGCATGCAAAGCACAAAAGCCTGGGTTGGATTGTTATGGAGGAGAGGCTGTTACCCAAGCAGCAAATCCCCCCTCTCTACACCACTGAATTACTCCGGTGGAAAGGCAGAGCCAATACGATTGGATCCAGCTGCGTCACAGAGCTGGGCTAAGGACAGGAGCTCACCCTGTCTTGTGGGGCCCGGGTCTCGAACCCTGGCCTGCTGGTTAACAGGCACAGCGTCTTAACCGCTTGCACCACCCACAGCCCTTATGGCAGCAATCCTAAAGACACTTTCCTGGGAGTAAGACCCATTGAACACAATGAGGCTTACTTTTGAGTAGGCATGGTGAGGATGGTGCTCTTTGTTCCATTACATTCTGCATGAAACGAACCTTTCCACTGATCCATAAAATGATGGCTTTATTCAAAAAATTTGGCTAGGAGGGGGCGATACCACCCCATGTGTATCACTGGGTGCAGACTACACCCCATGAATGCAACAGTGATGCCAATGCTCTCAGGGATAGGCCTGGATTCCTGGGATGAAGATCAGTTTCCCAATAATGGCTGCAAGCAATCCTGGAGATTTTCATAGGGTCTCCTTGGCTGATCTTCATAGCATCACCGGGGAATAAAATAGTGCTAACCTTACTCATTCCCTACCATTGATTTTTTTTGCCATGCCTTTCCCAATATCATTCCCCCCCCCCCTTCAAATTAGGTGCAGAACGCTCCTTGCTGGAGCAGAGAACAGGAAGGCTGTGCACATCCAGGCTGGACCTGAGCCTATTGACTTTAATTGCAGTAATTCAATTTATTGCTGCTGGAAGGCTGGGTCCCAACTTCTCAACTATGTCTCTGTGCCAACAGTTTAGCCAGCTGTAGACTGGGTTAGCATGAGAAGGGGGGGGGGGAGAAAGAGGGAGAGGGAGCGCAAGCATCCTTGCCATAGCCACTGGGAATGGATGTAATTTCATACTGGGAGGACTGGAATGCAAACACTGTCATGGAGGGGGGAGTTTGCGATTGCAGAACAAGGAGAAAACACATCTGGTGAAAAGCTGGGCAAGAATATTTTAAAAAGAGATTTAGAGAACAATCCTAATATGTCTACTCAAAAGTAAGCCCCATTGTGTTCAATGAGTCTTACTCTCAGGAAAGTGTCTTCAGGATTGCATACCTCAAGGTCCTCTTTTTCCATGACATGTCCTCTTTCTAAATTTTTTTTGGGAAAAAATCTTCATTGTCCATTTTCTTGTGAGCAGGAAACAGGTAGTCTTCTTGTAATTAATTAATTGTATGTAATAACTTACAGGTAATCGTTTCAAATTTAATAATATAGTGTTTAAATTAGCCACATGGAAGCCACATATATCTTCACTCCTGAAGCTTCCCACCTATCATGACCATATGTCTTCCTTTTCTAGGACATGTCCTCTTTTTTAACATCATGTCCTGGGTGGGGGAATATCATCATTGCACTCTTTACCCTTGTGAGCAGCAGCATACAGCCTTCTTGTAATTAATAAACATAGGCTGCAAACCTAAAGACATTTTCCTGGGAATAAGACCGATTGAACACAATGGGGCTTCCTTTTGAGTAGACGTGGTTAGGATTGTGCTCTTTATGTAATAAAATTATATGTAATATTAATTTTAATAAGTAATAGTGTTTAAATTAGCCCCATGAAAGCCAAATATATGAGTGTTTTTAGCTTTTATTTTGTCACTTTTTCTTAAGCGTCCTACAATTTGGGTGGCCTTGTCCTCTCTTGCGAACGTCTGGTCACCCTACTATGGGGTCATCCCACACAATAGTTGATGCTCCATTGTAGCCATGGTTGGCTTCAGGACAAAGAGA
Organism: Cryptoblepharus egeriae; assembly: GCA_030015325.1. Classification (NCBI taxonomy): domain Eukaryota; kingdom Metazoa; phylum Chordata; class Lepidosauria; order Squamata; family Scincidae; genus Cryptoblepharus; species Cryptoblepharus egeriae. The sequence goes on along the minus strand of JAREYC010000012.1, from coordinate 1,096,900 downwards.
TGGTTCACATCCGCATTAAGAAGGTTCACATGTTTTACTCCACCAACACTTGTACAGCTTGTCCGATCAAGAGTCTCAAACTGAATTAGGTAGGAGAATATAAGAATCAACTGCAGCCCCTATTACTGCGTACCCAGAGTTTAGGTGCCAGCAGAAAAACACTGTGACCTTTTATATGCCATGCCCACTGAGTGCCTTATAGGAAGTCCTCTATGTTTGTTCTAATGCAGGCACAGTAATGAACATAAGAAGAGTGCCAGCCATGCTCCAGGACTTCTTACACTCATTCCAAATGGATCCCCTGCTGGGCACATGCTTATCACTGTCAATCTCATCAATCAATCAATCAATCAATCAATCAATCAATCAATCTGAACTGGAGCTCAGTCAATAAGTTCGGTGAAGTAGGCCAGCTCAGTGTGACCCAGAAAGCTTCACAGTTGTGTTTCATACACAGGGTAACCCTATGTTCTTTTTTTCCAGGACGTGTCCTCTTTTTTAGCCTTGTGTCCTGGAAAAAAAATCTTCATTGAATTCCTTGTGAGCAGGCAGCATGTAGCCTTCTTGTAATTAATAAATAATGTGCAATGAATTATATGTAATAATTTTAAATTTAATAATAATAGTGTTTAAATTAACAATTTGGTGCAAGTGGCTCAAGTGGTTAAGACGCTGTGCCTGTTAACCAGCAGGCCAGGGTTCGAGACCCGGGTCGGCCCCACAAGACAGGGTGAGCTCCCGTCCTTAGCCCAGTTCTGCGACGCAGCTGGATCCAATCGTATGGGCTCTGCCTTTCCATTGGACTAAGTCAGTGGCGTGGAGAGGGGGGATTTGCTGCTTGGGGAACAGCCTATCCTCCATAACAATCCAACCCAGGCTTTCATGCTTCGCATGCAGCGTATGCAGCGCCGAGCACGATCCCATAGTCTTCCAAGACTGACGGAGGCCTGCTTTTAAATTAACAACGTGATATATATACGTTCGCTAGAAAAGTGCAATGCTAGGAACAGCTAAGATACTACACAGAACCCTCAAACTCCTGGGCCTCTGATAGAGGACCCCAGATGGAGGATAACACACACACACCACCCATGGGGGTGAGAAAATAATAAAACATAAATATATATGTTTTAGCTTTTATTTTGTCTCGCCCTATATTTTACTTGGTTATCCTCTATCTTGGACCTCATTTGTGTTTATGACATCTGGCTACCCTGGCCATACACTGATATTGTTCAGATGTGAATCCAGTGCCCGAACCACTGGGCTGGGATTAGGTGTCCCACATCTAGCCCTGTTAACTGGTCTCTTGCAGTGAATATCCGCAGAGAATATCTGGCATTATAAACAAGCGGGGCTTGTGCAAGCGGGTGGGAGACCCAGTCTGCTCACAAGCCTCATTTCAAAAGGTACCACTGATGGGAAACTCGGACTAACTTCAGCGGCGGTCGTGCCACTGCTAAGCAACCATCTATTAAACCCATGGATGTCTTAAAAAAATAGCAAGAGGAGTAATGGCCAAAGAGAATAGTTGGCAATCTGGGCAAAGAATAATGCTCTACAAGGTGACTCCACCAACGCTTGCCCTGCTGTCCCGCTCAGAGGGACTCAGAGGTCCTCGGAGCAAATTAGATGTCGGCACATGGTCCTCATTGGTGTGCACCATGTGCTTGTCTTTTTTCTTTACAAAGTAACACTTCCAGGGATCTAATTTAACCCTTTGCTCCACCAAAGAGCCAATCCAGAAACTTAGGAGTGGCTGGTGATAAATGAGATTTCTGAGAAGGGGAATCACTGGGGTTTATATCACCTGGTGCTGGAGCTCATTGCTATGATGGGGGTATATAGAATATATAGAATAATATCCTACACACAGCCTAAATGTAGTGGCATCACTAGGTCATAAGCATAAGCATAACCTTTATTGGCATCAACAAACAGCAACGAGACATAACAAACACAATAAATAACAAAAGGCATCACTAGGGCTGGTGTCATCCCCATTTGCTTTATTTATTTAAATACACAGTGGTGCCTTCATGTAACAAATGCTTCACGTAAAGTATGTTCCACGTAACAACAAAAAATTTCCCGAGGATTCTGCTTCATGTAACAAACTATGCTTCATATAACAAACACATTCGTTGGCAGTTGGGGTAGATGCGCTGGCCAGCAGCCCTTTAAAAAAGCATCAGGGCTGTGTTAAATGGTTCTTACTCCCAGGAAAGTGTCTTTGATTGCAGTCTCCTAACCGTGTCTACCCAGAAGTAAGCCCCATTGTGTTAAATGGATCTTACTCCCAGGAAAGTGGCTTTGATTGCAGTCTCCTAACCGTGTCTACCCAGAAGTAAGCCCCATTGTGTCAAATGGGTTTTACTCCCAGGAAAGTATCTTTGATTGCAGTCTCCTAACCATGTCTATCCAGAAGTAAGCCCCATTGTATCAAATGGGTCTTACTCCCAGGAAAGTGTCTTTGATTGCAGCCTCCTAACCATGTCTACCCAGAAGTAAGCCCCATTGTGTTCAAGTAAGCCCCATTGTGTGTACTCCCAGGAAAATGTCTTTAGGATTGCCGCCTAAGTAGACTTCTTAGGATCATGCATACTGAATGCATGTTTTGAATTCAATTCCAGTGTTTTGTCATCATTTTTACATACAGTTAATATTTTTATATGAATATTTGGGGGGTTGTGGAACCAATTGTCTGAGTTTCCATTATTTCCTATGGGAAAATCCGCTTCACGTAAAGAACGTTTCACGTAACTAACATGCCTCTGGAATGAATTAAATTTGTTACGTGAGGCACCACTGTATAGGCTCCAATCCTAAGAACACCTTCCTGGGAGTAAAACCCACTGAACGCAACAGGGCTTATGATTTTGAGTAGACATGGTTAGGATTGTGCTCCTAATAGTTCAGGCCACCCAGCAAACTGTGACACCTTCCAAGAGACCTTTGGTGACTTCTTCCCACCTACAAGATAACTGCGGTTGTGTCTTTGGCGTCGCTGTTCCTCCATTGCCCAGGAAGCTTATGTCTGCCCAACTTTAATTTCATCTTACTTATGGGAAACAACACCTCTATTAATAAATAAATCTGATTTTGTAATAAAGGATACAGTATTAAAAATAATTGACATTTGTGCAGGGGGCAAGATGAACAAATGTCCTAGGGAGTGGGTAAGAGTCTCTGCCCCAAGAGACTTGCAATCTTAAACTGGCATAGGGGAGATGAGAGACGCAGGCAGATATGTCATAACTGCAAAAGAGGACAAGTCTCACCCAACCAAGAAAAATGTAGGACATGACAAACTAAAAGCTAAAAACAGTCATATATATTGCTTTCATGTGGTTAATTGAAACATTGATATTAAATTTAAAACCATTACATATAATTTAATGCTTTCACATTTTTAATTACAAGAAGGCTACATGTCACCTGCTCACCAGGCAAAGGAGAACAATGAAGATTTTTTTTTACCAGGACACAAGGCTAAAAAAGAGGACATGTCCTGGAAAAATAGAACATATGGTGACTCCAGATGCAGAAGAGGGAAGTCTCAGAAAAGTTGAACTGGGGTAAAACTGGGGTAAAATATCAACCATTTCATGGACATGTACTGAAGTGCCTTGGCCTGAATGGTTCTCTTGTACTACAGTGAATTTAGGTAACTGGAGAGTGACCAGCAGGTAAAGGTTGAGAATTCCAGTTTTATCCTAAGCTTTCCCAGTTGTATCCTCAGAGATCAACGGAGGACAATAATGTGTTCTCTGTCTCCCCATACCCCCCCCCCACTGATTTTTCGTTAATGAAGTTGTTATTCTTTGAGGCTACTTCTCCACTGCATCTCAGACACATGAAAATTGTGCTGTAAGCAGATTGGATCATTGCCCCCACATCCCTGATGGCCCTCTCCATTATGGCTGTGGCCAAGGGAGCAATGTACCGTACGCCAGTCTTTCTCAAGGTGGGGGTCAGACCACAGCTGGGCAGATGCCGGTTCGGGCCTACTCACCCGAACCGGACCTTCCCCCTGGGCTGACGTTGGCGATCCGGTCACAGCCGCAGCTGCAAGAGCTGTGGGGACCGGTTCGCCAGTGTCCGCCGGCGCCGGGTCTCCTGGGGCTCGGTGCCAGGAAGCTTAGTGCTCCTGCGTCCAGCTGGACGCATGCGCACTGAGTCTCTTGGGGCCGAGCCCCAGGAGGCTCAGTGCGCGTGCATCCAGCTGGATGCAGGCACACTAAGCGTCCTGGAGCCGAGGACGCTTCAGGAGACACACTGTGCATGCGCCAAGTCTGGCGCATGCGCAGTGTAGCCTGGTTAGGGCCGTCCCCCCACTCTGCCCCCTAACCCCGGCCCCGCCCCCTAACCCCGCCCCCGCCCCCAAACTTCCAGCGAACCGGCTCTTCAGGGAGGCTGGGCCCATCACTGGTCAGGACCTATTGGGTGATCACCCAGACTGGGGTAGTGACAGTCCCAAATTTGCACTCGATCCATGCAGTCACGCTCACCTTCCGTGCAAGTTAGCATTGTGCTGTCATATGCCTTTTCTGTCTAAGCGAGATCTTAGAAACCCACCTTCCGGTCTCGCTGCAGGCCTTTTATGATATTGCAGCTCACTCCAAAGTTGGGGAACAAAACCACATCTTTCCATGAAGGATGAGTTTCAATGCAGAAATGAGCAACCAGAGAACAAAACTGTCCAGCAAAGAAAGATAAAAATTGATTTATTTTCCATTGATCGTCTTGGTGGAACATGTGACGGTGGCAGTGGGAATCTCACGACAGTGCCTGTCCCTTAAAATATACCACTGCACCTCTCCTATAAGGTGGATCATCCACCTTATAAGTGTTCCACTTTGGCATTCTCCTCTTTCCACAATCTTCTTTCCGTTTCCTTTCTCCTTTTCTAATGCAAGAAGTGGAAGGCAGAGGCATCACTAGGGTTCGTATCACCCGGTGCATGTCATCCCCACGCAATAGGCGGTCAACAACCTGGGTTCTGAGCATGGCTATGTGCCATTGCCCTGCTTCTGCTGGTGTTTTGGCTATACTTTTTGATAGAATCAAGATATTTCAGAGCGGTTTGTTTCATTAAATTCGGCTATAAATTATGCATCCAACAGTATGTAACACGATGGGATTATTTGTACAAAGTGTGATTTTAGGAATTTATTATTATTTATCCATAAATACACAGTGAACAATTTCATGCTGGTTTCATTCACATCCCCAGTCGGACCCTTCCCAAGAGTCTAGGACTGTGTGATGTAGCGGCGTATAATTCGTGCTGATCCCAGAAGAGCGGCTTTCAGCAGTTGGCAGAGTGATATTTTGTCAATGCCAATAGTCTTCAGATGCCTGCCAAGGTCTTTGGGCACTGCACCCAGTGTGCCAATTACCACTGGGACCACTGGGACCACCTGCATGACTTACACCAGATACGTTGTCAGATACACGATGTCAAAAAGCCACACCTGACTGCTTTCTATGATGGTGATATCTGGAGTCTTGTGTTCCAAGACCTTCTCCGTCTGTATCCTGAAGTCCCACAGAAGCTTGATCTGCTCACTTTATTATTATTACTATTATTATTATTATTATTATTATTATTATTATTATTATTATTATTATTATTATTATTATTGGCATGAGCGTACCACCTTTCTAACACCTTAGTGACATCCCTGATCAGGACCGTTTTGGAAGCCTTGTACTTCCCTGGGTTGACCAGCCAAGGCACACGTGCTTACTTCCAAGTAAACATGGCTCTGCAGAACACTATCATTTTCAATGCATTTAAATCCAGTCATCAGGGGCCACCTTCTGGGGTGATTTGTGGGGGCTATGTTCATTGGATCAGAACACAGTGGACTATGGATTGTTTGCCTACTTGCAAGTAAAGCCATAATGTGGGTCATTCACTTTCCATAGAGTTCAATGCATATTTTTATATTTTTAGGTTTTTTGGCCATATGTTTTGATAGAAAAGAAATATTTCAAAATGGATTTTTGGACTGGATTCTGCTCTTCAATACACATCCAACCATATATGACATGATGGGGTTCTCTGAAGGTGCATTTTTGGAGTGTCAGTCACCCAGTGCACACCTCCCTGAGAGTGTCACCTAGAGTGGGCCGCACTCCCCAGTTCTCCTGGTGGCACCCCTGGTGGGAGGTGAATAGACAAAAAGGAAGATTGATGCCTCCCCATCTGGCCTCATTGATGGGCCGGCTCTGAGTGCCACCAGTTGAAAAATAAGGAACAATAAATCTGATGTCCGGCTGAAACATGGCAGTAGCCCCCAAATGATCTTAGCTTAATTTCTACCCCCCATTAGCCTATCTCCCAGTATGGAAGGAACTGGAAAAATTCATTCATTTGGGGCAAATGGGAAAGTCTAGCCTCCCCAACACTTTTTTTTTTACCAGTGTGTGGCTGTTGGGAGTTTGTAGGAGAATAGAATTGTTCCCACTACCCTAACTGGGTGTCCTACCCAAGGCTGACCCCTTTCGAAGGGGGCTTTGCTACCCATCTCCACCCTAGAGAACCCTCCCAGGGCATGTTTTTGTACATGGGGCTTGTTCACGGGTCGAAGTGGGTGGATGAAATGTCAGCTCTGCCGGATTACTCACAGCTGACATGTTGATCATCAGCAATGAGGCATCCAGAATAATTATATTTTGAAACAGAAAACTTTGGTCTCATCAGTGGCACCCAGGAAGGGAGAAAAACAAGATATCACGTTACGGAGCAATTAAGGAATGGCACGGTGATGAATGGCTCACTTCCAATTTTATTTGATTGTCAAACTGCTACGTACTTGGGATTTGCATATACCTGCTGTGGGCAGAGCAGGGGTCCCCCCCCAACCACCGCCAGGTGGATAGTTTATTGATTTTGAAACTTTTTTGCCCTGAATTTTCCTTATACCCCCCACTCTCCCCTCCCCAAAATAACTTAAGCATGTTGTTGGAGCTCAGTTTGGGGAGATCAGTGGTGGGGCAAACTGAAGGACTATTTCTTAATCCAACCAATAAGGTTTTTTCTAATTTAACAGGAACACATCAATAACAACATTTTTTAAAATAAAAAAAATACAGAACTGGAGGGTCCAGATGTGATCTCTAGTAACAAACAATATCAAACTCCCGAACGAAATTTAGCTCAACCTGTAATTATTTCTGTTAATCTCAGCCTCGCAGTCTAATATTATTTATTATTTAGTTATTTATTTATTATTTAGTTATTATTATTATTAATCACGGAGGCACTGAAAATATTATTTATTATTTAGTTATTTATTTATTATTTAGTTATTATTATTATTAATCACGGAGGCACTGAAAATATTATTTATTATTTAATTTAGTTATTATTTAGTTATTATTATTAATCACGGAGGCACTGAAAATATTATTTATTATTTAGTTATTTAGTTATTATTTAGTTATTATTATTATTAATCACGGAGGCACTGAAAATATTATTTATTATTTAGTTATTTAGTTATTATTTAGTTATTATTATTATTAATCACGGAGGCACTGAAAATATTGAGTAGGGAGCAGATGAGAAAGAAAAGGGAACAGGTAGCTGTAAACCATGGTTGATCGTTTGTTTGAAAGCCCAAACCATGGTTTTTAGTTCTTAACCAAGGTGAGCGCAAGCCCTGGATTCATGTGATGGCAAAACCTAGTTGCAAATCATTGCCGAAGGATATAGGATTGAATTTAGGATTGAATTGAATCCTAAAAGATTTAGGATTGAATTGCCTGAACCAACTACTTCTGGGGGTGATCCAGATTTTTAGTTAGACTGATCCAGACAGCACCAGTCTGTGTATTCTGATGCACATGTTTCCTGGGAGTAAGCCCCCGTTGGAAATAGTAGGAGTTCTGCATCAAATGCATAGTTAATCCCTAATAAAGGTTTGTAATGTAATGCAATGTTTAAAAAAATTGCATAGGATTGCATTGTGGGTTGTATTGCAGTCTTGGCACCTGGTTGTGCGTCCGCAGCTCTATCCTGATGTCGAGGAAAATAGGAAATTGTTTTTCTTTGATAGATCACACCCTCTTCTCCTCATCTTCAAATGGTCTGCGCTTTAATCTGGCTTGCCAAGCTTACTAACTAATGCATTTTCACATTTCTCATTCTAAAGATACCATTGGAAGCTTATCCTTGCTGACAGCCTCTTTTATCATTATTCTTAAACGCAGAGGCTGCCACAAATAATTTATGTCGTGTCAAGCAAGGGATTACTAATGACCTGCTGGCAGAACCAGCGCTTGGCTCTTTGACAGTATTCTGTGCTTGAGCATTCCAGTGGGCTAAGAGGTGTATATAATCCAACAGCAGTAATTAGAGCGGGCGTTCAGAGGGGACACTGTCTTTCTCCGTCCAGAATTCCCATCGCTACTCATTTATTTCCTGGCACGTTCATACTTTCTGAATCGCTTGGCATTGTGGTGTGACACCAAAAGGATCCAAAAGGTCTCCTGATTCTGTCCCACCCACATATTCTAAGTTAAATGTTCATGGATCAATATTTACGGTGTGCAGCTTAAACTGAATTTTGCTCACTGTTTGTGTGAACAGGGGAGCTGCCTAGCGCGCCTGCACATGGCGAAAGCAACACTTGAGCGCTGTTCCTCCTGTGGCTGGTTGTCCGCTGGGCAGAGGGAGAGAAGAGCAGTGGAGAAGAGGGAAGCAGCTCAGGGTAGCCAGAAGGGAGCAGGGGAGGGAGAGGAGAAAGGATGGAGAGAAGGAGAAAGTGGGGAGACACTTGGAAGGTGTCTTGGATTGCAGCCTCCTAACCATGTCTACCCAGAAATTTTTATGTATGTATGTATGTATGTATGTATGTATGTATGTATGTATGTATGTATGTATGTATGTATTTATTTATTTATTTATTTATTTATTTATTTTACTTAATTTGTATCCCGCCTTTCCTCATCCACAAGAGAGAGCCCAAGACAGCTAACATGAATAAAGTTAAAACACAATTAAAATACACTTAAAATAAAAAAGCAGGCCTACGTCAGTTTTGAAAGACTCTGGTATTATGCTCGGTGCTGCATACACTGCATGCAAAGCATGAAAGCCTGGGTTGGATTGTTATGGAGGATAGGCTGTTACCCAAGCAGCAGATCCCCCTCTCCACACCACTGAATTAGTCCAATGGAAAGGCAGAGCCAATACGATTGGATCCAGCTGCGTCGCAGAGCTGGGCTAAGGACAGGAGCTCACCCTGTCTTGTGGGGCCGACCCAGGTCTTGAACCCTGGCCTGCTGGTTAACAGGCACAGTGTCTTAACCACTTGCGCCACCCACAGCTAAAATACAATTAGATTTAAAATTGAAACAATTAGACTAAAAACTTTGTTAAAAACAATAATATATAAACACAATAAAACTGCCCCCCAACCCCTGCCCCATTTAAAAGCTTTTTTTAAAATAAAAGGTTTTAAGGCTCCGCCTGAAGCTCTGTATTGAGGGAGCTTTCCTCAGTTCTAAGGGGAGGGAGTTCCAAAGCCGGGGTGCCTCCACCGAGAAGGCCCTATCTCTGGCCGCCACACCTCTCACGTCTCTTAGTGGCGGCACAGTCAGTAGGGCCCCCTCAGATGACCTTAGGTGACAGGTCGGATTGTACAGAAGGAGGCGGTCCCTCAAGTACCCTGGACCTGAGCCGTTTAGGGCTTTAAAGGTCAGGACCAGCACTTTGAATTCAGCCCGGAAATGAATGGGCAGCCAGTGTAGTCGCTGAAGCAGTGGCCCCACAGAGTTGAACCGACAAGCCCCAGCAACCACACGGGCCGCTGCATTCTGGACTAGTTGAAGCTTCCGGACCGTCTTTAGAGGCAGCCCCACATAGAGCGCGTTACTATAATCTACTCTCGATGTCACGAGGGCACCTGGGACTCCAGGAGCAGCTGCGAATCCAGGAGAACCCCCAAGCTGCAAACCTGCTCCTTCAGAGGGAGTGCAACCCCATCCAGAACAGGATGATATTCCAATACCCAAGTCGAGGACTTCCGGACCAGGAGAACCTCTGTCTTATCAGGATTTAATCTCAGCTTGTTCACCCTCATCCAGTCCCCCACTGCCTCCAGACAACGATTCAGGACTTCAACCGCCTCCTTGGACTCAGGAGGAAAGGAGAGATAGAGCTGGGTGTCATCGGCGTACTGATGACACCTCACTCCAAACCTCCAGATGACCTCTCCCGACGGCTTCATGTAGATGTTGAATAGCATGGGGGATAGAATGGAACCTTGTGGCACCCCACACTGAAGAGGCCAGGGTGCTGAGCAAGCATCCCCCAGCACCCCCTTCTGGGACCGGTCAGCCAGGAAGGAGCAGAACCACTGCAAAACAGTGCCTCCAATCCCCAACCCGGCCAACCGACCCAGAAGGACACCATGGTCGATGGTGTCAAAGGCCGCTGAGAGGTCCAGCAGGACCAAGAGGGACGCACTCCCCCTGTCCATTCCCCGGCGTAGGTCATCCGCCAAGGCGACCAAGGCAGTCTCTGTCCCAAACCCCGGCCTGAAACCAGATTGGAAGGGATCCTTCATCCAGGACTCTCTGAAGCTGGGACGCCACTTTGCTCGACCTCTTTGCCCAGAAATGGGATGTTTGAGACTGGCTGATAGTTGTTTAGGTTTTTAGGGTCCAGGGAGGGTTTCTTTGGGAGGGGGCGAACCACCATCTGCTTTAATGCAGAAGGCAACACCCCCTCCCTCAGAGAGGCATTCACCACCCTCCCTGTCCATTCAGCCAGTCCATCCCAGGCCAGTCTGATTAGCCAGGCTGGGCAAGGGTCCAGCGGGCAAGCAGATGGTCTCACACTACAGAGAATCCTGTCCACATCCTCAGGTTCTACAAGCTGAAAAGAATCCCAAAAGATGGACAAGACAGGTGCCCCGGGGACATCGTTGGATGTTCTTAAAGTGGCATCCAAGTCATGCTGGGTCTGATCGACCTTGTCTGCAAAGTGTTGGGCGAACTCGCCACAGCGAGCCTCCGTGTGCTGTACCACCTCAGTATTGGGGGCCCTGGACCACACGGAAGAGCTCTGCTGGGCGGTTCTCTGCGGATGCGACGGTGGTAGCGAAATATACCTTTTTAGCCATGCCACCGCCGCAGAGTAGGCACACCAGTGAGCCCTGGCCTTTGCCAGATCAGAAAAGACACGAATTTTTTTGCCATCGTCCTTCTAAACGTCGACCCTGCTCTTTCAAAGCCCGCAGCTCCCCAGAAAACCAAGGAGCTGCGTTTGATCTACGGCAGGGCCGAGGTCGCTCAGGAGCGGTCTCATCCAGGGCCCTGGTTGTCTCCGTGTTCCAGAGATTGACCAAGGAGCTGGGTGAGTCGCCAGCTCTGGCAGCAGGAAAATCCCCCAGAGCCCTCAGGAAACCATCTGGATACATCAATCTCCGGGGGCGGACCATGGAGTGCGGTCCCCCACCTGTGCAGAGGCTACCGGCTGCGATAAGCCTAAATCCCACCAGGTAGTGATCTGTCCATGGCAATGGAGTGATGGAGATGTCCTTTGCATCCAGATCACCATCAACCTGCCCAGCAGTGAACACAAGGTCCAGTGTGTGTCCCGCATCATGAGTAGGGGTAGATATTCTTTGAGACAGCCCAATGATTGCCATGGAGGCCATGAAATCCTGAGCTGCAGATATTTGGGGTGCCTCGGCATGGACATTGAAGTCTCCCAGCACTAAGAGGCGAGGGCACTCCAGAGCCACGCTTGAGATCACCCCGGTCAGCTCAGGCAGGGAGACTGTTAGGCAGCATGGCGGGTGGTACACCAACAGAATCTGGGTCCTTTGTGTAAAATGGGGCTTACTCCCAAGAAAGTGGCTTTGATTGCAGCCTCCTAGCCATGTCTACCCAGAAATAAGCCCCATTACGTTAAATGGGGCTTACTCCCAGGAAAGTGTCTTGGATTGCAGCCTCCTAACCATGTCTACCCAGAAATAAGCCCCACTGTGTTAAATGAGGCTTACTCCCAGGAAAGTGTCTTTAGGATTGCAGCCTAAGTAGACTTCATAGGATCCTGCACATTGAATGCATGTTTTGAATTTAATTCCAGTGTTTTGTCATCATTTTTACATCCAGTTAATTTTTTCATATGAATATTTTGGGGGTTGTGGAACCAATCGTCTTGAGTTTTCTTATTTCCCATAGGAAAATCCACTTCGCAAGAAGAGTGTTTCACGTAAACAAGCATGCTTCTGGAATGAATTAAACTTGTTATGTGAGGCACCACTGACTACATGATGGTATTAAGAAGCCAAATATGAGTGAGGGTAAGCTTCTTGCACAGAAGAGTCATAATCAAGAAAATCAAGTTTCCAGTTCTCATGTAGGTAGAACATCTACCATTGTTGTTACTCTTACATGATTTGCGTCATAGGCAGGATTGGCACCTAGTAAGTTGTTGTTGAACAACAGCATTTTATTTTCACTCCATGCCTACTGATCCTGCTGGCTCTGCAGCCTCTAGTCTACTTCTGGATACCAGTTGCAGGAAAACCTAGGACTGTCTTTATGTCCTTCCTATCTATCTATCTATCTATCTATCTATCTATCTATCTATCTATCTATCTATCTATCTATCTATCTATCTATCTATCTATCTATCTATCTACCAATCTACCTATCTACCTATCTACAGTATTTATATACCGCTTTTCAACTAACAAGTTCACAAAGCGGTTTACAAAGAAAATGTCCTGCTTGTGGGTGCCATAGAAGGAACTGACGAGCTACTCTGGGAAACTAGATGCTGGACAACGTGGGTCTTTGGCCCAATCCAACAAGATTAGATTGGCACGCCAACCCCTGGTAAGGTATGGTTGGTGCACAGGTGGGCAGATGCCGGTTCGGGCCTACTCGCCTGAACCGGATCTTCCCCCTGGGCTGACATTGGTGATCCGGTCACAGCCGCAGCTGCAAGAGCCGTGGGGACCGGATCGCCAGCATCCGCCGGCGCCGGGTCTCCTGGGGCTCGCCTCCAGGAAGCTTAGTGCACCTGCGTCCAGCTGCGTCCAGCCCCCTGACCCCGGCCCAGCCCCCAAACTTCCGGCGAACCGGATCTTCAGGGAGGCTGGGCCCATCACTGGGTTGGTGACTCTTGTAGCCTCCTCAGTGGTGACCCTAAGCTTTAGAACTTCCTTCTTTGAGTGGTCCAACCCCCTTTCTTTTATTGCTTTTTCGCAGGGACATGTCCCTGTTCCCGCTGAACCTGCATGTAGGGTTCCCAGATCCGTCATGACTGAACAAGGGCCAGTATGTTCTTATTGCAAGGTAGCCCCATTTCAGGGTAGCTACCCTTATTTCTGTCCTTATTTTGGGGAAGCAAACCAAGTGAGAAAATGGCACTTGGATAGGGTGGGAACAAATATCTCCTGCGTTCCTAGATGATGAAAGCTATCAAAGGCAGTAAAACATAAGAAAGGTAATAACCTTAAGTTGTATCCCACAGACGACATTCATTTTGCTAACTTCCTGTTGTCAGAGATCAATTTGCTTTGGACTCATTCCACAAATAATTGGAGGCTTCACCCCATTGGAGTCTTAAAAACAACATAAAGCTGTCAAGAATCAATGTAATTTAGCACACGTAGGAATTAGGTATTGCAAACCTTTCCCTTATTGGAAGCCGATGGAGGAAGGAAGGATGAAATGGATGACAACTGTCATTGTGGTTGAAAAGGCAAGGAATAATGTGTGTCAAGCTTATGTAAAATGGAAATGTATGGAAAATGCATTGGAAGTTGGAAAGGGTGTTCAAAAGATGAAGGTATTTCTTGTGCTAGGACTGTGTTCGTCAGCACAGGTTGGGACCCCGACGGGGTTGCAAAGTCAGTGTTGTGGGGTTGCTGCAACTTATAGGAATGAGTTATAACTTATAGGAACAGGTCGATGTCCACTGGGCTAGAGAACCCCAAGGTAATTTGAATGTAGGAACAGGGTGGTGTTCAAGGACAGTCAAGATCTGGAACATCTCCTATAGGAAGACCAATGACTCTGCTGGCTGGAGAGTTCAGTTCTGCTTAGATCAGGGTGATTTTACATCCTCTTTTTCCAGGACGCATCCTCTTTTTTAGCCTACTGTCCTGGGAAAAAACTTCATTGTTCTCCTTTTCCTTGTGAACAGGCAACATGTAGCCTTCTTGTAATTAATTAACCACTTGAAAGATATATAAATATATCTTGAAAGATATATATATATAAAACTTATATATATAACTTATATATATATATATCTCCCTCCCTTGCTCCCTTAGAATCATAGAATCATAGAATCATAGAGTTGGAAGGGACCTAGTAGGTCATCTAGTCCAACCCCCTGCCTGCAGCAGGAATTCCCCCTAGAGCATCTCCAACAGGTGCTCATCGAGCCTCTGCTTGAAGACCCCCAGTGAGGGAGAGTCCACCACCTCCCTTGGCAATCTCTTCCACTGCCGAACCGCCCTCACAGTCAGGAATTTTTTCCAGATTTCCAGCCCGAATCTCCTCTCTTGCAGTTTGTCCCCATTGGTTCTAGTTCTGCTTTCTGAAGCAGCTATGAACAAATTGGCCCCTTCCTCCCTATGACAGCCCTTCAGGTATCTGAAGAGGGCAACCATGTCTCCCCTCAGCCTCCTCTTCTCCAGGCTGAACATCCCAAGTTCCCCCAACCTTTCCTCGTAGGGCTTCCCTTCCATCCCACTGATCCTTCTTGTCTCTCCTCTGGACTTGCTCCAGTTTGGCTGCATCTTTCTTCAAGTGAGGTGCCCAGAACTGAACACAGGACTCAAGGTGAGGTCTGACCAATGCTGAATAAAGAGGAACTAGAACTTCTCGTGACTTGGAAGCTCCAGTCCTCTTAATGCAACCTAAAATGGCACTTGCCTTCTTTGCAGACACATCACCTGCTGACTCATGTTCAGCTTGTGATCCACGGTGGCGACTCCAAGATCCCGCTCACATGTTGTGCTGCCAAGCCAAGTATCCCCCATTTTATACCTATGTTTTTGGTTTTTATTGCCTAAGTGCAGAACCTTCCACTTCTCCCTGTTGAAATTCATTCTGTTTGTTCCAGCCCAGGATTCCAGTTTATCCTGATCCTCCTGGAGGTTTCTCCTTCTTCTGATGTGTTTGCTACTCCTCCCAGTTTGGTGTCATCTGCAAATTTGATCAGGCTCCCCCGTATCCCTTCCTCCAAGTCATTGATGAAAATGTTAAAGAGAACCGGTCCCAAGACAGAGCCTTGGGGGACCCCACTAGAAACTGACCTCCAGGTTGACACAGAACCATTTACTAAAACCCTTTGAGTGCGGCCATCCAGCCAGTTGCAGATCCACCTAACAATTGCCCTGTCTAGCCCATATTTTTCCAGCTTCCTAATTAAAATGTCATGTGGGACTTTGTCAAATGCTTTGCTGAAGTCAAGATAAATGACATCCACAGCATTGCCACTGTCCAGTAAGCTCGTAACCAGATCAAAAAAGGAGATCAGATTTGTCTGGCAAGATTTATTCCTGTTAAATCCATGCTGAGTTGTTTTGATCACCGAGTACTTGTCTAGATGTGCACAAATTGTGTGTTTTATGATTTGCTCCAATATCTTGCCCGGGATTGAAGTCAAACTGACTGGTCTATAATTTCCTGGGTCTTCTTTTTTCCCCTTCTTAAAGATCGGGACTACATTTGCCCTCTTCCAGTCCAGGCTCTTCTCCACTCCTCAAGGATTTCTCAGAGATGATCGACAGAGGCTCTGCAAGGACATCTGCCAGTTCCTTCAGAACTCCAGGATGCAGCTCATCCGGTCCAAATGACTTGAATTCATTGAGGCCAGTTAAGTGGTTTCGAACCAGTTCTCTGTCCATCTTAATCTGCTGTTCTGCACCATCCATGTTTTCATTACCTCTTTGGGGATGTAAACACATCCCCGAATCAGTCAGTGCTTCTGCTAGCCCTGAGCTGCTTCCCTCTTCTTCATGCTCTTCTCTCCCTCCAGCCACAGGAGGAACAGCGTGGAAGTGTTGCTTTCACTATGGGCAGGTGCGCTAGGCAGGCCTGATGCTTTTTAAACAGGCTGCCGGCCAGCACCTCTGCCCCAACTGCCAACAAATGTGTTCTTTACCTGAAGCACAGTTTGTTACGTGAAGCAGAATCCTAGAGATATTTTTTGTTTGTTACATGAAACATACTTTACGTGAGGCACCATTGTGTATATATTGACGCTCTGGCTGGCAGCCTGGAGGGAGAGAAGAGCAGTGGAGAAGAGGGAAGCAGCTCAGGGCAGCCAGAAGGGAGCAAGGGAGGGAGAGGCTCAGGATGAAGAGAAGGAGAAAGTGGGCAGACACTTTGAAGGTGTCCAGGATTGCAGCCTCCTAACCATGTCTACCCAGAAATAAGCCCATTGTGTTAAGCCCATTGTGTCCCAGGAAAGTGTCTTTAGGACTACAGCCTAAGTAGACTTCATAAGATCATGCACATTGCATGCATGTTTTGAATTCAATCCCAGTGTTCTGTCATCATTTTTACATCCAGTTACCATTTTTATAAGAATATTTTTGGGGTTGTGGAACCAATCGTCTGAGTTTCCATTATTTTCTATGGGAAAATCTGCTTCACGTAAAGGATGTTTCACGTACAGAAAATGCCTCCAGAATGAATTAAATTTGTTACGTGAGGTGCCACTGTGTGTGTGTGTGTATATATATATATGGTGATGGGGATCCCCCCAGTCCTGTGGGACTTCCATATCCAGATGGACAAGAAGGTACTGGCTAACCAGCCAGACTTTGTGGTGGTAGATCAGGCCCAGAAGACGGCCCTGGGGATAGACGTAGCGATACCAAACGACAGCAACACCAGGAAAAAAGAGCATGAAAAGGTGGGAAAGTATCAGGGTTTGGAGGAGGAATTAGAAAGGTTGTGGCAAGTGAAGGTGAAGGTGATCCCAATAGTGACTGGAGCACCAGGGGCTGAGACACCCAAGCGAGAGGAATGGCTCCGACAGAGCCCAGGAGGGACAGCAGGACACTCGATCCAGAAAAGGGCAATGCTAGCAACAGCTAAGATACTGCGCAGAACCCTCAAACTCCCAGGCCTCTGGTACAGGACCCCAGATTGAGGATAACATACATACACCACCCATGGAGGGTGAGAAAACAATTTTTTATGTATGTATGTATGTATGCATGTATGTATGTATGCATGTATTTATGTTTTTAGCTTTTTCCCATGCCCTACATTCAGCGATGGGATTCAAAGAAATTAACAACCGGCTCTATTCCCATCTGGCAGCTCCATTTAAATGGCTATTTTTAAACTTTTTATGTCCTGTCTCTCATTAACAACCGGTTCTATAGAGTAGGTGCGAACCTGCTGGAGCCCACCACTGCCTACATTTTTCTTGTGTGTCCTTCATTTTGGGGGTCCTTGTCCTCATTTGCGTTTCTGACATCTGGTCACCCTGGCCTGGGGTGATCATAATGGGGAAAGGATTTGGGATGGGGGGTGGTTATCATGACCAAAGGCCTGCATTTCAAAAATATAACCATTACTTAGGAAGAACTTGGCGGTGGAAACGTTGGCCAAAACGAGCAATCAGTGTACTGGATGGTAATGACGGCACGTAATGTACTCCACTTTCGAGAAGAATCATACCCTGTGCTTCTCAAAATCTAGAACAACGCATAATGGATGCATTTACTTTGCATTTAAATATTATCATAAAAACAACCAATTCAGACTATTTTTGTCATTTGCTCGGGGTTGAGTTTTTATGTCCCCCTTAAAAGCTCTTAATGCCTGTAAGTGCGTCCACAGAGCGCTGAGGTCTTCCAATGGGTACGTATTGATTGGGAGCGTTCCTTATTTTTACCTTGCACTCAAAGCACTTTCGAAGATCGATGCGGTGTGCATTTTGACCAACCTGCCACATAAAAATGGGTTTGTTTATCTTATTGGGGACATCGGAGCAGCGTTCAAACACGGGACCCATACAGAGCTGCCCCCACATCGCTGCCGGGTCGGACAGAATGCTTTCCTTTATAAACATCAGTGGACTAACCAAATGTGTGCCATTTGGGAAGTGTTGGGTAATGTTTGGTAATGTTCAGAATTGGTACCTGGACAGACAGAGATTTGCCTATTTGAGCCCCCGATCAAGCACATTCAATCCATTAGTACTGTTAATTAAAGTAATAGTATACTTAATTAGTATACTTTATACTTTATGTGGGCTGTGGGTGGTGCAAGTGGTAAAGACGCTGTGCCTGTTAACCAGAAGGCCAGGGTTCGATTCCCAGGTCGGCCCCACAAGACAGGGTGAGCTCCTGTCCTTGGTCCAGCTCTGCGATGCCAGCTGGATCCAATTGTATGGGCTCTGCCTTTCCATTGGACTAATTCAGTGGTGTGGAGAGGGGGGATTTGCTGCTTGGGTAACAGCCTATCCTCCATATCAATCTAACCCTGGCTTTCATGCTTTGCATGCAGCGTATGCAGCGCCAAGCACGATACCATAGTCTTTCAAGACTGAGGGAAGCCTGCTTTTTATACTTTATTATAATATTATATTTTAAAGTAATATTAATATATTATATTTTAAAGTAATATTATACTTTATTACTTATTACAAGTCAATGGTAATTATTGTTATTAATGATAATTAATGGTAAAGTATTGTTAATTAAAGTAATATTATACTTTATTACTTATATTCTTTATTACTTATTACAAGTCAATGGTTCTGAAACATTTTAGCACCAGGACCCATTTATTGGGACCCATCAAGGTTTACCAGATAGAGGGTGAAATCCAGAGTAACTGAGGGGAGTCCTTGCTCCAGAGTAAGAACAAATGACTCTGGATTGCAATATGAATTTCCCATAGGTTTTCACTAGGTGGTGCAGTAACTACGGGTACATGTAATATCTTTTACGTGCACCTGCAGTTACTCTGAATTGTGCCCATAAGCTGCAATCCTAAAGACACTTTCCTGGGCATTAGATCCACTGAACACAATGGGGCTTACTTTTGAGTAGACATGGTTAGGATTGTTCTTTTAGGGTGCGATCCTGACTAGGGAAGTAAATATAGGGAAGTAATTATAGTGATCAATCTGATCTTTTGAGCCACAAAAAATCAAGTCCTGACCCATGGTTTGGGAATCACTGAATGAAGCAAAGCCAGGAGGTAAACCAAACCTATGACAACAATTCTGTGTTCTCTTTTATGATTTGTGTATACACATACACACACCAATGTGGCATCATTAAACCATGTGCACGTATGGCGCATGGTTTGTATTCCAGCCTCAACAACCTTATTAGATAGTGTTTCTCTTGCAAGACAAGAGTTGGCTGTGTCAAAACAGGAATCTGTGACCTTGTTGTGATCATTTGTTTCTTACCCCCAAATCCGGAGTAAGTACGGGAGCATGTAAGAGACTTTATGTCCACCCGCAGTTACTGCACCACCCAGTGAAAACCTATGGGAAATACACGTTGGAATCCTGAGTAAGTTGTTTTTACACTGGAGCAAGGACTCCCCATAGTTACTCTGGATTTTGCCCTTAGAAAATCAAAACAACCTTGATCCTCAGTGCCTGATCTATGCTGAGAAGCCTTGTCTTTGGCCTACAGAAAGATCACAAATAAAACACATGTTGATAATGCAAATTACAAAACAGAAGCATAGTGTCCGGCATGGTCTCTTGAATTAAAAAAACCGAGATTTCATTTTTTGAAACACACACAACTTTTGTGTCATTCTTTCCCAAATGGCTTACAGTGGTCCAGAATGTTTTAGGTTATCAGGATCTTCACCAGCAGTCAGGACATCTCTGGTGGAGAGCGGTGGGGGTGCAGGTGTTACCTGGACTCAGGTGCTTGGCATATCAACCTCTCAAATCCCATTCTGCAGGGCTCTTTTTCAGTTTTCCAGGACAGAGTTGTGTCCATTTCACAGCCTCAATGGCACACTATTGTCCATAGGTAGGGGCGCCATATGTCCCGAGAAACAGAAAAAGTCCCAATTTGGGGGAGTTGTGTTCATATAATGGCAAGTGTGACAGAGGGTCCTGTCCTGACTTTGTGAAAGAGAATTATGGCAACCCTATCCATAGGACAAGAATGGAAAACAATCCAAACTGTGCGATTGAAAAAATCCAAATCGGTGATAACTAAACTTCTTAGTACTTTTCAAATGACTTTCTATTGGGATCCACTAAGATTTACTATCTTTTAAAAAAAAATCTAAAAAGAAACATTTGTTTGGAATAATAACCAGAAAAAGGCCCTATTTATCTTCCTATACTTATATATCCTTGCAAACTGTGGGAGCTGAGCTGTTAGGCAGCTTCTAAATCTGAATTGTGAAAATACTGTATTTACTCAAATCTAACACTCACCTTTTCCAGCTGAATTCAGTCTCCAAAATCAGGGTGTGCATTAAATGGATGATTAATTTGATTTGAGTAAATTCAGTATTTTGATTATAAGTATGGGGTGCGAACTAGATTCAGTGGTGCATTAGATTCAAGTAAATAAGGTAATCATCTTTCCAGTCGTTTATCATTACTTACCATTATAATTAGTTATCATTAGTAGTTATCCATTAGTTATCATTACTTATTTTTCCATTTCACGACCTACCAAAAACCAGGTCACGATCCACCAGTGGGTCCTGACCCACTATTTGGAAACCACTTAGCTAAATCAATCACAAATGAACAAGAGACCTTTTTGGTATGCTTCACACCCAACTGTCAATAGGAATAGAAGATGATAGCTGGAGTGTGACCAGTTAATGAACTGGGAAAACAGACAGCATGGTTGAACTGGAGCTGGTGTATCTGTTCTGGTTCCACTGGAGTGAGGGTTGAGGACGGTTCCAAGCATCCGAGTTTTGGACAGCTCCAAGCTCACCTTAAGACCTGTTATTATCTTGGAACAACAGAACTCATTGTGCAAAGTGTGTGGCGCAATCAATGCTTATTAATGTCAGACCACAGAGATGTGGTAATTTGCCGGGTAACAGATCCAGTTTCAGTCTGTACTGAGAGGCGTATGAAATGTTATAGGCTCCCTTCATCCCATGCTGGAGCTTGATTTATATATGCAGTCAGACAACGGAAGAGCCGCTGATCAGGTGGCGCTTCTGATGCATGACCACTTGGCGGGTACCGTGTAGCCATCAAATCACGATGACCGAATCCGCAGCTATCTGGGCACTGGACGGACCCTTTTCAATTGTGAATGTGTGCATAGTTGGTCATGTGAGATCATCCTTTACTAGGGTCAGGTGTGTTTCCATGAGCATCTATTGCACCTTTATGGGCACAATCCAGAGTAACTACGGGGAGTCCTGGAGCCGGAGTAAGAACAATTTACTCTGGATTGCAATATGAATTTCCCATTGGTTTTCTCTAGGTGGTGCAATAACTATGGGTGCACGTAATGTCTCTTACCTGCTCCCATAGTTGCTCTGGATTGTAGCCTATGTCTCTATTCTAGTGCATCTATTGCACCTCATCAACCAACCATGGCCATAACTGTTGGCTGATGCAGTCCAAATTGTCCACTGATGCAGCAGGCTGTGGGTGGCGCAAGTGGTTAAGACGCTGTGCCTGTTAACCAGCAGGCCAGGGTTCGAGACCCGGGTCGGCCCCACAAGACAGGGTGAGCTCCTGTCCTTAGCCCAGCACTGTGATGCAGCTGGATCCAATCGTATGGGCTCTGCCTTTCCATTGGAGTATTTCAGTGGCGTGGAGAGGGGGGATTTGCTGCTTGGGGAACAGCCTCTCCTCCATAACAATCCAACCCAGGCTTTCGTGCTTCGCATGCAGCGTATGCAGCGCAGAGCACGATGCCGTAGTCTTCCAAGACTGACGGAGGCCTGCTGCAGTCCAAAGCAGGCAATATTTGACTGCAGGTTAAGGGCCCCTCGGGGATGATCAAAAGCTTATGGGACTGCCAGTTGCCAAGACATAAATGATTTTTCTTGCCAGGAAAATGCTTGGCAAATTTTGTTCTGCCCTTGGAAATTGGGCAGCTTGATTTTATTGCCTGATTTCCCAGACTGCTGTTTTTCCTCCCAATTATTTATTTCTGGAGATTGTGGTTGTTCGGAGGTGAGGACTAAAAGGATCCTTCTCATTTGTCTTAAAAACTTTAAAAAACCCACTTCTGGTCCCCCCCTCCCCCCGCAGGAGGGGAGAGCGTTTCAAAGGATGCAAAATGTTTGCCAAGGAATGTCGACGAGGACTGGAGATCTGAGACTAGCAGCACAATCCTAACAGTGTCTACTCAAAAGTAAGCCCCATTGTGTTTAACGGGTCTTACTCCCAGGAAAGTGTCTCTAGGATTGCAGCCTAGGTGGTGAAGGTTCCTTGCTGTTCAGTTTGTATCTCTCGACTGATAGGAGACGCACTGCTGTCACTAAGGTTTGTGTCACCCGGTGACTGAGGCCCAAGTTTCACCCCTATAACGGACCTTCTCCCATGCAGTCGGCTGAGCAATACCCCCGGGGCAATACCCCCTCCCATGCAGTTGGCTGGGCAATACCCCCGTCAGTGTGGTGATGTAACATTGCCCACCCCCACTGGTTTTTCAGCTATAACTTTGTATAGAATAACTATATAACTATATATATAACTATACCTCGCTTAACAAGCGTTTCACGTAACGAGCAAAAATTTCCAAGAAATCTTGCTTCACATAACAAGTTCCGCTTCACTTAACAAGCAAGTGTGCTATGGGCACTCATGCTATGCAGTCCTGACACTCCTGATGGAGGCTCTTTAAAAGGGCTGCCGGCCAGCGCTGCTGCCTCTAACTGCCCCCAACTTGGGGATCAGTTGCCTGGAGGTGCGAGAGGCAGCTGCCCCCATTTGCCCCCAAGTGCCCCCACCGACCACCTTGAACCTCCAGCAGCAGCCCAGGTAAGCCTCCCATGAAAGTGTCTTTGATTGCACCCTCTTAACCATGTCTACCCAGAAGTAAGGCCCACTGTGTTAAATGGGGCTTACTCTCAGGAAAGTGTCTTTAGGACTGCAGTGTAAGTAGACTTCATAGGATCCTGCACATTGAATGCATGTTTTGAATTCAATTCCAGTGTTTTATCATCATTTTTACACGGTTAATATTTTTCTATGAATATTTTGGTGGTTGTGGAACCAATTGTCTGAGTTTCGATGATTTCCTATGGGGAAATCCGCTTCACTTAAAGAGCGTTTCACTTAAAGAGCAGGCCTCCGGAACGAATTAAGCTCTTTATGTGAGGCACCACTGTAACTATATTTCAGCACAGTTCATTTGATTAGGATTGCGTTCCGGATCCCATCAGTTGTCATCCAAGGTGGTGTGGATAGTTATGGCAAAGCGAGGAGTTTAATTCTGACCCCGTCACACCGGGCTGTAGAATATATTTTCTTCCCTCCTGAAGCCACCTTATGCTGGAGCTCATTAGAGTGTTCCTGACACTGTTCTGAATAATGAGAATTTTGTTCTTTGAGCCCACTGGAGAAGAGTTATGGCCTCCTTGCAGGGAACCCGTTTCTAAATGGTTCCGCTTCCTTACCTCCGGACTGGCAAAGACCGATCGGACACTCCACTCAGGACTAGAGACCGACATTTTCCTTGTGACCTTTTTTCAACTTGATAAGGAAATGATACACTTACCCTACAATCCAGAGTAAGTACAGGAGCACATAAGAGACGTTACATGTACCTGTAGTTACTGCACCACCAAGTGAAAACCTATGGGAAATTCATATTGCAATCCAGAGCAAATTGTTCTTACACCGGAGCAAGGACTCCCCGTAGTTGCTCTGGATTGCACCCATATTCAAAGAATATTTATGTACTGCTTTTCAGAAGAGTACTTTGTAATACTCTGTTTCCCTAAATGGCTCGCACACACATACAAAACGAAGCAACACTATACACTGAAACAAGCGATACACACACATATACACACAGAACTCTAAGTGACACTATAAACACATACACTCACATACACATATACAATGCTAAGCAATGCTACACACATACACACAACACTAAGCAGCTTTATACATACATACACACACCCCCTACAATCCAGAGTAACTACAGGAGTATGGCTGCACTCCTAAAGACACTTTCCTGGGAGAAAGACTCATTGAACACAATGGGGCTTACTTTTGAGTAGATGTGGTTAGGATTGTGCTATTAGTAAGAGACATTACGTGTACCCATAGTTACTGCACCACCTAGTAAAAACCTATGGGAAATTCATATTGCAATCCAGAGCAAATTGTTCTTACACCAGAGCAAGGACTCCCCATAGTTACTCTGGATTATACCCACACATATATGCTAACTCTTTTCACAACACACACACACACATATTCAATGCTGAGCAATGTTATAAACACATAAACATACTAAGCAATGCTATATACACATATGCCCATATATGCAACCCTAAGCAATGATAACCCTAAGCAATCTGCCCCGCTTAAGTCCGCTACAGGTGAGGTCATCCAGGACCGAGCACAGCAGATGGCACGCTGGGTGCAGCACTACTCTGAGCTATACTCCAGAGAAAATGCAGTCACTGAAGAAGCATTAAACAACATTGAGTGCCTGCCTGTCTTAGAGGAGCTTAACAGTGAACCAACTTTAGAAGAACTAAACGAGGCCCTGGATTCCCTTGCTTCTGGCAAGGCACCCGGGAAAGATAACATCCCTGCTGAAGTTCTGAGGTGCTGTAGAGGGACCATTTCCACTGAACTGTACAAGATATTCTGCCTCTGTTGGAGGGAAGGTGGAGCACCACAGGACATGAAGGATGCTAATATCTTCACACTGTACAAGAAGAAAGGCGACAGGGGTGACTGCAACAACTACCGTGGCATCTCTCTTCTTAGTGTTGTAGGGAAGCTGCTTGCCTGAGTCTTACTGAAGAGGCTTCAGGTGCCTCCAGAGAGGATCTATCCTGAATCACAGTGTGGATTTTGAGCCAACAGGTCCACCACTGATATGGTATTTTCTCTTCGACAGTTGCAAGAGAAATGTAGGGAACAAAGACAGCCACTCTTTGTAGCCTTCACAGACCTTACAAAGGCTTTTGATTTGGTTAGTAGGGATGGCCTTTTTAAAATCCTCCCCAAGATTGGATGCCCACCTCAGCTCCTCAACATCATCAGGTCCTTTCACGAGGACATGAAGGGCACTGTAGTTTTTGATGGCCTAACATCAGACTCCTTTCCCATCCGAAGTGGAGTGAAGCAGGGCTGCGTCCTCCACCAACTTTATTTGGGATCTTTTTTGCAGTCATGCTGAAGCATGCTTTGGAAACGCAACAGAGGGAATCTATCTCCGGACCAGATCAGACGGAAAACTCTACAATCCTTCCAGACTAAGAGCAAAGTCCACAGTCCAGCTGAAATGCTTGTGAGTTCCTCTTCGCCGATGACGCTGCTGTTACTGCTCACTCTGCCGAAGACCTTCAATGACTTATGGACCGTTTTAGCAAAGCCTGCCAAGACTTTGGACTAACAATCAGCCTGAAGAAAACACAAGTCATGGGTCAGGGTGTGGATCCACCTCCCTGTATCACAATCTCTGAACATGAACTGGAGGTTGTCCATGACTTTGTGTACCTTGGCTCAACCATCTCCGACACTCTCTCCTTAGACTCTGAGCTGAATAAACGCATTGGTAAAGCGGCTACTACATTCTCCAGGCTTACAAAGAGAGTATGGCTTAATAAGAAGCTGACGGAGCATACAAAGATCCAGGTCTATAGAGCTTGTGTCCTGAGCACACTCTTGTACTGCAGCGAGTCCTGGACCCTTTATGCATGGCAGGAGAGGAAGCTGAACACCTTCCATATGCGCCTCCGACGTATTCTTGGCATCACCTGGCGTGACAAAGTTTCAAATGACGCAGTCTTGGAACGTGCTGGAATCTCTAGCATGTTCACACTTCTGAAACAGCGGCGTCTACGCTGGCTTGGGCATGTCGTGAGAATGGCTGATGGTCAGATTCCAAAAGATCTCCTATATGGAGAATTAGTGCAGGGAAAGCACCCTAGAGGGAGACCACAGCTGCGATACAAGGACATCTGCAGGAGGGATCTAAAGGCCTTGGGATGGACATCAACAGCTGGGAAACCTTGACCTCCGATCGTTCAGCGTGGAGGCAAAAGACCCAGCATGGCCTTCTCCAGCTGGAAGAGACACTTGCTCGGCAGGCTGAAGCAAAGAGACAGACCCGGAAGCAGCGAAACCTGGGCCTGGGCAGGGGACGGAGTTTATTTGTCCTCAGTGTGGAAGGGATGGACACTCTCACATTGGCCTCTTTAGCCACACTAGATGTTGTTTCAGGACCTCCAATCAGAGCACATACCAGAGTCTTTCCAGACTGAAGGATGCCAATGGATGAAGCAATGATATACACACATATGCTAAGAAATACTATATACACACACAAAATTCAAAGAAATGTATTAGTACACACACATATATACAAAATGAAGCAACAGTACAAACACACACATATATGTATGTATATATGTATGTATAGCATTGTTTAGTGTTGTAGATATACAGTATATATATCTACAATATATATACATATACACTGTGTATGTATGTGTGTGTGTATATATATATTGAATATCTGCAACACTAAACAATGCTATACACACATATACAAGTGTGTGTAAGTGTAAGCCACTCGTTATTTGATTTTCTCTGTAAAACACTTTGTGAACTTTTCATTGAAAAAGTGGTATATGAATACTGTTGGTGGTGGTGATGATGATGATGATGATTTAGGGTTGAAATGGGCTCCAGCCTTTTGATAGACTGATGACAACTGAAAGGCAAGAGAAACTCATAAACCCATTTTCTTCAGTCCAAAAATAATGGACTCAGAAGTGTGATGTTTGTGAAACCACAACAAACCAGTCACATCTCCACTCATCCTCTCTTGATATCATTGTTGTATTTGTCTGACCTGCTTTTTAATATCTTCTCCAAAAATATATGGCACATCTGAATTCTTGATGGTCCAATTTGCATCCTGTCGCCTCTGCTACGGTGTCTGACGCACAATGTCGGGCAAAGGCAGCTTCTTGTGGCCAGATTTACGGTTAGGGTTCCTCCTGTTCCGTGTGCCTGGAATTGCAGGGCCTGGTGAAATAATGGGAGAGTCATAGAAGACTATTCCGTTTCATTTCTATGTATGATTGAAGATGTCAGTGAACTGGGAAGGAAGACAAACTTCCTTCCAACTGCCCTGAAATTAAAAATCTGTTTTCTAACCAGCTCCTTGGACCATCTAGCTCAGTATTGACCAGTGGTGTCACTAGGGGTTTGCCACCCAATGCAGGGGTCCAGCACATCAATACCATCCACTACACTCCTAGCACATCTCCATGGTCCTGGGTTAGGGTTTCCATAATTATCCTTCACAAACCAGGACAGGTCCTCCTGTCCTGTTTGCTGGTATATGAACACAATCCCCCCCAATTGGGATTGTCCCTGTTTTGGGGGACTTATGGCAACCCTATCCTGGGTCCATGACCCCACCATGTGTTGGATGGGATAACAACCTAGTGGGTGAGCATGGTGATGCATCAGAAAGGGTCTTAATCAGCAAGGGTGTCTCTTGTTTCAGGACTTAGGGCACAATCCAGAGTAATTACGGGGAGTCCTTGCTCTGGTGTAAGAACAATTTGCTCTGGATTGCAATATGAATTTCCCATAGGTTTTCTCTAGGTGGTGCAGTAACTACGGGTACACGTAATGTCTCTTACATGCTCCCGTAGTTACTCTGGATTGTAGGGTTAGACAAGAGTTGGCAGTGCCAAACACAAACTGTGTGGCCATATTTTGATCATTTATCCTTAGGATGTAAAAAAAACCCTTGATCTGAAGGGTTCATGATATTACTCATGTTAGCAAAGCACAGACAAAACAGAACCACCGTGTCCAGCATGTATGTATGCTGTAAGTACGGGAGCACATAAGAGACTTTATGTGCACCCATAGTACTGCACCACCTAGTGAAAACCTATGGAAAATTCTTATTGGACTCCAGAATATGTTGTTCTTACACCGGAGTAATGACTCCCCATCATTACTCTGGATTTTGCCCATGGTCGCATTCATAAAAGAAGACATGCCAGTTTGAGGGGGTGGGTTGGGGAGGGATTTTATTTTCTGGAAAGCGCAGCTGTGAGTCAATCTTTCCAAAATCACTTACTATGGTTTACAGTTTGGAGTACCTGATAGGGTTACATGGGCATTTTTGTGCCAGTGTGTGCCAGATAGCTAAGCCTGTGCCAGAAGGGCTGCCGTGGGGATTTGCATCTAGTACAGGGTGAAGTCCCAAGATTACCAACAACCTGGTTTCAGCACAAAGGTGAACCTTCAACCCATCATGGATGTTCTCATGAACATCTGTGAAGTGCTGTGCCCATCAGTGCCAAGAATGAGGCAGTCTACAAGACTCCTGTATCACTAAAGGGGGGAGACCCAGAGCACAATCCTAACCATTTCTACTCAAAAGTCAGCCCCACTGTGTTCATTGGGTCTTACTCCCAGGAAAGTGTCTTTAGGATTGCAGCCCTATGCCCATTATTCTTTCCGGAAATATTCCTTGGTTTTCCTCGCCACTTGAGTCCATCGCATCATTGCTACAGAAGTTGATCAGATGCCACTGCAGCTTCAAATAGCAGGTCTCAGTGTGTACCTGCACCAGAGGGTTGCCAATGATGTTCTTCAATCAACTTGCTGAAACAAATCCCCATAATTAACAGGAACGGCATTGAAACCATTAAGATTGGGTCTGTTTCCAGCTCAGCTTCAGTTTGTGTCTACACTTCTGTGGAGTACTACCAATGCTGGCATTAGCTCCACAAATTAAATAGGCAGTTTGGGGCGCAATCCAGAGTAACTATGTGGAGTCCTTGCTCCGGTGTAAGAACAATTTGCTCTGGATTGCAATATGAATTTCCTATAGGTTTTCATTACATGGTGCTGTAACTACGGGTGCACGTCATGTCTCTTAGGTGCTCCCGTAGTGACTCTGGATTGTAGGGCTCGGCATGTATCCAAAATACAGGTGGGGGAATCAAGTGTTCCTTTTACCAAAATCAAATTTCCATTTATATTTACATCACTTGGATTTATGTTCTTTTTTTCTGTTAGTTCCAGTTCCCTGAAATTGGGGGTAATCAAGCTCTATTGGGGGAAATATATATACTATTGAACTGCTGCTGACCTTAACAAAAGAGCTTGAAATTAATGAATGGTGGGGGGAATGGAAGGCAAACCATGGTTATACCCATGACGTTGCTTTTTGGGGGGCTGAGACGAGATCTTGTTCTGGGAAATGTGCTAGCGGAGGTGGGCAACAGGGAACCGTGTGGCTCGGAACAAGGTCCTGTGATTCTGAGCCTCATTTGATTCTGAAATGCCTGTGCGAAGCCGTAGGGCGGTGGGAATGTGTTGGCAGATTGCAAAGCATCAAGAAAATTAAAAGCATCTCGGTTTATAGGTCTCGTGGAGGCTCTAAAAACAATCAAATGGAAACCTGACCTGACATTGATGAATCTGGGGATGCAATCCTATACATACAGTCTCATAACAAGCGCCTCACATAACAAGCGTTTCAAATAACAAGTTCCTCTTTACTTAAAAAGCAAGCATGCTATGGGCACACGTGCTATGCAGCCCTGATGCTCCACTTGGAAGCTCTTTAAAAGGGCTGCCAGCCAGTGCTGCTGCCTCTAACTGCCCCCAACTTGAGGACAGTTGCCTGGGGGTGCCAGAGGCAGCTGCCCCTAACTGCCCCCAAGTGCCCCCACCGGCCACCTTGAACTCCAGCAGCAGACCAGGTAAGACTCCCAGGAAAGTGTCTTGGATTGCAGCCTCCTAACCATGTCTACCCAGAAGAAAGCTCCATAGGGTTAAATGGGGCTTACTCCCAGGAAAGTGTTTTTAGGATTGCAGCCTAAGCAGACTTCATAGGATCCTGCACATTGAATGCATGTTTTGAATTCAATTTCAGTGTTTTGTCATCATTTTGACATCCAGTTAATATTTTTTTATAAATATTTTGGGGGTTGTGGAACCAATCGTCTGAGTTTCCATTGTTTCCTATGGGAAAATCCGTTTCACTTAAAGAGCGTTTCACATAAAATGCAGGCCTCCAGAACAAATTAAGCTCTTTATGTGAGGCACCGCTGTACTAGGAATAATTCCCATTGAACAAAGTGGGACTTACTTCAGAGTAGACATTTTGTCATGGGTTGCCATAATTCTCTTCCATAAAATCGGGACCCTCTGAGCTGCCTGCAAATATGTGGGGCAGAAATATCCCCTTGCAAAACAATTCAGAAATTATCACTTTATGTTGATGTGACAATCATATGGGGCTGAGACAGAAACCAATCTGCATTCATTATGAACCCTTATTAAAGCAGGCCTCCGTCAGTCTTGGAAGACTTTGGTATTGTGCTTGGCGCTGCATACGCTGCATGCGAAGCCCGAAAGCCTGGGTTAGATTGTTATGGAGGATAGGCAGCAAATCCCCCCTCTCCACGCCACTGAATTAGTCCCATGGAAAGGCTGAGCCAATACGATTGGATCCAGCTGCGTTGCAGAGCTGGGTAAGGACAGGAGCTCACCCTGTCTTGTGGAGCTGACCCGGGTCTCGAACCCTGGCCTGCTGGTTAACAGGCACAGCGCCTTAACCCACAGCCACCCATGAACCCTTATTAACCCTTTCTTTATTGTCTGCCATGCAACCCTTATTAACCCTTTCCATGGCAAACAGGCTGCTCTTCAACCATCAACTGCTACTTAAAGGTGTTAAAAGACCCAACCTCATTTGTGTTGGAAGAAGACTGTTGATAAATAAAGCACTGATAAGTAGGTTATATAATTATATATATAATTATATGGTATTATATGGTATAATTATAATTATATGGTGTGTATATACACACACACACCATATAATTATAATTATACCATATAATACACACACACACACACACACACACACACACACACACACACACACATTGATTATATGGTATTTTGGTTCATTTCGGAAGCTGCTTGTAATCCAAAATGCTTGTATATCAAAGCAAATTTTCCCCGTAAGAAATAAGGAAAACTCAGACCATTTGTTCCACAACCCAAAAATATTCATATAAAAATGATGACAGTACTGTAACAGGATACCAAACAATAAAGAAAATACAAAAAATAAAGAAGAATAAAACAAATTAACATGCAGATAGGGCAAAATCCAGAGTAACTACGGGAAGTCCTTGCTCCAGTGCAAGAACAACTTATTCTGGATTCCAATATGAATTTCCCATAGGTTTTCACTAGGTGGTGCAGTAACTACGGATGCACGTAAAGTCTTACATGCTCCCGTAGTGACTCTGGATTTGGGGGATAGTCTCTCAGGCTGCAGTCTGCCCCCTCATGCAGGAGTGAGTCCCACTGATTTTAATAGGGCTTTAGAGTACAGAAGAGTACAGAAGCTTTAGAGTACTTTAGAGTACAGAAGCAAGGCTAGGTCTCTCAGGCTGCTTTCCATTGACCCCCTTACCCAGGAATGAGCCCTACTGACTGAAATAGGCTTACTTCAGAGTAGACATGCATAGGCTGGTTCCTCAAGCAAGGCTGAGCAGTTGCTGGCAGAGTACCAAAGCTCACTGTAGTCCGGCTGAAACTATTTCTTCCACTCGTTTCTCAAGACATTGCTTGTATACAGGGTGACCAGATAGAATGGAGGACAGAACGCCCCACCTTTAACCATTGCGTAGAAGAGGAAATTTGGGCAGGTTTGTATTCCGCTTCTCCAAATATATTGGTATTTTGACAGGAGTGTGAGAATAAAAGCACTGGTTTTCTCAGGACTCTGTGCTTAAGCATTACAGGGATCACTACCTTTAACATGCTGAATTCTGTAACAGGTTGTGGGAAATGTGACCGATCTGAATTGCAGACCACAAGAAGGCCACTTTCATACAATCAGAGTCATACCGTTGGAAGGAACCCACAAGATCATCTAGTCCAACCTCCAACTATTGTGGTTCGGCAGTGGAAGAGATTGCCAAGGGAGGTGGTGGACTCTCCCTCACTGGGGGTCTTCAAGCAGAGGCTCCACCAGCACCTGTCGGGGATGCTCTAGGGGGATTTCCTGCTGCAGGCAGGGGGTTGGACTAGATGACCTACGGGGTCCCTTCCAACTCTAGGATTCTAGGATTCTATGAAATCCTCTTGGAGCAGTGTCTCTTGGATCTTTGCCATCCCACTTCACATGGTCCACCTATTCAGTGACAGCATTGCCCCTGACTTTTGGGTTGGGAGGCCACATGGAGCGTGTGGCCCCATAATGTTTGGGTCAGTGTTCAGCAATAGTTTCTCTTCCATTGATTCCATATCTGAGCCAGCATTTGCTCTTGCTGTTTTAGATATGGTGGAAAACGATAACTTTTGAGGCCTTCTCCTTCCCGGTCAGAAAGACAATTAAATATAAATAAGACTATATATCTATATCTATATCTATATATATCTATATATCTATATATCTATATATCTATATCTATATCTATATCTATATCTATATCTATATCTATATCTATATATCTATATATCTATATATCTATATATATATATATATATATATATATATATAAATAATATTATTAAATATAAATAATAATAAATAAATAATTGTCTTTCTAAGAAAGACAATTAGATATAAATAGATTCTGTTCCCTTGGGTGCACCTGGGTGCTTCGAGGGAGCTTACCACTGTTGGCGATTACGCAGAAAGGAGCTGAGAAAGGAGACGTCGCTAATAACGGAGGCAGAGAGAACAGCAGGGAACCCAATTAAAACCTGTATGATGTTGGTTTCGACGGGGAATGACACACACCGAGCTTCAAAATGGAAAGGAAACGTAAAACAGTTGAGCTAAACATACCGTGAAAGACATCTTGGGTGTCACCAATAATTCACCAGTGGCCAGGAGTGGATGGTCCTTCTTTGGTAATGCCATTGTGGCCTCTCCCTCCATGCAGCAGTTGTCTGGCAAGTCAAAAAAGATACTGAAAAAACAGGGAACACCACCAAAAAGTCCCTGCATTGGTTCCCTTCTTTAGTATCATTTATCTATAAGAGCTGTTTGGCCCTGAAAAGGTTAAGTTGAGGGCTCACACTCATCTTTTTTGCAAGCAGGGTCTGGATGGTCACCTGCATGGATATTGGAGCAGTGACCTGAACTGAGGAGGGGGTTGGACTAGATAACCTCAAAGGACACTTCCAATTCTAATGTTCTAAGATTCTCATGGTAATACCATGTACGGACTCTGATGCAGATCTTACCATACAAATAGGGTTGCCATAATTCTCTTCCACAAAATCGGGACTGGACCCTCTGTCCCATTTGCCGGTCCCCCTAAACCAGGATGGTCACTGATTTTTGCTGCAACCCTATGCCCCCAAAAAGTCCAAGTGTGATCAGAAAATTCTCCAGGTTTCCAAATCATCAAGAGCCCTTATTCTGAATGTAGAATTGCACCTTAGGTAAGTAAATATATATATATATAAAACCATACCAGATGAACTAATTGTCTGACTTGGTAAACGGCTGCTTCCTCCAGAAGCCCTACTTTGTTGGCTGTCCTTTTTGCACCAACGTGCCCTGGAAGGATGAGACTTGTGTGTTCATCACTCAACACAGCACCATTTGTAATACTTAAACAAGATCAAGTCAATCCAAAGATTGCCAAGGTTGTTTCTTCTATAAATTAAATCCTTGGGGTGACTTCCAAGGTACTCAGACGAGACCCCATTAGCAATCCCTCCCACGCCCCCTCCACGCACAGCATCATGGAGTCCTTCCCTCCCTAAGACTTAATCAGATCTGCCACCTCCTCTATAACCTTCAGAGTGACTCCAACTCTGACGCTTGGCCATGAAGTCCAATTCCAGCAAGACACCGTATTCGTCAGGGTTGCCATATGTCCTAAAAAACACAGACAATCCTGGTTTTTAGGGATTGTGTCCCTTTGGGAGAAAAGTGGGATACAAATAAAGTTGTTTATTATTATTATTATTATTATTATTATTATTATTATTATTATTATTCACAAATTTTGTAGAAGAGAATTATGTAACCCCTATCAGCAAGGTGAGTTTCAAAGGGACAAGGCAGATGGGATCATCCTGTTCCACTCTTACACGGGTGTGTAGAAGCACTTCGACACCACCCACAAAAGGACAAATGAACATGGAAGCCACAATTTCATCACAATTCAGTATCAACAGACAGGTATCTCCTGCTTTCTGACAGCTTGTTTTCTGATGATCCACTCTTTCAACACTTTTCAATTATATCCAGAGCTCATTCATTCAATGCATGTTCCACTCTTTCAACTTCTCTCTGCTGTTCTAAAGGCCAAAAATGCCCTTCCCATGTTGCAGCTCCTGGTCTAATCCCATTCCAGAAGGAATTAATGAGGACCCATAAGGATTTTGCAAGATAAAAGAGGCATTTGCAATTTGTTGGCTAGGAAAGCATAATTGAAAAAAGATTGGGTTCTACTTTTCAACACTTTTGGACGGTGCTCCGATCCTTAACCTGTCCACTAAGCGGGGGATGCCTATATTGAATTTACATAAGCATTTAGCTTTAATAAGCAATAGATTTTCAAACAAGCATAAATACAGGTCAAAGCCACGAGACTTTCAGAGTAAAAGCAGCGCAGCAGGAGTGCGTGACGAGGGGAGAGAGGGATGTATTGAAAGTTCAAGAGACATCGGAGAACAAGGCAATCCTGAGTCGATACTTCCTAAGAGCAGCAATTTCAGCTCTTAGCATCTAATGATCTGTCCTTTCAAAGTTCTTCTCATCAAACCTCACACACTTGTGCCTGACTAGTCCACTTAAAAACTTCCAAAGTTTCCAGCACTTTCATGAGATCCAGGATGGTGGTACCCAAGAGTGGAGGAGGAGGAGTGAACATAGGAACATGCCATGGCGTTTCTTTGAATGTGCTGTGGTGCTAAGGAAGCACTGCTCTGGGGGCGCAGGCAAGAATCTTTCTCTGCCCTACCAGGACGCGGGCAAGATTTCAATGCAAACATCTTCTGCACACAGCAGATGCGCCAATGGTTGGACTACATGACCTGCTGGGTCCCTTCCAACTCTAGGATTCTATGAACGCCGAGCTACAATTTGTAGGGCTGCAAGCCTTAAGCCCCATAGAACACTATAGGAGTTGCTTCATTGTAGACATCCTGAGGATTGCACCCTGTCATCCACTATTGTCATATGTCATAGTGATGTCAAATGTCACGTGTATGTCATAGTGAACATTTGATTTCCTCTTTCACCCACTACCTACCTGTATTTACTCAATCTATTGTGCACCCCTATTTTAAAAGACTTGAGATTTTTAAAAAAAACACATATTTACATATTTATTTCATTTGATTGTAATGCACAGTTGCAAAGCGGGTGCAAAATTTAATTTTACTGCACACAACAGTTTAATAATAATAATAATAATAATAATAATAATAATAATAATAATAATAATAATAATAATAATAATAATAATAATGGGTTTGTTATGATTTTTACCTAATTGCCCTACTTTATATGACAATGGGTTTGTGTTACATTTTTATTACAGTATAGTAAAATGTTAAACTAAATACCTATACTGAGTTACAGTGTATCTACTAAGAAGGAAGCCCCATTTTGTTCAATAGTACTTCTTCCCTGGAAAATGTGGTTAGGATTGCAGCTTTGAATGAAATGTTAAACTAAATGCTAAACTAAATACTCACCTATTCTTAGTGAATTATGGCTGTGGGTGGCGCAAGTGGCTAAGACGCTGTGCCTGTTAACCAACAGGCCAGGGTTCGAGACCCAGGTCAGCCCCACAAGACAGGGTGAGCTCCTGTCCTTAGCCCAGCTCTGCGATGCCAGCTGGATCCAATCGTATTGGCTCTGCCTTTCCATTGGACTAATTCAGTGGCGTGGAGAGGGGGATCTGCTGCTTGGGGAACAGCCTATCCTCCATAACAATCCAACCCAGGCTTTCGTGCTTCGCATGCAGCATATGCAGCACCAAGCACGATCCCATAGTCTTTCAAGACTGATGGAGGCCTGCTTAGTAAATACCATATTTACTCAAATCTAATGCACCCTTGAGAGCACAATCCTAACCATGTCTACTCGAAAATAAGCCCCATCTTAGGGCACAACCCTCACCCCGTCTACTCAAATGTAAGCCCCATTGTGTCCTATGGGTCTGACTCCCAGGAAAATAACTTTAGGATTGCAGCCTGAATCCAGCTGTAAAATGTGCAAATTATGTTTGAGTAAATAATTTATTTATTTATTTAAGTAATTTTTATCCCACCTTTCTTCCCCCCCAGGGGGGAACTCAAGGCGGCCAAACAATTAAAAAACAATAAAAGACCACTAAAATTACATATGATAATAAATAGAGATAAAAACACAAAAATAACATATTTTCTGTGCTTTGTCTGGAGAAGTCTGTCCTCCTTGCTCAGCCTGCCCGGATAATCATTTGACACGCCCCACTAATGATCGGGGCGCGGAGTCCGGAGGGAGACGTCCTGTGGTGTTAATTGATAATTAAACAGAAATGAGCAATTAGGATCCGTCTTCAAACCCGGGTCACGTGAACGCAGAAAGAGCACGCAGCTGTAATTAATGGCTGGTGAGAGAGTTCATGTCATACCCCCCCCCCCCAAAGGGAACTCCAGAGCAGACAAACAGAATGTCAACAGCCAGCTGCTGTACATGAGCAACCCCAACAACTAGGAGCGCATCGGCAAGCCGCATGAACAGGCCACAGTTGGAGTGGTGTTTCAGGTCAGGCTCCTGCACCGGAGGAAGCAAGACATCTCTGGCTGCTGGCCAAGAGACACTTTCACGCATCACTACAATGGCCTCAGATGCACCAGATCCCATAGGGATTCCTTGGTGACACATGGAGTTAATGGAAGGAGGTGCAAAACAATACTTGAAGGAGGTGGGTGTGATGACACCTGAGCCCTGCTGGAGAGTTGGATAAGATCCACCAAACAACAGTGGTAGATTATCAGCCTGATCCTACCTCCCATGGCGTGATGCGGTGACACCGAAATGGTTGTCGGTGTATCCAGCGTGCGCAAGGAGTGCACTGCAGATCTCCCCAATGTGAAGGGGCATTTGTCCCGTCACCCCAGAGGAAGGTCCAGTAGCTGCTATGGTAGCATCATGTCGGTAAACTAGCCCCAAAGGTGGGGTAGGATTTGGTGTCAGTGTCAACCGCCATTCCAGGCCTGATCTGCACACTCCCTGGATCAGTGCAGGTTTTTGGCCAGTGTCCCAGCTGGCCAAACCCTGATCCATAAATAAAGGAAAGGAAAGAGCACTATCCAGCAGTGTCACTAGGGTTTGCTTCACCTGGGACGTGAGGCCAGTGCTTCACCTGCGTGATTAGGGTTGCCATAATTCTCTACCACAAAATCAGGAAAGGACCATTTGTCCCATTTGCCAGTACATGAGCGGGATTGTTCCTATTTTTCGGGGCATATGGCAACCCTATGCACGATGGACCTTCTCCCATGAAGTGTGCAGGCCAATGCCTGCAGTGGGCATAATGATGCAGCACTCTGGGTTTTTTGAATATAATGTTTGATGGAACAAAGACATTTTAATGCAGTTTGTTTCTCTGCATTCTGCATGAAATTGCACATCAAATTATATATAACATTATGGTGTTATTTAAAAATACCAAGATTTAAAATTTTTTGGCCAGTAATGTGTCACCCCCCATTTGTGTCACCACGTATGGCCTGCAATGCCAGTGCAATGCAATCCCCCTAGCAATGCTAATGCAATCTACATTTCAAGGAAATGTGCAAGGAAAAGTCAACAAATCACCCTTATCAAACTTATCAGCTACTGCATCCCATTAAAGCAGCTTGATATCTGCTCCCTCTCTTTCATAACTTGGTTCATGCTCTAAGGCTGTTTGGTTAACCAGATATCATCTCGGACGATGGTTTGTTTTTCAAGGTTAGGAAACGGAGCAGGGCTTGGAATAGCAGGTTACCAAGATCAGTTGGGTTTCCCTTGATTATGTCTTTGTTCCCTTTTATTTCCCCAGCCTTGCGCCCAGGAACGTAGAATGGCATTTTGGCCGCAGCCTGATAGCGTTGGCTGTCACCGTTGGCTCTGTGATGTGAAGTTGGCAGTTGTGCTATGCCCCGGGTCATTAAAAGCGGCACCACTTTATTCCTAGAATTCAGCCCCGAAGGGGAAAAAATCAGACACTCAGGGGTAGGGCAGAAGCCATATATAATAAAACTATGTAAAATATTATAAGAGTATTAGTATAATGATGGGCTGTGGGTGGCGCAAGTGGCTAAGACACTGTGCCTGTTCACCAGCAGGCCAGGGTTCGAGACCCGGGTCGGCCCCACAAGACAGGTGAGCTCCTGTCCTTAGCCCAGGCCTGCAACGCCAGCTGGATCCAATCGTATTGGCTCTGCCTTTCCATTGGACTAATTCAGTGGCGTGGAGAGGGGGATTTGCTGCTTGGGTAACAGCCTCTCCTCCATAACAATCTAACCCAGGCTTTCGTGCTTCGCATGCAGCGTATGCAGCGCAGAGCACGATACTGTAGTCTTCCAAGACTGACGGAGGCCTGCTTTATTGGTATAATTCTAGCAGCACAATCCTGAGTAATTCAAATTTCGTTGTGTCATTGCAAATGCCACTTGCATTGACACAAGTGGAACTCACTCTGGATTGCTCCTGTTCGTCGACACGACTGCGATGACGCAAGTGCATTTTTTCAATAAAATTTGAGTTACTCTGGATGGTGTTGTTAGTATAATATACTACTACTACTAATAATAATATTAAAATAATAATATACTATTAAAAATGATATATTATCAAATTATAATTAAAAATAATTAAATAATAATAATTAATTATAATTAAAAATAATATATTAGTATTATTTAATAAAACTATATATTATAATACAGGGTGATTCGAAATGAATGGGACAAAAAGTCACAGGTATTCATTTTTGACTCACTCTGGGGTTGGACTAGATGACCTACTAGATGTCCCTTCCACCCGAAATGACCCTAGATGACTAGATGACCCTTCCAACTCTATGCTTCTATGATTCTGTATATAGGGTAGAGGCCATATATAAGAACTCCAATAACTACCACAAATAAAACAATCTTCCTCACCAATTGTTCCTCTGTGCATCTATCCAAGTGAATTGTTGGGTAGGGTTTGTGACTATAACCAAAGCGGCAAGACCTGAAAATCATAGGGTTTTGCAGAAGGCAGTACCGATGCCGCACAACTCCTAAATGAAACACGGCATGGTGAGATTGGCACTTCCTCCAGATATTGTAGCCCTGCAGGAGTCAAAAAATGAAACTAATTACGTTTAATAATTCAAGAGAACTCGATCGGCTTCATTGTTACTCGGAGAAACTAATTACCACTTTCCCTCCGCAACCTTCCTCCAGCGTGTAAAGTGTGTTCGGGAAACATCGCTCAGTGGAAAAATGGATTAAATGCACATCGCTGACATCTCTCTCTAAGCCTGGGGTTCGGTGCCCGGTGGCAAGACGAACAATGCCAGCCTGGGCGCGTTTACTGGGAATTGAGTCATGCTGTGTTCAGTGAGGCTTACCTATAGGAAAGCATAGACATGGAACCATATAATGTTTGGGACAGAAAGCCACTGATTGGGAGAGCAAGAGAAACAAAGAGAAAGGAGCTTAATATAAAACTAATGAAGCCACAGAATAGTAATGCTTTTGGAGATTAGCCGCTGGACTTGCAATGGAGATCTAGTCAATAATGGGTGCAATCCAGAGTAACTATGTGGAGTCCTTGCTCCGGTGTAAGAACAATTTGCTCTGGGTTGCAATATGAATTTCCCATAGGTTTTCACTACGTAGTGCAGCAACTATGGGAACACATAAAGTCTCTTACGTGCTCACATAGTTACTCTGGATTGTAGGGAATGCCATTCATTTTGCCTGGAGGATCGAAATACTTGCAGTGACAGCCAGAGGGTACAAAGAGGGGAGAGCGAGAGAGAGAGGGAGGGAGGGAGAGAGAGAGAGAGCTTGACTTTGCTCAATCAGTGCGCTCTGTACTGGCAATAATATTGCCGGCTAAGAGGCTTTTGAAATAAAAGCTTGAAAGGCATATAATCAAAGACTTGAGACGGTGGAAGCTAATTGTAGGTCTGCAGGCAAAGATGGATGGAAGGAGAAAGCAGGAATTGGGACCTAGGAAAAGGCTTCTGAAGTTTGCAATCAATGCAACCCCTCCATCTCTGGTGGCATTTGGGATCTCTGAAGCAGGGCCCCGAGATGTCTCGGAGCAGGGCTGGCAAGGAGGGGTCTGCAAAACAAAATCTGACTCTGGGGTACTGGCCTAACCCTAATTAACTCCCTGTTTCTTCCAGTGTCTTGGGCACTGCAATGGTAGCATCCTATATACC
This sequence comes from Cryptoblepharus egeriae, assembly GCA_030015325.1. NCBI lineage: Eukaryota > Metazoa > Chordata > Lepidosauria > Squamata > Scincidae > Cryptoblepharus > Cryptoblepharus egeriae. Next base: position 1,056,277 of record JAREYC010000012.1, on the reverse strand, counting down.
TGTATTTAGGAAGCCTGGGAAATGTACACTTCCCAATGCACTCAAGTCATTGATAAGGCAATCTGGTGCTCTGGAAATTATACACCCTCTTTTCATGAATCTAATTTTCCCTTTTTATGCTGAATTTAGGGCAAAATCCAGAGTAACTACAGGGAGTCCTTGCTCCGGTGTAAGAACAACTTATGCTGGATTCCAATATGAATTTCCCATAGGTTTTCACTAGGTGGTGCAGTAACTACAGGTGCCCATAAAGTCTCTTTCATACTCCAGTAGTTACTCTGGATTTGAGGGTAAGTCTCCAAAATCGGGGTGTACGTTTGGTTTACATTCAAGTAAATACAGTATTTTGATTATAAGTATAGGGCGGTATTAAGTTGAACAGTTTACTATACTGTAATAAAAGTGTAACATTAATCCACTATTGTATAGGTTTTATTGATTAGTGCAATCGGGTAAAAAATATACCATAAACCTATTGCCGTTTTATTGTCATCCTAGAACTCATTGTTATATGAAGTAAAATTAAATTCTGCACCTAAATTTTTTTTAATCTCAAGATTTTTAAAATTGGTGTGTGCATTAGATTTGATGGTGCATTAGATTTGAATAAATGTGGTATCTGTTTGGGCACAATCCAGAGTAACTACCGGGAGTCCTTGCTCTGGTGTAAGAACAACTTGCTCTGGATTGCAGTATGAATTTCCCATAGGTTTTCACTAGGTGGTGCAGTAACTACGGGTGCATGTAAAGTCTCTTACGTGCTCCCGTAGTTACTCTGGATTTGGGGGGAAGACAGAGCAGCATCAATAACAGCAAATGCAACCAAAATCTTCCTCATTAGGATTTCCAGAAATAAATATTTTCCCCCATTTGGCTCTTGAAGGTTAATTTAGGGTAAATGCAGATGACTTTTCTGCACCATACCCTCCTTCCCCTCTTGCCGCACGCGCAGCAGTCAATAAGACATTGAAGGATCATCTCGCCCGGGTCCTAAGAAAACATTCATTAGGAAAAGCAAGTTGCCAAATGCCTCCGGAATGCAAAATTGCATAGCATTTCCCCGTGGAAAATTAGCAAAATGAAACCAGCCAAATGTCAGTAAATATCAGCATAATTTAAACAGCTTTCCCATTATAAATGTGACCTTCCCCACAAGTCAAACCATTTCCTGCTGCTTCTCCTCTTATGCCTGCAAACCGTGAAGTTGTAACCAAAAGGGATGCCAACTTATGGGATCTACTTAAGGGATCTGGCACCCGAGGGCACAAAACCGGAAGCCAGATGCCCGGAACACCCCTAGAAACTCCGTGGGGAACTTTCAGGGCATCAATTTAATTGGGGCCACCAAGATCAAAACCAAGGGCACCGATAATGCTTGCATTTATGACCCATCCTTTTCAACAGGTTAAAACACCATTCATAACAGAGAGGAGATAAGTAATGAGCAAATGAACTTTGACAATCTGCCGCTCTGGCTTAACTCATTTTTCTGACAACTTCCCATCAACGCAACCTATAGTATACCAGTGATTATATACCACGAGGCCTTCCATTTGTTATTTTTGAGAGGACGACAAGGATGTCTGACGAATGCCGTAAACTTCATTTTAAGGGGTGTCCTACAGTTTGATCTTACGGTGGGAAGAAAGGAAATGTAGACAAGGACAGAGAGGACAAATATGGCTTGGGCTGATTGCTGTGAATTCAGCAGCCAACAACATTCAGAAATAAGCATTTCGTTCACACCTAGAATTGTTTCACTGCAAATGACAGAGAAAATATGAAATCTTGGTCATGTATAAGATATGTTTGGTCTCACGTGTCGATATATGTTTCAACATATGTGAGAGCGAGATCACCTGTTCAGCAACCAAGCACCTAAGAACAGCCAGTGGTAGTGCTGGTAGTGCTACATCAGCCCAATTATCATGTGGTGTCACGAGGGTTTGCATCACTCAGTGTGGGAGGCCAGCGCAGAACCCCTAGAATGGACCTGATCCCATGCTGTGGACGGGACAACAACTTGAGCAATGGGCATTATGATGTACCATTCAGGCTGTCCAGATGTCCGGAAATGCCCGGACGCCTCCGGAAATGGCAGGGGGTCCGGCATGATAGGGAAACCCCCTTCCGTGTCCAGAAAGTGGCGCCCACGGGCACTGCCATTTTAAGTTGCGTGCACACCTCAGTGCGCACACACATCTGGACTTGATAGCACAAGAAACTGGAGGTGGGCCAGGAGGAGGTCTCTCTCCTGCCTCCTGATTGGCCCTGGGCTGGAAGGCTTGCCCACACTCCTGCCCCTCGCCTCCTCTGGCCACCTCGGGCCACCCGCATGGCTCCTCCTCGGGCCACCCGCATGGCTCCTCCACACCTCTGCAGCCTCCCCCCAGTCGGCCGGCGGGGGGCTTAAAGAGGCTACACACAGCTGCCTGCAGACAAGGTAAGCCTCCAGGCAGTGTTTTTTAAAATGTAGGGCAAAATGTAGGACATCCTTTTTAAAATGGGAAATTTTTAAAAAATGGGAAATTTTAAAAATAGGACATTTTTTAAAATGTAGGACAAGGTCCTCCAAAAGCCCAGATTTTCAAATGAAAATCTGGACTTTTAGGGACCCTTGTCCTACATTTTGAGGTTTACCAAATGGTCACCCTGGTACCATTGCCCTGCCCTGCTAGTTTTTTGGTTTCTATCTTGGAAAGAATATAGATAAGTGGTGCCCCACATAACAAGTTTAATTTGTTCCCGAAGCATGCTTCTTATGTGAAACACTCTTTACGTGAAGCAGATTTTTCCATAAGAAATAATGGAAACTCAGACGATTGGTTCCACAGCCCCCCAAAAATATTCATATAAAAATATTAACTGGATGTAAAAGTGATGACAAAACACTGGAATTGAATTCAAAACATGCATTCAATGTGCAGGATCCTATGAAGTCCACTTAGGCTGCAATCCAAGATATTTTTCTGGGAGTAAGCCCCATTTAACCCAATGGGGCTTACTTCTGGGTAGACATGGTTAAGAGGCTGCAATCAAAGAAACTTTCCTGGGAGTAAGCCCCATTTAACTCAATGGGGCTTACTTCTGAGTAGACATGCTTAGGAGGCTGCAATCCTAAATATACTTTCCTGGGAGTAAGCCCCATTTAACACAATTGGGCTTACTTCTGGGTAGACATGGTTAAGAGGCTGCAATCAAAGCCACTTTCCTGGGAGTAAGCCCCATTTAACACAGTGGGGCTTACTTCTGAGTAGACATGCTTAGGAAGCTGCAATCCTAAATATACTTTCCTGGGAGTAAGCCCCATTTAACACAATGGGGCTTCCTTCTGAGTAGACATGCTTAGGAGGCTGCAATCCTAAAGACACTTTCCAGGTAGTAAGACCCATTTAACACAATGGAGTTTACTTTTGAGTAGACATGGTTAGGATTGTGCTTTTGGACTCCGGTGCTTATATTTGACATCCCAGAGATTGCAGTCCAGAGATGCTACTAGATCAGAATTGAAGTGGCTTTTCTGAGATCCTTTAGCTAAATCACAGCAAAGGTGAGACTTAAACCAGAGAAGTTTTGAATTGCAGCTCAGTCCCCACAATCCTGTGCACAATCCTGTGCAATCCTGTGCACGTTTACTCCGAAGAATTCCCAATTAGGTGCAGCTCAGGGGAACACACCATAAGTTTCTTTATGTGATCATGACGTGTAACATATCCCTAAGCTGGTATACACAAAAGTACTGGTAAATTGCATTTAGTTCAATGGCTTTTACTCTCAGGTAAGTGCATTCAGGATTGCAGCCTTAGCCCGAGGCTGACTCATAGACAAGATGAAGGGGAAATATTGCATGAAGAGGCAGTTTTGTGGAGGGTGGTGGGTGGTGGGAGCCCATCTCTGTCCGCCTACTTCTCTTCCTCCCAGAACTCCAGAACTATCACACCATCCTGACTCTATCCATTGGCTGTAAAACATTGTGACTGCAGTTTGTGTCATAAGTAGTCATGATGGAAAGCTATTGCAGAGGGAACAGCTGTCGGATGTAGAAGCCGAAGCAGAATTTTCTGCAAAAATAATAATTGCAGACTGAATTTGAGACTTGCAGAATAGCAAAAGATGCCTCTGTTTTTATTAGTAAATGAAATTAAAATGGTCAAATAGGAGGGCATGGAAGCGTGCATAAGGTCGTGGCCGGATTTGCTTTGAAACATAGAATCCTAGAATCCTAGAGTTGAATCCTACCAGGTCCCTACATAGAATCCCTACATAGAATCCCTACATAGAATCCCTACATAGAATCCTACTAGGTCCCTTCCAACTCTATGATTCTATGAAAGGGACCTAGTAGGTCATCTAGTCCAACCCCCTGCCTACAGCAGGAAATCCTCCTACATCATCCCCGACAGATGCTTGTCAAACCTCCGCTTGAAGACCCCCAGTGAGGGAGAGTCCACCACCTCCCTTGGCAATCTCTTCCACTGCTGAACCGCCCTCACCCTCAGGAATATTTTCCGGATCTCCAACCGGAATCTCCTTTCTTGCAGTTGTACCCATTGGTTCTAGTTCTGCTTTCAGAAGCAGCTATGAAGCATCATTGGAAAGGATCCATTCTGACCGTACGGAAGCCCCCCTGGCAAAAAGAGCCTTTCTCACTATTCCCACAATGTGCCACCTCTCAAGGCAAAACAACGGGGCACCTGTTTGCAGAGGCTCCCATCCAAGTTTGTTTGGGCTCATGAAGCCGGGTGTGCAATGTGATTGGATCCTTGGCACAGGATCCGACCTTCATGGACTCAGTGTCCTTCCTGACTGATGATGGATGATCATGGTCTACAACGGAAATTTCATCGCCGTGCAAAAAATCATTTGCCAGCCTCCTGCTTGCTGACATTGTGACGTGAGATGTCGAGGCCGAGGTGGGGATTCGCATCCCAGCACAGCATGGGAGATGTACAACGTGTCAATTATATTCCTCATCTCTCTATATGAATGGTGCCAAAGGAAAGGATTAGGAACACGTGCCCCTCCGATGAGAGCCACAAACCATACATCCTATAATATTCAGATATTTTGTAAGAGATGTTTCCTTGGATGTGTTATAAAACAATTCTTTGCATTTCATTCATGAATCATCAATATTTTCGTGCAAATGTCAAGAAAAATAATATCAGAAACTGATATAAATCTGGTCTTTTATTCATTCTGAGGTGCCAGAAGGATTCAGGTAAGGATGTAGGAACTGGAGGAATTTGTAGGAATCCGAAGGAATCTGTAGGAAGAAATAGAATCCAAGATCCCAATCCTATCCCTGTCTATTCAGAAGTAAGCCCCATTATAGTCAATTTAACACAGAATGCATTAAAGCACTGAAATATTAGGGCTGCAATCCTATCCACAATGGGGCTTACTTCCAGTCAATGGGGCTTACTCCCAGGAAAGTGTGGATAGGATTGCAGCCCTAATATTTCAGTGCTTTAATGCATTCTGTGTTAAATTACCCACCAATGGTATACAATATAGGGATCCCCCACTTATTGGATGCATTAAGGACCGGAGCACCGTCCAAAAATGAAAACTGTTGAAAAGCGGAACCCAATCTTTTTGGGTTTATAAATGTTGCTTCCAGTGTTTTTATAGGTAACAAATTGCAAATGCCCCTTTACCTTGCAAATTCCTTCTGCCCCACAAAGATTTCTGCAAATGGATTCTTATCAACTCCTTTGGGAATGGGATGGAATGGGATGAAATCAGGAGCTGAAAATGGGGGGGGGGGAGGCAATTCTGGCCTTTAGAACAGCAGAGAGAGGTTGAAAGAGCAGAACAGGTGTTGAAAGAGTGGATCTTCAGAAAACTAAATGTCAGAAAGTGGGAGATACCTCAATAACATGATGGAATTGTTTGGAAGTACCAAGATTTTCCATGAATTTGAACAGTAGTGTCACCACCAAGTGTATCACCTTGTGGGGTCTGCACCCCGTAGTGATTCCACTGGGCCTCCTTTCCCCATATCTTGCGATGCTTCTGTTCTCTGTCATTGAGGTCCACATCAACAAGAAATGGTTATTTGTGTCACCAGATGGACTCACACGGGGGGGCTATTAATATTCCTGGCCATGTTTGGAGGAAGAGGATTTCAGTTGCATGTCCAAGCTGAGGATGTGTGGCCGAAAAGGGACACAGCAACAGTTGCAACACAAGTTCACTGGTCTGATGCTGGTTGGAAAGCAGCAAAGTCAGGCAATCAACATCAGAATTGGGCTTCCAAACAGCAGCTGGTTTCCACCCTCTGGTTTCCAAACGCTCCGTTTTCCCTTCTCAACAGCAAGCCTGAGCTTTGCCAGAGGGCTTATCAAGCGTTTTCAGAATGGAAGTGAGCCCGCCGTGCCTCGGGTACAGTTCCTGCCCTCCCTTCTGCCAAATGTGCAACCAACCCTCCCATGCGCCAAGCCCAGAGGATGTGGCAATACGGATATTGAAATCGGTTCATTCTGTTCAGCTGCCTATTGGAACTCTGTCCTTTGTGAGAGTCGCTCCATTTTCCTCCTTCCCAAAACCAATTTAAACTTTCCTCTTGCAACTTTTTATATTCTTTTCACATTCTGGGGTCTGCGTTTTGTCCTCACAACAACCTTGTGGGGTGGGTGAGGCTGAGAGAGAGAGAGCAACTGGCCCAAGATCATAGCTGATTTCTCTCTTCCCTGTCACTCTCTACCAGTCTTCAGTTTGGTGGCCCGTCTCCTGTTAAGGAATGATTGGGTACCACTGGGAGGCTTTGGAAGGGACCCACAGCTACTCTCCCCCATCCATCCTTTTCACCCACTTGAAATTGGATCCTATATCTCAAATTGACGTATATTTATATATTTCATATTTTTAGGCTACATTTCTTCCAAGAAGGTAGTCTATGTATTTCCTTCCTTTTTGTCCTCACAACAACCCTGTGAGGTTGATCAGATTGATTGATCCAGAGTAACTACGGGAGCACATAAGAGACATTACGTGTACCCGTAATTACTGCACCACATAGTGAAAACCTATGGAAATTCATATTGCAATCCAGAGCAAATTGTTCTTACACCGGAGCAAGGACTCCCCATAGTTACTCTGGATCGCACCCATGGTCACCTAAGAACCTTCATGGGTGAGCGGGGATTTGAACCTGGGTCTTGAAAGTTCAGAAAGTCCAACTCTGAAACCATTGCACCTTCCGGGCTCTCTTTAGGATTTCAAGTATATCCCAGCTCTTGCCAAGATGAAGTTCATGGCTCTGACTTATTTGTTTTTGTCCTTTTGATTTATTGTAATGGCATTTGAAACTATAATTTAAAAAAAAGTAGATGTTAAATGTCGTAATTATGTTGTTATAAACTATTACATTTTAAAAAAGAAAGAAAGAAAGAAAGAAAGAAAGAAAGAAAGAAAGAAAGAAATGGAAGTGGTATTTAGAGACACCATAATGGAAGTGGTATTTAGAGACACTATATATCAAATCTAATGTGTGATCGAATCTAATGTGTACCTTATATTTATAATTAAAATACCGTATTTACTCAAATTTAATTATCCATAGAATATAATGTACATCCTGTTTTTGGAGACTTAATTCAGTTGAAAAAGTTAGCGTTATATTTGAATAAATACAGTATTTCATATAGATGAATATAGATAACTTAAGAAGAGTATGGGCACAATCCAGAGTAACTACGGGGAGTCCTTGCTCCGGTGTAAGAACAATTTGCTGTGGATTGCAGTATGAATTTCTCATAGGTTTTCATTAGATGGTGCAGTAACTACGGGTACACAGGCAGGACAATCCAGAGCAACTAATCTGTCCACATAAGAGCCCTTAGGTTGCCCTATCTAACACTAGGTTGGAGCAACTGCAAGATGCTCCAGCCCAGTTACTCTGAAGGAGGCTTAGGGCAGAGCAAGGCAAGACAGGATGCCCTAAGAGAGGTGGACCTGCTCTGCCCTAACTGGGGCAGCCTAAGCAGCTCAGGAGAGGCAAGTTGAGGGCATGGTTAGCATTGCCTGGGGCAGAGCAGTTACTCTGGATCCAGAGCCTGTTTCCAAGGCAGAAATGCCTCTTCCAGTTCCTCAGAGATATACCACCTCAGGAGTAGGTATAGTAATGAGTAGACCCATAGGGGTCCATGATAAGGCCCGAGTAAGAATGGCAGTGCTGACCAAAAATCTGAGTTCTTGGCCATCCTAGCTGCATCCCCTGCCTCTCAACCTCAGGATATGGAACAAACTCCGGCTGCCCACAAACCTCAGGATCCAGCAGGCCACTCCAAGAAGCCCCTTCTATTCACTGGAGAATGTACTGGCATCTCATCAGGGACTCCTTATAAGGCAGGCACCCAGTGGCGTCACCAGACTGGTGCGGCTGGTGTGGGCTGCATTGGGGATGTGCTCCGTATGGGGTGATGTGCCGGAGGAGTTTGACTGTCCTTTGGCAGGCCCCGGGCGTCAGCACCCCCATTCAGGCCTGCTCCAAGGCGGAGCAGCAGCCAGAAGCTGCCACTTGTCTGAGGAGCTGGCCTGAACGGCCATCTGAGGTGCACTGCGCAGAAACACACTGAGCATGTCAAACAGCTTCAGAGGAGACTTCCTTAGAGCAGAGAAAGTCCGCGCCTCTGCACAGCCATTCGGCCTCACTCAGGAGAATGGCTTCAGAAAGAGTACTGCACAGGCACCAACTCTGACGCCTGCACAGTCTCCCCCAAAGCCAAAAGGCTTCAGAAAAGTACTGCGCAGGTGTCAGAGATGGTGCCTGCGCAGTACTCTTTCTGAAGCCAATTGGCTTCAGAAACAACTGCGCAGGTGCCAACTTTGGTGACTGTGCAGTCCAGGTGGGGGGGGGGGGCGCATCCCAGGGATGACGCACAGACTTCTGCACCAGGTGATGTGCAGAGTCATGTCACCACTGTAGGCACCACAGCTGTTCCTTGTTCAGTGTGATCTGAGGGGTGTCTCCTCAGGAGCAAGTCTTCCCCTTGTGTCAATTACTTAGCATGCTCTGGAGCAGTTAGGGCAGCCCAGGCTTCCTGACTCTCTGGATTCAGCATAACTTTCTGCTCTGGATACAGAATAGTTAGGAGAGTGCAGTTAGGTCAGAGCAGGCTGAATTTGCTCTGGATTGTGTCCATAATGTCTCTTACGTGCTCCTGTAGTTACTCTGGATTGTAGGGCCAGTTGCAAAAAAACATGGTTGTCAGTGAATAGTTGGATATATTAGAAAATTTATATGATTGAATTTGTGGCTTTGCTGTCCTTGTAACATATAAATATAATTTTTATTTTACATACCATAATTCTTTGAATAAAAATATTATTTTTTTAAAAAAGAAACTTGGCATTTCAAGGCAGCAGAGGATACTTTACAAGACGTAACAGACCAACCCTACAGCACAAGTCTGTGCACAACTACTCAGAAGCTCGTCACGCTGAGTTCAGTGGGGTCTGCTCCAAGGATCACAGCCTTCGTGTCAGGGAGAAATAAAAGAAGTTATCTGGGTTATAAATGTGAGAAACACAACGGTATTAGTGATGCTATCTGTTTTCCAGAGGTATGTTTGTGTCTGTCCCTCTGCTTCTCGGAGCAGATTTTCTTATCAGATGACAGCCAGAAAGAGAATTTGAGAACCTCATTTTCAATTCAGCGGAGGTAGGAAGAGAGGGTCACGTTCGCCCTGAAAGTGTCAGGCAGCCATGTTCCCGGATAGATCCACTGACATTGGCAAAGTGAAAAGCATTTGAATGTTGACGGGGCAGACAGATGCAGGAAAAAGAGGCAAAGATTAGACGGGACAGTCCAGTCCTGCGAGGCTGTGCGTGGCCTCCCTGAGTCGCAGAAGGTTTCCAAATGGAATCTGCTATGACACCCCCCAGTTGAGGAACCTGCGGAATTTGGCCCCCCAAACCCCCTTAGCTATGCTACTTCCAGTCACCTCCAACAGCCTCTTGCCCGTAGGGTTGCCATGTTTCTCTTCCACGAAAGGACCCCCTGTCAAGCTTGCCAGTATGTAAATGTAATCTCCAATAAACCAGGACAGTCCCAGTTTGGGGGGACATATGGCAACCCTGCTTGCACGTCACACCAGGCTGGTGACCTGATCTATTGGCCTCCACCGGCCTCAGAAGCTACTTCCCAACAAACCATAAGACGCCTCCAAAAACTGGAAGTACCAACACTTACTCAAATCTAATGCACCACTGAATCTTATGTGCACCCTACCCAAGGCTTTTATATATGATTTTATATATGACCTTTATAGGACCCTTGCACTTTATATTGATAATTTCTACGTTTTTATTGTACTCTTTTCCTTTTGGATATTTGTAATTAAGCTGTTTTTTTACTGTTTTGTGCTGGTCTAAGACCGTAATAAAGGTTTCTTCTTCTTCTTCTTCTTCTTCTTCTTCTTCTTCTTCTTCTTCTTCTTCTTCTTCTTATTATTATTATTATTATTATTATTATTATTATTATGTGCACCCTGATTTCAAAAGGCTTGAGATAAAAAATATGTTTACTGGCAATGGTAATGCGCAGGCGCAAAGCGGGTGCAAAATTTAATTTTACTACAATAACAATGAATTATATGACAATACTACTACTACTACTACTACTAATAATAATAATTATACTACTACTACTACTACTACTACTACTACTAATAATAATAATAATAATAATACAATGGGTTTATGGTATGATTTTTACCTAACTGCACTACTTCTATACAACAATATTACATTTTTATTATAATAAAAATAAACTGTAAATCTCAGTACTGACATATACTTATAATTTCTATGTTTACACAATAAACTATGAAACTAAATACAGACCTATACTTGTAATCAAAATATTGTGTTTACTCAAATCTAATGCACCATTGAATCTAATGCACACCCCAATTTTGGAGACAAAGAGCACAATCTATTCAAAAATCAGCCCCATCGTGTTCAATGGGTCTTAATCGCAGGATTGCAGCCTAAATTAGCCTGAAAAGGGTGAGCATTAGATTTGAATCAATATGGCATTTTTATTTATTTCAATATTTGTATCCCGTCTTTTCATGGGGATCCAATGCAGCCAGTGGACCACAGTTTCTGGGGGCCGTTCTGAGCCTGAACAGTCCAACCTGTTGCAACCATGAAGTAAGTGACCAGAAATGTCATGACCCACTGCAGAGGATGAGGTGGGTCACGGCACTGGAAAGATTTGGAACCTCCTTATATTGCTGTCAGCTCCAGACAGGTCCCCAGCAAGATTATTTGGTGCAGTTTGTGCTTTAATTTGACACACCAAATCCAACACACACACACACCAAATTGTAAATCATCTCCGTGTGTTTCTTTTCTCCTTTCCAGGGTGATGCACTGGAATGATTGCAGGCCCCGGTGCGGCTTTACAGAGCTGACCACCTTGAACAAGTTGCAGTGATGTTCCCAAAAGCCTCGTTGCCCGATTGATGATCGACATGCATTGGCACATGGATGGCTTCGGGGTAACTGGTATGAAATCACCTCCCACGCTTGGAGAGCAACCTGAAACAGATGCATCTGAATCACAGCTGTGATGTGTCACTGAATGTAGTGATTCAGTGACAACAGTGAGGTTACTGGTCGGCTACCCGTATCCTGATCTGATTTTGTGGCATCACTCAGTGTCCTAGTCTAATGATCTGCAAACATTTTAGCACCGAGACCCACTATTTAAAATGACACTCTATTCCAGGAGTCTCCAAACCCTGGCCCAGGGGCCAAATGCCACCCATGGCAAGCCTCTAACTGGCCTATTCATTCATTCATTCATTCATTCATTCATTCATTCATTTACAAGCAAATTTTCAAACTGCTAGGTTGGCAGGACCTGGGCAAGTAATAGGAATTTATTTATATTAACATTTAAGCTGGGGGTCTTTTTGAGGGGTACTCATGAGCACTGAGCATGGGCATCTATGCCAATAAAGGCTGTTGAATTGGAATATGGGCACCGCTGTGTTCCCCAAGAAGACATGCCTATGATTTCAAATAACATCTTCATGGTGAGTTATTTCCCCCAACCTTCATTTCTGGGGGGAAAAGGAGTGCATTTAAGTAACAGGAATTTAACAGTTAAAGGAATTTATGTAACAGGAATAACAGTAACATTTAATTTTTTTAACTTTTTTTTATAACTCTCTTAATAACCTTTTTATTAACACTGAATAAAATTTAAAAGGAATAACAGTAACATTTAAGTACAGGAATTCATTTAAGTAACAGGTATTTATTTATTTGTTTACGAAATAGCCACTTCGGATACAATTGTAAGCTATGGCTGCCACAACTTGTCAATCTTCCCATTCCCATGATGATGTTGAAAGGCAAGCGCATGTATGTGCCCTGATCTAAACCTCACCTACGAGTGGCACAGAAGTGTCTCTGCACCACTTTGGTGACACCTCCAGGTCAGCACAGAATTTATGCTGGGGCTTAGGCCAACCTAAGTGAAAGTTAGGATTGCAGCCTTGGGCGCAATCCAGAGTTACTATGGGGAGTCCTTGATCCGGTGTAAGAACAATTTACTCTGGATTGCAATATGATTTTCCCATAGATTTTTCACTAGGTGGTGCAGTAACTACGGGTGCTCGTAATGTCTCTTCCTCGTTACTCTGGATTACTCTCTTTGTGTCTGAAAACTCAGCTCCCGAGCTCTAGCAGATCTGCTGCTCCAACACTCACCCTGCGGGTTTTCTTCCTCGCCCTCTGTCTAGTGAAAAATGAGCAAAGATGATGCATTTTTCTCTGGTCTGATTGAGTTCCTGAACCAATTTGTCATCGTCTGGCTCTCACCTCTGATTTTAGGACATCTCACCAAAGTCATCCTCTCCATGAGATGTTTGAGTATGTAGGAAGGGTATGATGGAAAGACTAAGGGTGCAATCCAGAGTAACTACGGGGAGTCCTTGCTCTGGTGCAAGAACAATTTGCTCTGGATTGCCAAATGTATTTCCCATAGGTTTTCACTAGGTGGTGCAGTAACTACGGGTACACATATTGTCTCTTACGTGCTCCCGTAGTTACTCTGGATCGCAGGGTAAGTTTGGAACAAAGTAAACTGAAACCATATTGGTTGATAGTTGGGTGCGGCCAGGAACGTACAAAAGTGGCTGATTGGGACATTCCAGAAGAATGTGATCAATCATATAACGAGACCTACAAGGTCATCTAGTCCACCCCCTGCCTGTAGCAGGAACTCCTCCTAGAGCATCCCCAACAGCTGCTCACTGAATCTCTGCTTGAAGATCCCCAGTGAAGGAGTGTCCACCAGCTCCTTTGGCAATCTGATCACTGCCCAGACCTTCAATCTTTTCCACACTGCCCTGATCACCAGGCATTTTTTCCCGGCATCTAACCAGAATCTCTTTTCTTGGAACCCATTGGTTCAAATTCTCCTTTCAGAAGCATTTTCTCTTCCGTCAGTTGTGGCTGATGAGTTCTTAAGTGAGAAAAAAAGTGCTAATTTCTGGTGATGACCTGCTTAATGACATCACTTCTGGATCTCGGCGGGCATCACAAATGCTATTTGGCCCTCTGTATTAAATGAGTCTATTTTTCCTGATTTCATTAGCAAGGAGCTTCTGTGAGCCCAGTTTCCTGGCTCCGTGATTGATGACCGGTTCCTTCTCCAAATCGACTCACACCTGCTTCATATGTGGAACGCCACCAACCCAACAGCCCAGTTGGTGCCAGATTTCCAAAGCCACTGCTTAAAATAAAGGCCATTTACTCTATCAGCGATGTTTGAAGCTCTTGCCTCCGCTGACTAATTAGGATTCTACCTCTGTTGGTCTTGGCAAGCAAGGACATTTCGTTGAGAGGCTGTGGAAGACCCACCTGCCTCCCAATAAAAGTTTTGCACCTATTTTTCTTTAGCAATCCTCATTAACATTTATCCGGTGTTCGCTGACAGCTGTTGTATCACTGCATAAGAGCTTTAAATGTTGCTTGTATAAGAGAGAGAGAGAGAGAGAGAGAGAGAGAGAGAGAGAGAGAGAGAGAGAGAGATCTGGTGCTGTCCACGGTGCTGATTCAGCAACACACCATCAAGAATACTCTTGAGCAGGGGTCAGGGAACATTTTTTCCTTTTACCCCAAAATATATTTAGATGCGTCGACGTTACTCCCTTGATTTGAAAGGAAGGAACTCCGATATTATTAATTATTTAAATTCAAAATTGTATTGAATCTGTTCAAAAAATCCGGACGTTTAAAAAATGTATCACAAAATGTAGGAAGTCCTACGTTTTAAAAAATCAGGAGTAAGCTCCATTGAATTGATGGGCTTACTCCTGAGTAGACAGCTGGGAATGTGTGCATACCTTGGCTGGGGAGGCTGCTGAGGAGGCTGCTGAGGAGGCTCAGGTCTTGGCAGCGCAACCGTCCATCACCCCCAGGTATTTCATTTTTACCCCATTTGGGGTAATTTACCCCTGTTCCCTGACCACTGCTCTAGAATCACCAAAACATTATTCATATTGTGTTGGTTGGACCTTGGAAGAAGTGAGCTTTCAGTTGTTGAGAGGAGTTGTTGTGTTGTGGGATCCAAACAGCTCAAGAGATGGGGTATCATTCCCCCCACATCTCCTGAACATGGTAGACATTTATTCTGCAATACTCTGAATTAGGTTATTTTCTGAAACTGGGTTCATTGGTAAATTCACCAACTCAGCTTCCTTTGATGAAATAATATCCCTTATAAATTACTGCATATATTCGAATCTAATGCTCACCCTTTTCAGCTGAATTTAGTCTCCCAAATTAGGGTGTGCATTAATTTGATGGTTAATTAGATTCAGGGCTGTGGGTGGCACAAGTGGGTAAAACACTGTGCCTGTTAACCAGCAGGCCAGGGTTTGAGACCCGGGTCGGCGCCACAAGACAGGGTGAGCTCCTGCTTTAGCCCAGCTCTGCGACGCAGCTGGATCCAATCGTATTGGCTCTGCCTTTCCGTGGGACTAATTCAGTGGCGTGGAGAGGGGGATTTGCTGCTTGGGTCACAGCCTATCCTCCATAACAATCCAACCCAGGCTTTTGTGCTTCACATGCAGCATATGCAGCGCCGAGCACAATACCATACTTTCAAGACTGAAGGAGGCCTGCTAGTAATTAGATTCAACTGAATGTGGTATTTTATCGCAAGTACGGGGTGCGCATTGGATTTGATGGTGTATTAGATTCAAGTAAATACAGTATATTATCATCAAAGGGCACAATCCAGAGTAACTACGGGAGAACGCAAAAGACATTACGTGCACCTATAGTTATTGCACCACCTAGTGAAAACCTATAGGAAATTCATACTGCAATCCAGAGTAACTTGTTCTTACTCCGGACTCCCCATGGTTACTCTGGATTTCACCCTAAATCTATTTATTCTACTGAATTGTTCATGAAGAAGCAAAATTGTTTCCGCCACCACTAACCACATTTCAGCTGAATATAAAAATACCAAGAAAGTGAATGCAGACCAGACCCTCACTTTGAAAGTTAACAAAACTTAATTTTATTGCAATAACATTTCATTCAATTACATGACTGAACATCTATTAAGTTTCCCATATTTAGATGACCTCAAGCATAATCCTAACCATGTCTACTCAAGCCTCGTTGTAATGGTCTTACTCCCAGGAAAGTGTCTTTCGGATTGCAGCCCAACTCCCTCCCTCCCCACCACAAAATGTCTAGCTATTTATATGCAGAGAGATAGTGAGAATTCAAAATGGACGATATATGGAAATTATGGGACGGAGGACTCATATTAAGATCTGAGATGAGCATGTAAATTAGGCTCCCCCAAACTGGACATGCAAACTTGAGATTGCTATGATGCAAGCTGATGATGTCACAAATTGGGGCCCAGTGATGTCATAGTTCTGCCACCCCTTGCAAAATAAGAGGAAAAAAAAAACAAGAAATGGGGATAATGGGGTGGAACAATTCAGAAGTGCCCCAAGACTACTCTTGGGGTAATAAATCAAGATTACAGTTCAAAAATATCCCAAAATTTCTATGGATCTCCTTCTATTGAAGCTAAAGCAGCATTTCTCAAAGTGGGGGTCGGGACCCCTTTGGGGGTCGCCTGGAGCTTTCCTGGGGGTCGCCTAAAGACCCCTGGTGCAGGAGGCCAGGTGGGAAGACCTGGCAGAAACGCTGGAGCCGCTGCGGCTGGAAGAAGACTGATGTGGAGCCTTGGGGGCAGGGAGGCACCCGACACACTCATCACAGATGGCAGCCTCCTCCTCCTCCTCCTCCTCCTCCCAATCCTATGGAGGTCTCCTCAGAAGTCAGTCCCATGATAGTGAGTGGGGCTCCCAGGAAAGTGCTAGGATTGCAGGCTTAGAGCCCAATTCTATGCATGTGTACTCAGAAGTTATTCCTGTTGAGTTAAATGAGGTTTACTCCCAGGAAAGTGTGCATAGCACTGCAGCAGTAGCAATGAAAATAATTTTATGGTTGGGGTCCCCACAACATGAGGAACTTATAAAGGGGTCACGGCATTAGGAAGACTGAGAACCACTGAGCTAAGGGTACTTTTTGCCTAGACACCTCCACTACTAACCCTCTATAGCCCCCCTCCCCAAATTGCAAAGCAAAGCACAGGTGACTCCAGAGCGTGTTCCTGCTTTGCAGTGAAATTCTCATGCGCTCAGCGTCTCTCCAGCAATGTGGGCAGCCATGGAGGCTTCTTAGGAAAAAGCATGCAAGGAGAAGCACACTGCAGCGGGTATCAGCAAGGTCATGGATGCTCCTTGGAAGCCTGCAGAGGAAGAATGTGATTATTCAAATCATGATGATCATGAAGATAAAAGAGGCTTGTGGAAATTATCTTTTTTTAACACTTTGCTGTCTCTGGCAGCAGCCTGTCTCCTCTCCTATCTTGAACTGAATCCAGCTGTTTGTTCTGCGTAGGGCATGAAATGCATCTAACATAGATCTATAATCTAGGCCGGTGGTCCGGCTCCTGTGATGCCAGGAAACTGTGCTGGTCAGAGTTGTAATGAGGGTATAGCGTGGGATACGATCTGCCATGGGTGACAGGGCACCAGGGGCGGTAGGAGGTGCCGCTTACATTCCTCTGATGGAATCCTGTGTATAGAACTCACTGGCTTTATGATACGCGTGTGTGTGTGTGTATAAATATATTAGTGCAAAAGTCTGGTCCTTTGCAGAGCTCTCCCCTGCTACAAGGAGGGGGTTGGACCAGATGACCTCCTGGGATCCCTTCTAACTGTTTTGAGAGGGGTGAAATTTCAGTCCTTGCCACATGCGAAATTTTGCCTAGGCGTGCCGCTGGTGCTGGTGTTAAGGTTGCTGTGGCAAACCTCTGAATTGGATCCACCATCATGGTGTCTCTGGGGCACTTGCGCCACTGGGTCCTCCTTAAATTAGCCAAGTATGGTGTAGTATCTAATGTGGCCAGCAGACTCTCAAGACACCTCCCTGAGGCAACCATCTCAGTTGGCCTCAGTGATGAGCTGGCCCTGTTCCTGCACAATTTCCTTTCTCCCACTACCATACCTTCACCACATGCAATCTATCAGCCTTACTTGGGAGTAAGCTGCATTGACTATAATGGGACTTACTTCTGAGTAGCCATGTACAGGATTGGGCTCTATGTCTTCTGAATATGGCTCATTTCCAACTCAGGTTCAGTTTTAATTTTTTAAATTTTTTCTGCTTTGATAAGTATATAAAACATCTAGATCTATCTATCTATCTATCTATCTATCTATCTATCTATCTATCTATCTATCTATCTGTCTGTCTGTCTGTCTGTCTGTCTGTCACATCCATTATCTATCTATCTATCTATCTATCTATCTATCTATCTATCTATCTATCTATCTATCTATCTATCTATCTATCTATCTATCTATCTGTCTGTCTGTCTGTCTGTCTGTCACATCCATTATCTATCTATCTATCTATCTATCTATCTATCTATCTATCTATCTATCTATCTATCTATCTATCTATCTATCTATCTGTCTGTCTGTCTGTCTGTCTGTCTGTCACATCCATTATCTATCTATCTATCTATCTATCTATCTATCTATCTATCTATCTATCTATCTATCTATCTATCTATCTATCTATCTATCTATCTATCTATCTATCTATCTATGCTAGCCAAATATTTATTTTATATTGATATCCCATCTGAATTAAACCCAAACGTCCTTCCTAGGAGAGAGAGAGAGAGAGAGAGAGAGAGAGAGAGAGAGAGAGAACCTACCATTTGATGCAGCAGCCCCAGTGAAACCTGCATATCAGAGCAAAAAGGATAACCCGTTAACAGAAACCAGTCTACATTTTTACACAGACGTTATCAGATGATCCCCTTTCATTCTGCTTTCCCCTGTTCTGTCCTCACCCACCTTCTCCCCCTCCCCACAATTAAAAGCCACCAAGGCTACTAAACGCTGCCGCCACACTAGTCATAACCTTCCATTAGAAGCATATTGGTCTATTTCTTCATGAAGCAGTAGAAAAAATGTCCCTTTTGTTTATGGGGTCAGTTCAAGAACCTGACTGTTGCTGTGAAAGCCCTATATAGTTTTAGCCCTGGACACCTGAAGGATAGCAGGTGATTGTGGCCTTGAGGCCTTTTGGGCTGGACCGCCTCTGTGGGGCATTCTCAACTGAAGCTTGATTGGCATGTCCACAGAGCAGGACCTTTACAGTGGTGACCCCCCCCAAGCTCCAGAACGACTTTCCAGAAGGGGTTTGTGATATGCCAGCACTTTGCCATGCTTTTCATAAATAACTAAAGGGTGACGACGCTGAGCCAATCACTGTCACTCAACTCAATCTAACTCATGAGGTAGTTGTGAGTAGTAGTAGTAGTAGTAGTAGTAGTAGTAGTAGTAGTAGTAGTAGTTAGTTGTGAGTCTTAGGGCAAAATCCATAGCAGTTATGGGTCCACACAGTTACGTCACCCTAGTGTTATCTTATGGAAAGTCATCTTAACTGCTCCGGAGTAATGGGCTTAATTTCACATTAGGATATAGGCCTTAGGCTGCAATCCTAAACACACTTTCCTAGGAGTAAGACCCATTGAGCACAATGGGACTTGCTTCTGAGTAGACATGTGAACAATTGCAGCCTTAGGTGCTGTCCAGAGGACTTTGGGTCATCCGGGTCATACGACATCAGATAACTAAAGGACTCATACAATTGGATGCACATGGAAAGCTGCAAATCAGTGAAAACAGTTCCAAGTCAGAGATCTCCCTGACATGCTTATTTTCTTGATGCAGGGAGTAGCACAGAGCAATGTGGATCTCCAACTCTAGTCTCAGATAATCCAAGCAAACACAGGCTGACCACTTTTATGGGAAATGTGAGCCGCTGTAATGCAGCGGGTAAGGTACTAGACTTCAAATCAGGACTCTGCCAGCTAAAATCTTGCCTCTGCAATGCACTCAGTGAGTGGAACTTCAGGGAGCCTCAGTCTTCCCTACCTGCAATATGGGCATAATAATTGCTACATTAAAATAAATTTTATGCTCAAGTACCATGTGTTATTTCTTATGTACAACAAACAGAAAATCTCACCTTTTTGGACAACTGGGCCCAACTGTAAAAGGTAATCTGGACCAACGATAGCAGCCCGACGGCTCCCAATTCCTGAGCAATGCTTGAGAAGAGAAATGGGATTTGGTATTCTGTGTATGTGTGTATGGACACCTGGCAATGGTGTGTTAGCCATAATCATAGCCATATTTTCCAGACCTCCTCCCAAATCTTTGCTCCGAGTTGTTTTCCAACTTACCGGCTGGCATGAAAAGGTGCTCTGGTCGCAGAGCCGAACTTCACAGTGGAGGTAAACAAGCTGATGGTTTCCAACAAACTTGAACACTTGCAGGGAGAACCGTCCCCGCGCTGAGACACCATTTTCTGGCACGGCGATAGTTGGATCTGCTGTATTTGGGCAGCTGAAAGATCAGACGACAAGGACAGTCCTAGTGGGTTAGACCAAGGGTTCCCAAACAGTGTGCCGCGGCACCTCAGGGTGCAAAGACAAACTCATTGGGGCACCAGGGTGCCACCGTCTTGGCTGGGCTGAGATCTAATATGACCTTAGCCAGTATCCTCATTCCTTCTCCTGATTCCACCCTTGGGCCTGATCATACCCATGCTCAGGTATGACACAAAACTGCACAACACGACAAAACTGCACAACAGCACAGAACAACACAACATGATCTTTGAACAAATCATGCCATACAGAACCTGTTTTGAATGATGAAATATTTCAGAGGATCAGAGGCGTTGTTCGTGGGGGTGGCATAACAGTTCTCCATACGCAAGACAAACTGAGACACGTCCCCCTGGGTGACCATGACCCCAACATGAAGCCTGGCTTGTGTCGACAGCACCGCCATCGATCCCTCGTATGGTGATGTATAATTTGGATCTCTATAGAGAGCCATTTTCACTGTAAAGGATCCTGCACCTCCGACACTGATGTTGATTGAACTGGAAAGATGAACAAATAGAGAAAAACAGCTGGGAGAAGAGCTTCTGGTGGGCCAATGATAACCACAGGCAAACTATATTAAGAGAAGGTCTCTGTCTGTCTGTCTGTCTGTCTGTCTGTCTGACTAGCACCATGTATTGGCACCCTGCAAGGGCTATAGTGTCCATTTGGACATGTCGTTTTCCCAAGGTTCATACTGCAAAAGCCTTTAGGGAGACTACGTTTCCCAAGGATCATGAGGTCCTCTGCTGAATACCAGCAACAGGTGCAAATAAAATTATTTCTTTGTCATTATACTTAGAAAAAAAATTATACCTAGAAAAAAGGGACTCTGAAACTTTGTAATTCTTATTTAAAACTTTATGAAAAACTTTCTAAGGTTTTTTTTTATAAAGTTTCATAAAGTTTTTCAAAAAGTTCTATGAAACTTTTGCTGCAATCCTAAAGACACTTTCCTGGGAGTAAGACCTATTGAACACAAAGGGGCTTACTTTTAAGTAGACATGGTTAGGATTGTGCTCTTTATCTATATATATAAAAAAAGAAAAGTCACTGACTGACTCATTCATTGACTGACTGACTGACTGACTCATCAATGCCCTACCAAAACTGCTGGGCCTAGAAGTGTGAAATTTGGGGTGGGTGTTCCTTCCGTGACTGAGGGGTGCACTAAGAACTGGTTTTCAGAAATCCCAACCGGAAGGGGGTGAAAAAGGGCGCAACTCATTTTCCTCCCTATACTTTGCATTGGAAAATTTTTGACTCATCAATATTCCGCCCCAACCCCTGGACCTAGAAGCATGAAATTCGGGGAGGGTTTTTCTTCTGTCACCTGAACACCCACCAAGAACCCATGTGGAGAAATTTAACCCTTCAGGGGTTGAAATGGGATGCAACATGTTTTTATCCTATACTTAACATAGAATCATAGAATAGAATCATAGAATCCTAGAGTTGGAAGGGACCTAGTAGCTCATCAGGTCCAACCCCTGCCTGCAGCAGGAATTCCCCCTAGAGCATCTCCAACAGGTGCTCATCGAGCCTCTGCTTGAAGATCCCCAGTGAGGGAGAGTCCACCACCTCCCTTGGCAATCTGTTCCACTGCCGAACAGCCCTCACAGTCAGGAATTTTTTCCGGATTTCCAGCCGGAATCTCCTTTCTTGCAGTTTGTCCCCATTGGTTCTAGTTCTGCTTTCAGAAGCAGCTATGAACAAATTGGCCCCTTCCTCCCTATGACAGCCCTTCAGGTATCTGAAGAGGGCCATCAGGTCTCCCCTCAGCCTCCTCTTCTCCAGGCTGAACATCCCAAGTTCCCCCAACCTTTCCTTGTAGGGCTTCCCTTCCATCCCACTGATCCTTCTTGTCGCTCTCCTCTGGACTTGCTCCAGGTTGGCTGCATCTTTCTTAAAGTGAGGTGCCCAGAACTGAACACGGGACTCATGGTGAGTCTCACCAATGCTGAATAAAGAGGAACTAGAACTTCTCGTGACTTGGAAGCTACAGTCCTCTTAATGCAACCTAAAATGGCATTTGCCTTCTTTGCAGACACATCACATGCTGACTCATGTTCAGCTTGTGATCCACGGTGGCGACTCCAAGATCCCGCTCACATGTTGTGCTGCCAAACCAAGTATCCCCCACTTTATACCTATGTTTTTGGTTTTTATTGCCCAAGTGCAGAACCTTCCACTTCTCCCTGTTGAAATTCATTCTGTTTGTTCCAGCCCAGGATTCCAGTTTATCCAGATCCTCCTGGAGGTTTCTCCTTCTTCTCTTGTGTTTGCTACTCCTCCCAGTTTGGTGTCATCTGCAAATTTGATCAGGCTCCCCCGTATCCCTTCCTCCAAGTCATTGATGAAAATGTTAAAGAGAACCGGTCCCAAGACAGAGCCTTGGGGTACCCCACTAGAAACCGACCTCCAGGTTGACACAGAACCATTTACTAAAACCCTTTGAGTGCGGCCATCGAGCCAGTTGCAGATCCACCTAACGATTGCCCCGTCTAGCCCATATTTTTCCAACTTCCCAATTAAAATGTCATGTGGGACCCTGTCAAATGCTCTGCTGAAGTCAAGATCAATGACATCCACAGCATTGCCATGTCCAGTAAGCTCGTAACCCCATCAAAAAAGGAGATCAGATTTCCCTGGCAAGATTTATTCTTGGTCAATCCATGCTGGGTTGTTCTGATCACCGAGTACTTGTCTAGATGTGCACAAATTGTGTGTTTTATGATTTGTTCTAATATCTTGCCCGGGATTGAAGTCAAACTGACTGGTCTATAATTTCCTGGGTCTTCTTTTTCCCCCTTCTTAAAAATTGGGACTACATTTGCCCTCTTCCAGTCCAGGCACTTCTCCACTCCTCAAGGATTTCTCAAAGATGATCGACAAAGGCTCTGCAAGGACATCTGCCAGTTCCTTAAGAACTCCAGGATGCAGCTCATCTGGTCCAAATGACTTGAATTCATTGAGGCCAGTTAAGTGGTTTCGAACCAGTTCTCTGTCAATCTTAATCTGCTCTTCTGCACCATCCGTGTTTTCATTACCTCTTAGGGGATGTAAACACATCCCCGCATCAGCCAATGATCCCGCACCCCCATTTGCACAGCCCTCTTTCCGAGAATAGACGGACACAAAGTACGAGTTGAGCAGCTCTGCCTTCTCCTGGTTTCCAGACACCTGCTGTCCATCTTTGTCCAGGAGCAGCCCCAGCCCCTCGTCTCTCCTCCTGTTCCTTTGGGCATATCTAAAGAAGCTCTTCTTGTTATCTTTGACTCTCCTGGCCAGCCTCAGCTCAGACTGAGCTTGAGCATCCCTGACCCCCTCCCTACAGGACTGGGCTACCTGCCTGTACTCCTCCCTGGTGGTCTTTCCAGTCTTCCACTCCCTATACTTCTCTTTCCTTAACTTCAGCTGATCCCCAAGTTGCCTGTGGAGCCAACCTGGTTTTTTCAGCATTTTCCCCCCTTTCTTTTTCATGGGAATTGTTTCTGACTGTGCTTGTAGAAGCTGCCTCTTAAGGAGCTCCCACCCATCTTGGCCCCTTTCCCCATTAGATCCTCAACCCATGGGATCCCACCTATGACTCCTCTAAGCCTGTTGAAATCAGCTTTCCTGAAATCCAACATATAAGTTTCACTCTGCACTCTTTTTATTTCCCACATTATTCTAAATTCCAGCAGCTCATGATCGCTTCCCCTAAAGTTCCCACTATGTTGACCTGATCAACCAGTTCTTCACGATTTGTTAAGATCAGGTCAAGGATGGCCCCTCCCCTTGTCGTGGAAGACTGACCAACGTCCTGCCAATTGGGTGCTCAGTGCCTGGTGCACTGGGGGATATTGTTCGGAGGAGGAGGTTGCATGTGGGGGAGATGTTGTGCCTGGGGGGACTGATGCGCGTGGGTGGAAGTTGTGCATGGGAGACTGATGCACATGTGGGGGATGTTGAGCCATGGGAGGGATGGCGTACAGGGGAATTTTATTCCTGCAACGTGGGTACACTTTTTGCTAGTATTTCTATAGGAGATATATGCTTGGAAGGCATTCCCTGATGCCAGATATGATGATGACCACACTGGGAAGGCCTGTTTCACCCTCCTCCTTTCCTACTATCCGTGTATAATAATAGAGATGAACTTAGAAGCCCTGAACCATTGTATCATTCTCCATAATGGGAACACCAACTTTTAAAGAAGGCATCATTAGAAAAGGCAAATAATATTATTCCCTTAATAAATAGTGCCATACCTGACCATGGGTTGGATAGCCGTTTCCAGACTAATTTCCATATCCAGGGGGTAAGAGCAGTGGAAATTAATTTGGATTTCATTCTCTCTAACCACAGACCCATTTGCGAGATAAAGTG
Organism: Cryptoblepharus egeriae; assembly: GCA_030015325.1. NCBI lineage: Eukaryota > Metazoa > Chordata > Lepidosauria > Squamata > Scincidae > Cryptoblepharus > Cryptoblepharus egeriae. The sequence continues at coordinate 1,031,871 of JAREYC010000012.1, read as the reverse complement.
TGTTGCTGTATGTGGCGTGGCTGTCATTCCTCTGCCAGTGGGGAAAAAAAGAATTAAACCAGACAACCTCCTGACTTCAAGAGAATTATGGTCAGGTTTATACCAGTCAGTGGCATCATTATGGTTTGCATCATCTCGTGTGGCCAGCACACCACTCCTATGTTGGGCCTCCTTTTACGCAGGAGGTGGGACAGTGTTCAGGGTGGAGCCCGTGGTGATGTACCATTTCTCCACCCCATTGGATTTTTTACGCTATAACTTTTTATTTATTACAGACATTGTGGTTTAGTTGATTGCATTCTGTATGAAATTACACATTGACTGATATATAATTTGATGGTATTATCTGGAAATACTACGACTGTAAAAACTTTGACCGGTAACGATGTCACCTGCCCTGTGTGTGCCAACCAATGAGACTCACACACCACACATCCCCTATTGACTCCACTACTACCAATTTTCATATTTGGTGGGTAAGATAGGAACAGAAAATTTTCCCCACCTGAATTGCCACCACGAAGTTAAGATATCTCCCAATCTTTGGGAATTTGGGTGCACAATAACTTCACAAAGCCCATTCGGAGTGAAGGCTTCTTGCCCTCATTCTGGGTTGGCTTTGTGATGCTGTCACAAGGATCGATAAGCTTCTGCCTCAAAAAAACTATTGGCATAGAATCAGGGGTCAGGGAACTTTTTTACCTTTTACCCCAAAATATATTTAGATACACTGACGTTACCCCCTTTGATTTGAAAGGAAGAAAATCATATATTATTAACATAGTGTGTTGTGTCAGGTCCTGGTACACTACAGTACTGTAACACACACAGCCGGGCATACATATAGATTCTATAAGCAATGAAATTAAATTCCTGAGAGTAATGGATGCGCTGCTGAGACACAGCTGGGAATGCATATAGATTCATATGCATGCCTGTCTTGGCAGCGCAACTGTCCATTACCCGCAGGTATTTCATTTTTACCCCATATGGGGTAATTTACCCCGTTCCCTGAAAACTAGCATAGATACCAGCTCCACCTGTTATTGTGGAGAAAGATTCCTGGACTTATTTTTACACTGAATAGAGGACCTACCGTTAAATGGGTTCCACACTGGCCACCGTGAGTGGGAGTCACCACCGAGACCATCGTTCCATTCCTCTCTTCTTCAAAACCAGCACAACTGTCATCTTTGAGGTACATGACTATTTTCTTGAAGCCCATTTTGTTCAGGAGACTCTTTTCTATGGAGACTTTAATTTCATTTGCACCACATTCCAGTTGCGGTTCTAAGCTGGAAATATCTTCATGAATGAAAACGCATTAATATTTTTTTTCCCAGGATGTTACTTACATTCTCAATGTTGTTTGCATGTCTTCAAGGCTTATCAAGTAAGCCAGCATTATTTTTAAGCATGGTGCTAAGTATGGTAATCAGCACATGTGCTGCCGTTGGTGGAATCTAGTGATGAGAAGCAGAGCCTTATCTGTGGTGGCACCACCATTATCTTTTGGGGTTAGCTCTTTAATGTCATTAGGATGAATGGAAGGTACAGCGGTGCCTCACATAAAGAGCTTAATTCGTTCCGGAGGCCTGCTCTTTAAGTGAAACGCAGACGATTGGTTCCAGAACCCAAAAATATTCATATAAAAATATTAACTGGATGTAAAAATGATGACAAAACACTGGAATTGAATTCAAAATATGCATTCAATGTGCAGGATCCTATGAAGCCATTTTTATAAAGTTTCATAAAGTTTTTTCAAGAAGTTCTATGAAACTTTTGCTGCAATCCTAAAGACACTTTCCTGGGAGTAAGACAGTGATGGGCTCCAAAGAAATTAACAACCGGTTCTCTGCCCATCTGGCAGCCTCTTTTATATGGCTATTTTGAAACTTTCTATGTCCTATCTCTTGTTAACAACCGGTTCTATAGAGTAGGTGCGAACCTGCTGGTGCCCACCACTGGAGTAAGACCCAATGAACACAAAGGGGCTTACTTTTAAGTAGGCATGGTTAGGATTGTAGTAGAATTAGGCATGATTAGGCAGCATATTTAGGCTGCAAAGACACTTTCCTGAGAGTAAGCCTCATTTAACACAATGGGGCTTACTTCTGGGTAGACATAGTTAAGAGGCTTCAGTCAAAAACACTTTCCAGGGAGGCTTACCTGGGCTGCTGCTGGAGGTTCAAGGTGGTCGGTGGGGGCACAAGTTAGGGGCAGCTGCCTCTGGCACCTCCAGTCAACTGCCCCCACATTGGGTGCAGTTAGAGGCAGCAGTGCTGGCCGGCAGCCCTTTTAAAGAGCCTCCATGCGGAGCGTCAGGGCTGCATGGCACGCGTACCCATAGCGCACTTGCTTGTTAAGTGAAACAGAACTTGTTATGTGAAGCAAGATTTCTTGGAAGTTTTTGCTGTTATGTGAAACGTTTGTTAAGCGAGGCGCTTGTTAAACAAGGTACCACTGTACTATGCAGGGCCTAAGGTACTAAGCTTCTACCTCTGCTGTTTACTCCCCCCTTCAACTGACTATAATTGAATTTGATGGTGTTGACACCATTCTTTTTCTGGATTATTTTATGCCGTTGATTCTGTTTGCTTTCATACATACCGGTGCTGTTGTTCTCCTGACTGTGGAAACATCCCCATTTTCCATCCACCAACCTGCATTTCTCTTCTTCGGCACATTCAGAACATGGGCTCCCAATGTATTCGGGGTCTAGTGATTGCATTGATTAAAACACAAAGCAGGCCATTGAAATTAATCTGAAATTACCAAAGAATGCCTTCTCCAAAACTATTCAAAATCAATATACCCAAAGCGGTATTCAATGGGAGGGCAGGGAAACCATCCCTAGAGAAGTAATCAGCAAGAATGCTCAGGTTTTCCTTTAGAACTATGTTCAAAGGACTGGAACTTCAGGCACTAAAACAGGCAAACTGAAAAATCTGCCAAAGGGCCATAAGTGTCTGATCCTATATGGGCCTGGTCCCATAAGATTGCAAATAAATTGATTTCTATGAGCGGCCCGGCCAGTAGGGGTTGAATTTGTAATTTAGCCCAGGTTTGTCGCGGGGTGGTGGGGAATGCAAGGATGATGTCTTGAAGATCAGAAGTTTAGACATACCTGTGCAGTAAGATAAAGTACATGCTGGGGTTCCGGCTAACCTATAGACATAATAACCTCCTACACAAGCTTTAATCTCTACAGTGATAGACCAGTAACAGCAGTTATTATTCCAATGGGCGCAGGCAGTACGGGTGACTATTTCATCATTTGTGGTGGGGTGCAATCCATTTAGCCACATTGAGGCATCAGTGTTGCATTTGCGCTCAGGGGGGCAGGTTTCGGGCATACGTTCCCCACCCCTGCCTATAAATCGGTACCACCCAATTCTATTTGAGTCACAGTTTTTTCCCGACCCATAGGAAGTGCTTCGCCAATATTGATCCAAGACTGTGTGACTGAAACACGGATCGGGGCAGCTGCGCGACCCATTGCTTTGCACACATCCATCAGCCAAAATGGTTATTGCACAGTGGAAGCCGTCTCCGTCGTAACCATCTGGACAGGAGCATGAATAGTTGCCGGGTTGATTGACACATGTCGCCAATGAATGACAGCGATTTAAATCACGGCTGGAACATTCGTCCACATCTGAGCAACGGACCCCATTGCCGGAAAACCCATCTTGACAGGCACATTTGTTTTCCACACAGGTGGCATCGAGGTGGCAGTCAGAACAACCTGCTGAGGCTAGTTAAAACACAGGTAAATCATAATAAGCCAGCACCAAATTTGTACCAGACTCCCATGGCTGATTGCCCCCCATCCCAGCTCATCCACCACCAAAGTCTTCCTCCTACCTTATTTACACTATGCTCACTACAGTTTATGGCTGCACTCTTAACCACATTTTCCTGGGAGTAACTCCCATTGATTATAGTTGGATTTACTTCTGAGTAGATATGCATAGGATTGAGCTCTAAGTGTGAGAGCTCTTTGAATCACTTCCATGAGGGACCTCCCATACCCAACCATTGAGAACCAATTACAGTATTATACTTTCTATGTGTCCTCATTTTCTAAGCAGAAAAGGGGGCTCATGGAGGCAGATGATCCATCTTCTTACCTCCTGTGATGCTCGTTGTCTGTGCAAAGGCGGACCATTGATGACTGACAAGGATCAGGACCAGAGCAAATGAATGCTTCATCGTTCAAAGGAAAGGCGCGCCCCAATCACAAAAGGCTGGGGGGCAAATTGGATCAAAACTAAGAACTGAAAAGAAGGTGAGGAAATATAGATTACTGCCTAATTCTGAGTCTCCGGCTTGGCTATGGGGATACAGACTTCCAAAGGGGTCACCTTGTTGACGTTGTGCTCCAAAATAAAAACGCACAACGAGTCCCGGAGAATCCTTGATGAGGAATTAATTAATTTTGGCCAAGCCTGCAGCCCCTCTCGTTCCAAGCACAGATGTGCAGTTGTGTTTAGAAGCATGGAGAGTGGACTGTCACCTATGAATGAAAGTTCATCTTCAAGGTGCACCAATGTTCTTGGTGCATCAGAAAGAGAAGGCAATGGTTAGGGGTAGGAACATGACAGCGGGAGAAGATCAAGGGAAGATCTCTGTTGATCAATGTATATAAAAAGATTAAAGGTCTGACTGAGTATAAAAGCTCTATCACCACTGTTGCAAGGTTCTTGTGGAGGACCTGCCTATCAGTGATTCCCAATCAATCAATTTCTACTTACCTAAGGATGGAATAAAGAAGATCTGAGGTGTTAGATCTTATGTTTTCCTTATATAGCCCTTGGACAAGGAACTTCTTTGTGGGATATTGAATCAGGTGTATTTGTCAGTCTCATGAGGAAGAAGAACAAACCTTCAGGGAGTGGACCCACATTCCAGGTTCTCAGGTTTCTCAAAGTTGCCAAAACCACGAACATCAATATTTGACATTCCTGGAAACATTGACACATTGGCTATAAGGCGGTCATCACATTTTAGCAAGGGCAGGCCGGCCCATTTATGAGACATGCTGAGACAATCACCTAAGGGGGTGGATTGGCAGGGACTAGGCTATCTCCAAACATCTCTGTCCATCTCCACCAAGGTCTGTCCTCTTTGTCCACAACCTCTCTTCATCTGCCCATTGCCTCCACACACCTCCTTCTGCCATTTCCTACCACCTGTCCTACTATCCTGCGCTTCCTCTTCTCTTCCTCATGTGCCCCTTAGATGCATGAAGATGAGGAGGACAACATGGAAGATCATCCTGTGAAGGACAGAAGAGCATCAGCCTAGAGCTGAGGTTGACCCTGTCAACTCTAGGCTGATGCTCTTCTGTCAAGAGGTTGCATGTCAAGAACATGTCAAGAACTGCTCTTCTGTCAAGAGGTTGCATGTCAAGAACATGTCAAGAACATCTCTTGTCAAGAGGTTGCATGTCAAGAACATGTCAAGAACATCTCTTGAACCTTAACCTTTCTCGTTCAGATGAAATGCAAGCCTTTGGTCCAGAGGAGTTTCCATTATGCAAAAGAGTTTTGGACACCTGATCTTTTCATTGGTCTTTTGAACTGCAGGAAAAGGTCATGAAGCACATAATGTGTCAATCACCCCTTGTGGAACTGGGTGTTTTATTTTCTGATCACCACCGGGATTAACATGGCATGATTGGCACAGGTGAGAGGACATGCTTCTTTTGTTGGATGCTCTTCAAGGTTCACAAAAGGCAAGAAGTCACAGGGGGTACGAACCTTATTTGAGCAGCAGAACAAAATCCTGACACTCCTCCTTGTTTCCAAATACAGCTTTTGGCCTTTTGCCATCCAAGTATGATGGAATGACCAAAGATAAGCCTCCCGTCCAACACACATAGAGAGAGACACACACACCACACACACTCCATATTACCACCGTAAAACCCAGCGGAATTTAGGGGTGCCGGGAAGTAAATATGATATATTGATAAAAAATATATGGTTATCTGGCTTATGTTATGAATGGACAGTGACGAACATAATGTTATCATGAGAAGAACCCTGCTGGATCAGGCCAAAGATCTATCTAGTATTCACAAAGAGGGTTTTCAAACAATACTCTCAGTAGATGAAGGAAGCAGAGCTCTCTTTGGCTCAGGAGGATTATAGGGCTGCTGTGGGCCACGTGGCCCTCATCTGATCTCTTAACCCTAGCATGCCCATGCGAGCGGAGCCCCAGAACTGGTTCAGATTTTCTTTTTTTCTAATGTAAGTTATGCTTATAATTTTACAAGACCTTGTGACTTTTTTCCATATCCCTAGACAGTTTTAAATCCGAAATCATAAATGCGTTGACATTTTTATTTTTCCTGTAAAATCAAATTTTTACCAATTTTGCCCAGGCAGGCAGAAATCCAGAACTGGTCTAATGGAAGTTATGCTTATTATAAACTTTATGTCAGATATATGGTTAATCACTGTTTTGCAAGGTGTAATAAATCAAAATTCTTTGTTCCACAACACTTCCTAATAAAAAACAAAGTTATAATGAAACTTGAAGCAACATTTATCCAAACTACAGTATTCGGAAGTATTCTGGCAATTCTGGCAATCTGCCCAAACGGACCCGGGTGATAGTGAAAGAACCTGGGCATCCTATTAAACACCTAGACCAGGGGGTTTAGGTACCCCTGGGCTAGATGCTTAAGACCTCAACCCATCTGGGCAATCCTGATTCAACTAGATCCAGGACTCATTTCTGTAAACAGCAAAATGAACATAAGAAGAGAGATTTGTTTGAGAACCTGAGAAACTATTGAGGCTATTGAGAGCGAGCGCCAAATGCCAAACCACACATAACCAAACCATGACATTTATTTGTCTTTTAATTTATTTTAGTGCCTTCCTGAAGTCTCACGATTAGCCCAACATTGTTCTCAACCACTTAGATCTATCCATAGAGAAGCCAACTTTCTGTTTGCTTAAAGTTCTTCCTTCGGTGTCACTTTCGCTTCTCCATTCAAAACAGTTTCTTGAGGCTCCTTTAAAAGGAAACAATTAACAAAAAAATTATTATGCAACCAAAGTGTTCTGTAATACCAGGATGAGAGAGATCAAGAAGAGATGGTCTTTTGAGACACAGTTGCATCCACAAAGCATGAGGTCTAGCCAGGGTGTAATGATAAATTTTGGTATGGGGGAGCACAACATGTCACATATATGTCAGAGGAATCACTGGGGTTTGCATCACGCAGCGTGAGACCATCACCGCCACCACCATCCCCTAGTGATGCCACTGATAAGTGCTCATAGATGCATCCAGAGCAGGGTTGCCATAATTCTCTTCCACAAAATCAGGACAGGAGCCTCTGTCCCATTTGCCAGTATGTGAACCCAATTCCCAAAAATTGAGATTGTACCTGTTTTGGGGACATATGGCAACTCTACTCCAGAGCTGTTTGTGTTCAATAAGTTTTACTTCCAGGTAAATTTGCCTACAACTATAGGCTACACACTGTCTCTCAGTGCTTGAGAAAGGCATTGATCTAGACATGCACATATGCCCTTAGGCATGTTTCTAAGTCTGCCTCCTGTTTCTTCTCAGATCAGTTCTTTTGCCATAAGTATCAAGGGCAGGATTTGGCATCACCATTTGTAATGCAGAAGTCCCAGATCTCCACACACATCCTTTGAAGATGCTCCTGGACATAGGCTACAATCCAGAGTAACTACGGGAGCACGTAAAAGACATTACGTGCACCTGTAGTTACTGCACCACCTAGTGAAAACCTATGGGAAATTCATTTTGCAATCCAGAGTTTACTCTGGATTGCAATATGAATTTCCCATAGGTTTTTCCCATAAGAACACGGGGTAAGTGTTCTTACTCCGGAGCAAGGACTCCCCGTAGTTACTCTGGATTGTGTCCATTGCTTAGTGGTACAACACATGCATCTGCACGCAGAAGGCCTCAGTCCAATCCTTGGCATGTGCAGGCAAGATTGTAAGAGCCGAAACACTGAACAGCTGCTATGGACCAGTTGACAATCTGAATTAAATGAGCCAAGGCTAGAAAGCAGCTTGTTATTTTATAGGGATAACGATACAAACCTTTCTTGAGACCAACAACTAACCAAGATTTAAAAAGTGATGTGTGAGCTTTTGAATTACGGAGATGTGGAGCATTTTTTGTGCACTCAGGGAACTGTGTTATAAACACTGAGCGCCATAGTTAAGGAGATGCATGAGATTTGTTGCACCACCAGCCAGTGATTGGAGAAAGACAATGTAAAGACTTGCTATATAATCATACAAACCTTTACCTTTTTCCTTGCCTGAATTTGTTCTTCTAAGTACTCCGCAAATCCATCAAGGGTCCGTTCCCCTCTGTATGCGACAACCTAGAGGTGATCCAAGCAACATAAATAGATGAAGCACTGCCGACCTGTGGCTTCTTCCCACTTGGCGCACTTTTGCATGAGGCATAACAGGCTCAAAGATTAATAATCATAATGTTCATGAAGGACTCTTATGACGTCAGAATGTTTCACCATCACCCTATTTATGTAGGACTATCACCATTTCCTGGGATCCATCTCCACTTAAGTCCTTTTATTTTGAATGATGGGTTCAGCTGTTGCTATTATGAATTGTTGTTTAGTGCAGCTATTTACAACCGGTGTACCGTGACACGTCAGTGTGCCGTGAAAGGTCAGCAGGGGTGCTGTGGAAATCTGGAGCACAACAGTTGCAAATCACTTGAAAATCTCTTGCAGGTTCTGTGGCTCCAAACTGGAGACCAAGCGCACCATGGAAGGGAGGGATCCCCGTTGCAAAGAGTGCTGACTGTTTTGCTGGGGAGCCGCTGTTCTGTGCCAGGGTTTGGACACCCCTTTTGTAGGGCTGTCAAACTGAATTAATTCTCCTCCTCCTTTGCTAGCCAAAGTTCATCTTTATCCAGAAGTTGCTTCAGCAGAAGGACATTTCCGCAGTTATTAGAACTGCTCACACGTTGTCTTGAGAATATAACGTATGTCCTGATCCCTGAAATTGCACATTTCTGAACTGGTGCAAATGGCATTTTCCTGGCAGTTGCAACCAGTTTTACCACTCACAAACCACTTTGGAATGGGGAAATACATGGGGATCGTATGTCCCAGTATGATGGCTGCAGCCTTTAACTCTCTGGCACTCCCTGGTAATGGATGTGCTGTACGAGTGGTGCAGCGAAGAACTCATTCCTTGATCTGAATTCAACTCCTTGAGCCATGATCACCAAACTTTCCAATCTTAGGGCAATCACTATCTCTCTGTTTGCAGAGGACCTAAATGTATAGGGGAAAGTAGGACTGTGTGTACCCTGATTCCTGGTTATGCTCCCTATGTGCAACAGTGTTTGTTTGTATAGGATAGACCTGAATGTTGGACGGGATCTTCTCCATGATTCAGAATCCCAGCTGCTGGGAATCAGAAGTAGAATCCTTTGTTATGCTCAATGCTGTCCTCTAACCACTCCACCACACGGTCTTTCAGGAGCACACACACTCCCTTAGTTCAGTCATACAAGGCTTGCTTGGGATCTAGCTACTTCTGGATGAGATCCCTTAGGCCAGAATGCAGGCCTCTTTCAGTCTTGGAAGACTATGGTATCGTGCTTGGCGCTGCATATGCTACATGCAAAGCACAAAAGCCTGGGTTAGATTGTTATGGAGGATAGGCTGTTACCCAAGCAGCAAATCCCCCCTCTCCACACCACTGAATCAGTCCATTGGAAAGGCAGAGCCAATACAATTGGATCCAGCTGGTGTTGCAGAGCTGGGCTAAGGATAGGAGCTCACCATGTCTTGTGGGGCCGACCCGGGAATTGAACCCTGGCCTGCTGGTTAACAGGCACAGCGTCTTTACCCACGGCCACAACGCAAGCTCAAGCAAAATAGAGCCTAGCGTTATTATAATTACCGTATTTCCCGGCTTATAAGACACACTTTTTTTTTCCCCAAAGGGGGGGAATGTCTGTTCATCTTATAAAGTGATAGGGCCAGTCCTGGAGCGCCTTACCCCATCATGTCATATGTTGTTGGATTTGTATTGAAGAGCAGAATCCAAGGCAACAATCAGTTTTGAGATATCTCCTTCCTGACTTTGGCCAAAGTTATGGCCAAAAAAAGTAAAAATCAAAAATATAAAAAAAAATACATTTTTTGGCAATTTTTTTAAGCGGGTAGGAATTTTGGCCTTGGGGTTCAGGAATTTTGGGTTTGGCATCTGGTCACCCTGGCACAGATGCAATCCTAAGCAGCCTTCCCTAGCTTGGAGACTTTCTCCAAAGTAGACAAGCACAAGACCTGGTCCCTGCTGCTCCATGCCTGTGCCTCCCTCACTTTTCCCTATCGATCTAGATCCGCTCACCTTTCCCTACCTACCCCCAAAAGAACTCCCCCCAACTTACCTGCCTTCCTGGACCATTTGCAATGAGATTTGTCCAAAAGTCACAGATCACTGACACTAGAGATGATGAGTTTGGCGGGTTACCAGAAAATTAGAAGAGTGCTTGAAGCTTAAAGTCTTTCCTCATTGGTTAATGACAGTGATAATGGTTCTTTACATGGTTGAAGTAAGGCAGGCCTCCATCAGTCTTGAAAGACTATGGTATCATGCTCGGCGCTGCATACGCTGCACGCGAAGCATGAAAGCCTGGGTTAGATTGTTATGGAGCATAGGCTGTTAACCAAGCAGCAGATCCCCCCTCTCCACACCACTGAATTAGTCCAATGGAAAGGCAGAGCCAATACGACTGGATCCAGCTGGCGTTGCAGAGCTGGGCTAAGGACAGGAGCTCACCCTGTCTTGTGGGGCCGACCCGGGTCTCGAACCCTGGCCTGCTGGTTAACAGGCACAGTGACTTAACCACTTGCGCCACCCACAGCCCATGGTTGAAATATTATTCTGCTATATTTTATTAAATATAATAGTACTCCATTTGGTTCAGAATATTTTTTTTTCTTGTTTGCTCCTTTAAACTTTGGTGCGTCTCATGGTCCGGTGCGTGTAATAAGCCGGGAAATACATTACATGTTTGGACCAATCAAGCCGGCCAACCATTCATCACAAGAGATGCCGCCAATCCTCTTGATTAGTATTTCGAGAGATTGAAAACTCATTGAGAATGCTTCCCATTCAAACAAATAAATGGCCCAGATTATTCAAGCGGCGCATTTCACGCCGGCCGAAACCCACGGGTGCTACCGCTCGGTTCATTAGAGTCCGGGCATGCACGCCCAGCCCTGGGCATACCTGCTTATGAGATTAAATGAGAACAAATGTCTTTGAATATAATTTATGTGTGGTTTTCAAAAAAATGAAAACCTGAGTAATGCCTTAATTATAGGAAAGTGCTATTGAATTGAATTAGTTGGCTGCAGAGGTGATGTTCTCCATTCAATTAGATTAGCCTCCCAGATGGTGGAGGGCGACCATTTGTTTAATGTGTGTTTGTGTGTTTTGTGATCTCCTTGTCTGCAAGTGTATGGCCATCTCCCTGGAAAGCTTAAGAGAGGACGGTGGGCTGATGCGCCTTGTATTAAGAGGAAGCATTACAGCAGTGTTTCTCAAAGTGGGGGTCGGGACCCCTTTTGGGGTCGCCTAGAGCTTTCTTGGGGGTCGCCTAAAGACCCCTGGTGCAGGGGGCCAGGTCAGGCTTGTCAGACCTCTGGCTGTAGCTGCGCATGCACTGGGGCTGACTAACAGCCTCAGGGCCCAATCCTATGCATGCCTACTCTGAAATGAATCCCATTATAGTCAGGGGGCCTTTACTCCCATGTAAATGTGGATAGGATTGCAGCCTCAGGGCCCAATCCTATGCATGCCTACTCTGAAATAAATCGCATTGTGTTCAGTGTGTGCATAGAACACACATTTCATTTGTAAGAATGAAAATACATCCTGCATATCAGATATTTACATTACGATTCGTAACAGTAGCAAAATTACAGTTATAAAGTAGCAATGAAAATAATTTTATGGTTGGGGGTCCCCACAACATGAGGAACTTATAAAGGGGTCACGGCGTTAGGAAGATTGAGAACCACTGCATTACATCTTCAGTGACTGTCAACACCAAAGTCACCCCATCAAGACCATTTGTGTCTCTGGACATTTACATCTGAGTCTTATGTGTGTCCATTTTGGCCAGTAGTGGTGTCACCTCCTTATGCGTGCCACCCAGTATGGCCCACAATCCCACTATGGCCCACTAATGACAATTAGTGACAACACTGGTTTGAGACCTCAGAGCACCATCCATGCTCAAATAACGTTTTCCTTGCTGCTGTTGTGCATTGGTGCCCCACAACCCTCTCCTCACCACTGATGAAAACATCTCACCTCCGTTTCAGATCCGGCAGGAAAGTATCTAAAGAAAGGATAGTGTTCCATATTTGTTAAGAGGACTTCATTCGCTGCAATGTCTATTTTGGCAATGACCACGTTTTTACGGTCCTCGAACATCTCGCCAAGCTCTTCCCAGATCGGAAGCAGTTTCTGGCACTCATGACACCAAGGTGCATCTGTGATTTAAAAGGGGAAATGTCTTTTAAACATGTTTCCTATAATTCACACTAACCACTGAAAAGCCATATATGTTGAGAATTAGTGGATCACTCAGGCCATGGTTCCCAATTTGGTGGATCCCCAGAACTCCAAAAGTGGAATTCTCCTATTGCTTTTCTTGAAGGACCTTAATATTTGAGACACATCCCAGGATACCGGGATAGGGACGCTGTCAGCACCACAATGATTCTATCCTGATTTAGTTTACTTCCAACCAGATCTGAGTCCCAACTGGTGGCATAGCTAGAGGGGGGCAAAGCAATCGGTGTAAGGGACCACTCACCTATGGAGCTATTTCAGGTGAGGGGAGCAAAACAGAGTCTGGACTTTCCTCTTACCCCAGGGAGAGCCACTGCAGTCCCAATAGAGCTATTCAGATCTGTGCCATCTTGCTGGGAATGGGACAGGATCTGACCTAACGGGTCCTGTGTCAGCCGAGGATACAATTAGGATTGCGCCCTTATATTCTTTTTTCTTTTATATATTCTTTTCTTTGCTGCCCACATGACCATCGAGACATCTTTGGATAATGCTGGCTCTTCGGCCACAGAAATGGAGATGAGCACCACACTCTATGGCTGCTCACATCTAGCAGGGAAACCTGCGAGGGGTAACCGTAACTTATATCTTAGCCTCCCCCCCCCCAAAAAAAAAAGATTTCCTAGCAGCTCAGTCTATCACACCATCTGTCATCTCTCCGTACCCCATTTTTTCGGAAATCCAGCCACAGGAGATTCCTCTTCCGAGACACAAGAGATACTCACAGAACATCACAAAGACATGGTTCTTATCATTAAAGGCGACCCTGTTGAAATTCTTTCCCACCAGGACTTTCACGGGCAGCTTGTCCCAGCCTTCTGGGATTTCTTCGCTGGAAAAATATCGCTAACAAGAGGAGAAGAAGCAGAGACACATCAATTAAAATCAATAGGGACACATCTCGGATGCAGTGCCGGGGTGGTTAAGTGGCAATCTTGGCTGAAAGCACTCAGAAAGGCTTATCTCCCTGCACTCTGACTTGGAGTGCCAGCTGCCTCCTTCATCACACCGAGTCAGGGACAAACCTAGAAGATGTTGGCACCATTTTTTTCTTGCTGTGCCTACTTGCCTTGTGTTTTTGTGGCAGTAGTTTTTATTGGGACGAACTGGGAATCCAACAGCCTCAAATTCAGAGCTGCAAATTTAAACCCATAAAAGACATTCTCTGGTTACCATCTACACTTAAAAAAAAGTCGTTCTCATTAAGAAGTCCACCTTGGCAGTTCCTTCCAAGTAGCTCCGGCAGAAGCGGCGCAGATTATCAGTGGTCACCTCTTCCGCAGGTAACTTGTACCTGGCATCGCTGGTCAAGTTTAGGATTTGAACGGCAGGGACTTCCACCTCGGTGACACGGAAATATTCAATCACACGCCCGTTTCTGGTTTCATCGGTATCCACCAAGATGAACATGATCTGAAAGAAGACAGACCATCTGGTTGGTTTGATCCAACTCTCCCCATTCGTAAATGGCTGCTATTCACATGGATGATGCTATCCATGTATCTCCTGAATTGTGGCACATGGACCACAAGCGGAGGCCAACAAGAACTAACAATTACAGGTATGCAAGAGAGGTTGGCATCATTCATTTGAGGGATTACAGTGTAATCCTAAGCATGTCTACTCAGAAGTAAGTCCTATTGTACTCAATAGGGCCTACTTCCAGGAAAGTGTGTTTAGGATTGCAGCCTAGAAGAACTTTCCTGGGAGTACGCTCCATTGAACTCAATGGAACTTACTTCTGAGTAGACATGAATATGTTATACTTGATCTTTCCCATGCCAATGCAAACATCCAAGGTGACTTGCAAAGCTACAGTACGTCCAGTGATGGGCTTCAAAGAAATTAAGAACCGGTTCTCTGCCCATCTGGCAGCCACTTTTAAATGGCTATTTTTAAACTTTATATGTACTATCTCTTGTTAAGAACCGGTTCTATAGAGTAGGTGTGAACCTGCTGGTGCCCACCACTGAGTACGTCCCCTCCTGCTGTCTTCACAACAACCCTATAAGGTAGGTGATGCTGAGAGTGAGTGAAGTTACCCCAAAAGATTCATGGTCAAGGAAGGTTTTAGAATCATAAAATCAAAGAATCCTAGAGTTGGAAGGGACCTAGTCGGTCATCTAGTCCAACCCCGACCTGCAGCAGGAGTCCTACACCATCCCCAGGTTTTGAAGCCGGACAGTCCAGTTCCCTAAGCACCATACCAGGGGTAATACCTTCTCATTGACTACCTTGCAGGATCCCTGCCTACTTACCTGGAGAGTGGAGACCTTAAAGATCCATTTGTTTGTTCTTTTGCCATCCCTCCCTTCATTTCCTCATCTGTTGGCAACGACAGAAAAGGAGTTCCGGAAGGGATTGCGCTTCAATGCCAGTCGCGGCGGCGGCAGGAGACGTTTGCTAAGCAGGGAGAAATTGGATTCCCCCCCCCCCAACGACGCTACACCAACCTTCCCTCTGAATTCTGGAGCAGCAGACAGGAAATTGTCATAAGTCTTGTTGAATGAAGCCGAGCTCTTTGGGATGAACAGAACGATATGGTGCTCGACAGGGACGTCAAAAACCTTCACCGATGTCTAGAAGACAATAGCCATATGATAAATAAATAAATAAATAAATAAATAAGTAAGTAAGTAAGTAAGTAAGGGCGCAATCCAGAGTAACTACGGGGAGTCCTTGCTCCGGTGTAAGAACAATTTGCTCTGGATTGCAATATGAATTTCCCATAGGTTTTCACTAGGTGGTGCAGTAACTACGGGTACACGTAATGTCTCTTACGTGCTCCCGTAGTTACTCTGGATTGCAGAGTAAGTAAGTAAGTAAGTAACAGCCCAATCCAGAGCAACTAATCTGTCCACATAAGAGCCCTTAGGTTGCCCTATCTAACACTAGGTTGGAGCAACTGCAAGATGCTCCAGCCCAGTTACTCTGAAGGAGGCTTAGGGCAGAGCAAGGCAAGATAGGGTGCCCTAAGAGAGGTGGACCTGCTCTGCCCTAACTGGGGCAGCCTAAGCAGCTCAGGAGAGGCAAGTTGAGGGCATGTTGAGCATTGCCTGGGGCAGAGCAGTTACTCTGAATCCAGAGCCTGTTTCAAGGCAGAAATGCCCTCTTCCAGCCCTCAGAGTTATACCACCTCAGGAGCAGGTATAGTAATGAGTAGACCCATAGGGGTCCATGATATGGCCCGAGTAAGAATGGCAGTGCTGACCAAAAATCTGAGTTCTTGGCCAGCCTAGCTGCAACCCCTTCCTCTCAACCTCAGGATATGGAACAAACTCCGGCTGCCCACAAACCTCAGGATACAGCAGGCCACTCCAAGAAGCCCCTTGTATTCACTGGAGAATGTACTGGCATCTCATCAGGGACTCCTTAGAAGGCAGGCACCCAGTGGCGGCACCAGACTGGTGCGGCTGGTGTGGGCTGCATTGGGGATGCGCTCCGTATGGGGTGATGTGCCGGAGGAGTTTGACTGTCCTTTGGCAGGCCCCGGGCGTCAGCACCCCCATTCAGGCCTGCTCCAAGGCGGAGCAGCAGCCAGAAGCTGCCACTTGTCTGAGGAGCTGGCCTGAACGGCCATCTGAGGTGCACTGCGCAGAAACACACTGAGCATGCCCAACAGCTTCAGAGGAGACTTCCTTAGAGCAGAGAAAGTCCGCGCCTCTGCACAGCCATTCGGCCTCACTCAGGAGGCGGAGCGGCAGCCGAATGGCTTCAGAAAGAGTACTGCACAGGCACCAACTCTGACGCCTGCACAGTCTCCCCCGAAGCCAAAAGGCTTCAGAAAAGTACTGCGCAGGTGTCAGAGATGGTGCCTGCGCAGTACTCTTTCTGAAGCCAGTTGGCTTCAGAAACAACTGCGCAGGCGCCAACTTTGGTGACTGCGCAGTCCAGGTAGGGGGGGGGCGCATCCCAGGGATGACGCACAGACTTCCACACCAGGTGATGTGCAGAGTCATGTCACCACTGTAGGCACCACAGCTGTTCCTTGTTCAGTGTGATCTGAGGGGTGTCTCCTCAGGAGCAAGTCTTCCCCTTGTGTCAATTACTTAGCATGCTCTGGAGCAGTGAGGGCAGCCCAGGCTTCCTGACTCTCTGGATTCAGCATAACTTTCTGCTCTGGATACAGAATAGTTAGGAGAGTGCAGTTAGGTCAGAGCAGGCTGAATTTGCTCTGGACTGTGTCCTAAGTAAGTAAATAATAGACAGACAGACAGACAGACAGACAGACAGATAGATAGATAGATAGATAGATAGATAGATAGATAGATAGATAGATAGATAGATAGATAGATAGATAAAAACACTGAGCTTGAGCAGAATGCATTTCTGTAACTATAGAACAGTGGTCAGGGACCATGGGTAAATTACCCCAAATGGGGTAAAAATGAAATTCCTGGGGGTAATGGAACAACATAGGGGAAGCAAGGGACACTAGGGAAGGGATGGATGGAGGGTTTGGTGGGGGTAACATTGGCATATCTAAATATATTTGGGGGTAAAAGGTAAAAAAGTTCCCTGACCCCTGCCATAGAATGACCACATTATAGCTGGGATTATAAATAACAAGGATTATTAGGTCAAAACTTGTCAAACACACTCATATATATCTGGGCGGTTGAACTTTTGTGTTTAGAAGATAAATACTGCACATACCTCGAGGTTGTACTCCGTCACTAAATCCATAGTAAAAGTTTTTATTAATCTTGTTAGCGCCAGTCTGTTCAAGTTGCCTTCAGTGGGTGCTTCGTTATGGACGGGTTTCCCCTCGAGCGCAAGAGAGAGGAGATTTAAAACTCGGGCAGATCACGTTTATCGCTTGCACATTCAATAAAAATATATGATTTGATTTGGCTGATGTTAAATGGGTTAAAATTGATTTTTAAGTCTGGACTTGTCATACAGGGCCTGTTTCATTAGGAAGGAAGGAAGGAAGGAAGGAAGGAAGAAGGAAGGAAGGAAGGACCACCTGCAACTTTTCCTTGCAGCTCAAATCTCCCTGAATATTTTCAGATGTGCAAGACTTTATGCTGTCCCGGTCTATGTTGCAACACTCTTGCAAAGTCAATATTATACCCATTCTGCAGAAGGGAAAACTGAGAGGCAGTGGCTGGTCTAAGACTATATGACAAGTTCATAGGACGGGTGATTCTCAAGTTGAAGAATTTGACTTCAGCTTGGTCTCAGCACTTAGGGAAAACCCAGCGTAATCCCATGCATGTCTACTCAGAAGTAAGTCTCATTTATTTCAGTGAAACGTACTCCTAGGTAAGTGGAGTTAAAATGGCAGTCACCAGCATTAATCCTAAGAAAAGCCCTGCTGGAGCATGTACTGCATGGGGTCTGCTGCCAAGTGGATTGAAGTACCTCCAGGAAACATGATCCTAAACAAAATTATGGTGTGCTCCTAAGCAAGTTTTATGACATGATCCTAAATGATGTTGGGATGGAGTAGCACTGTAGTTTGGGAGTTGGATGCAGACCCAGGTTCAAATCTGCACTCAGTTGTGAAGCTTTCTGGGTGATCTTGGGCTCGTCACTCACTCTCAGCCTCACCTACTTCACAGGGTTGTTGTGAGGATCAAAGGAAGAAATAATATATACCATCATGGGACATATACCTTTTGGAATATAACCACCATATCTTCTCGTACCCCAAAATGAATAAAAACCTCTTCGCTGGCTGTAAGCCCAAAAGAAAGTTCTGGGATATCTCTTGCTGAATCACTGAAGACCTCCACTGCTTCTCCTTGAAGACTCTGTTTGGAAGGGGACAGTGACATAGGGTTGCCATACGTCCCCAAAAACATAGGGTTGCCGCATGTCCCGATTTTGGGGGATTGTGTTCCCATACTGGCAAATGGGACAGAGGGTCCTGTCCAGGTTTTGTGGAAGAGAATTATGGCAACCCTACGATGACAAGCATTTAGGTACAGAGGAAGAGACTCCCTTGTGATGTGGCGGCTTCCTTTAATTCCCCAAGAGCTTACCTTAAAAAACCCAATCACTGCCAAATCTTCAGGATCTAGGAACGCTTCAGCCTGATCTGTACTATTAAGAAGTACAGTGCTGGGTCCTATTTGTCTTTGTACCCAAGTGACAAAGCCAGAGGCCTCTCGCACACCTGCCAAAGGAGAGAAGGATGTATGGAGCATCAGAACAAATGAGGCAGAGAAGGCGCATGAGCGGAAGTGTTTTGATCCACATTGCAGAGCCAAGAAAAAGATGGGGAAATGGAACTTAAGAGGAATGCTATAGATCCGATTGGAAAAGCAGAGTGGTCCATATTTTATTCCGATATTTGGAGCACAATCCTAACCATGACTACTCAAAAGGAAGCCCCATTTTTGTTCAGTGGGTCTTACTCTCAGGAAAGTGTCGTTAGGATTGCAGCAGTATATGATTATGATATCATTATTAATATGATAATTAATATAATTTAGAATATTTATTATATAATGATATTTATGATATTTATTATATCATTAATGTGATATATTTAGAATATAATTTAGCAGTGGTAAAGTGGTGGTGGTTCCTCAGTATCTTTGGGAAATCCAGGATTCACCATAGATGCCAAATCCCATTGATTTCCATTTTTTTCCAGCAAAAAAAGATGGGAAAACAGAACTTTTGAGGAACGCTACACCAAAACGGAAAGGTAGAGTGGTTGGTATTGTAGGGCTAATTGTTTATGCCTAATAAAGGTTTATTGTATTTTATTGTATTCAGAATTTCTTCTTTTTTATATGTTTAAAATATATTCCACATAGGTGAGCTGGTAGTGGAACCTCAATATCTATGGGAGATCCGTTCAGGATACCTCATGGATACCAATTTCCATTGATAATGAAATCCATATGTTGGGGGTCCTGCTGGCCAAAAGGCACCTTTCCGAAGTGTCTAGGAGGCCTTCTAAGATATGGGTCCTTGGAAGCCCTCCCTGCAAACACCAGGAATTGAACCCAGAACCTTCTGCATGCAAAAGAGTGATCTACCCCCTCCTCTTTCATAGAATCATAGAATCCTAGAGTTGGAAGGGACCTAGTAGGTCATCTAGTCCATCCCCCTGCCTGCAGCACAAAATCCCCCAGAGCATCCCCGACAGGTGCTGGTGGAGCCTCTGCTTGAAGATCCCCAGTGAGGGAGAGTCCACCACCTCCCTTGGCAATCTCTTCCACTGCCGAACCGCCCGAACCGTCAGGAATTTTTCCCGGATCTCCAACCGGAATCTCCTCTCACAGTTTGTCCCCATTGGTTCTAGTTCTGCCTTCAGAAGCAGCTATGAACAAATGATCCCCTTCCTCCCTATGACAGCCCTTCAGGTGTCTGAAGAGGGCAATCAGGTCTCCCCTCAGCCTCCTCTTCTCCAGGTGAACATCCCAAGTTCCCCCCACCTTTCCTGGTAGGGCTTCCCTTCCATCCCACTGATCCTTCTTGTCGCTCTCCTACCTTTGCAGTCAATGGGATTTTTCCTATCACCATTAATAAAAAACTTGAGGGTCGGGTACTCCTGGATGTCAAATTCTTTCTTCAAGTCTTTCTGCTCCGTCACGTCCACTTTGCCGAGCCGAATGTCCACTGATGCTTTTTTGAGTTCTTTTGCTGCTTTGGCAAATTCTACAGCCAGCGTCTGGGAGGGCCCTGATAAAGTGATATCTGCAAAGGGGGAAATTAAAACAAATATTTCCGTATTTATCTAGCCATCTATATGATGATTTGAGTGGGATGTCATCACAGTCTGTGGCTGTGGGTGGCGCAAGTGTTTAAGACACTGTGCCTGTTAACCAGCAGGCCAGGGTTCGATTCCCGGGTCGGCCCCACAAGACAGGGTGAGCTCCTGTCCTTAGCCCAGCTCTGCAACGCCAGCTGGATCCAATCGTATTGGCTCTGCCTTTCCATTGGACTAATTCAGTGGCGTGGAGAGGGGGATTTGCTGCTTGGGTAGCAGCCTATCCTCCATATCAATCTAACCCAGGCTTTCATGCTTCTCATGCAGCGTATGCAGCGCTGAGCACGACACCATAGTCTTTCAAGACTGATGGGGGCCTGCATCACAGTGGAGTCACTAGGGCTGTGTGGGAGGTAAGAGTATCAACCTGTGATGGACCTACTTCCATGCAATTGGAAGGTGCCACCATCCTGGGTGGTGGGCATAGGCACCCGTGGGTAGTAGGGCACCATTATCCCACCACCACCGGTTTGTTGGCTATAACTAGAGTATAGGTTCTACAACACCATTTGTTTTATTTCATTCTGCATGAAATTACACATCAAATAATATATAGCATGATGGTATTATTTGAAAATTCCAAAATTTTACCTAGTGGCTAGTGGTTCCCCCCCCCCCCCAGTGCATGTGGCCCTCCTCCTGCACTTCCCTAGCAATGCCACATGAATGTCACCATCCAAGTTGTGGTCTCTTTAACACACTCCTTAATTTCCTGAGGTTTTTTTTCCCTGAAAAACACCAGTTTATGCAACGGTGGTCGAACCCAGCGCAGCTGCTCACTTTCATTAGGCTTGATAAATGGGGGAAAAGAGTTTAATTTTTTTGTCTTCACCTGCTGATTAGTTTCAAACCCTGAAACATACATTTTCATCATAATTATCGGGCATCCTCCATTAATCTTCTTTTAGCCTCAAGAAAAGAAGGCAAAAGGGGGACACGGTAGCACCCTTCAAATATCTGAAGGGCTGCCTTGGAAGGGCTGTGGGTGGCGCAAGTGGCTAAGACACTGTGCCTGTTAACCAGCAGGCCAGGGTTCGAGACCTGGGTCGGCCGGCCCCACAAGACAGGGTGAGCTCCTGTCCTGAGCCCAGCTCTGCAACACCAGCTGGATCCAATCGTATTGGCTCTGCCTTTCCATTGGACTATTTCAGCGGGGTGGAGAGGGGGGATTTGCTGCTTGGGTAACAGCCTATCCTCCATAACAATCTAACCCAGGCTTTCGTGCTTCGCATGCAGCGTATGCAGCACCGAGCACAATACCATAGTCTTCCAAGACTGACGGAGGCCTGCTGCCTTGGAAAGAAGGAACAAGTTTGTTCTCAGCTGTAGAACTGCACCAAGAGCCCTATCCTACTCAGAAGTAAGTCCCATTAGAATCAATGGAGCTTAGGAAAGTATGGATAGGATTGCAGATTGAAAGTGGGTACAAACTGTAAAACAGTTTCTGCTTCAGGCAAAGGGCTGGACTAGATGATCTTGTGGGTCACCTTCCAACTTTAGGATTCCTAGTGTCCAGCGATGCAGGCATCAGAAAAGTCTCTGGACCCGACTATGTTCAGAGGGTTTGAGAGGGCACATCCCTGGTTATGGAGAAAGGGGTGCAGGGAGGGGCACAGACCTGATCTGCGGTTAATTGAAATTGTGGATATGGATGTGGGGGTCCACCCTATATTGAGTCAGCTCTTGTTCTTTCTATCTCAGAATTGTATACATGAGGTTTCCCCAATTTTTTCCCCAGCGACTTCAAGATGTGCACACACAAAAAAGTGCACGCACGTCCACCAAGCAATGCCCCGGCACATGCTGGCACATTCGCTATCACTGGCTGGCAGTGCGACTGAGAGGCCTAAAGAGGGAGGCATGGCAAAGAGCTCAGAGGTCATCCCCACTCCATGTCAAAACTAGACTTTGATCCCTCACGACCAGGAACTACCAAACGATGCCATCCGGAAACCTTTCCCTTGCTGAAACAAAACGGCACTGAACACCAGCAAGGATCAACACAACAGGGCAGCGGTTGTGGCAACCCCCGGAGAATTAGCCAGCCAGATCTTCCAGTCTTGAAGTAAGTATGGCAATGCCATGATCGTTGGAGGACAAAGTCTTTTGGGCACATTGGAACGCTGCACCATTGAAATTCTGTGTCCCCAAAGAACTAGGGTTGCCATAATTCTCTTCCACGGGACACGACTCTGTCACACCTGCCAGTATGTGAACACAATCCCCCAAAACTGGGACTGTCCCTGTTTCGGGGGACATACGGCAACCCTGCAAAGAACACAACTCAGTGTGCAATCCTAATCCATTTAGAGCACAATCCTAACCATGGCTACTCAAAAGTAAGCCCCATTGTGTTTAATGGGTCTTACTCCCAGGAAAGTATATTTAGGATTGCAGGCTTCAGCAAGCACAACTCACCTGTCTCCCCATTCCCCTCCCCATACAGGGAGGCCAGCACATGTCTGTGCACTAGCCTAACCCCCCATGAGCGGCACCTTACGGCACTTTAGTGACACCTCCCAAGCCAGCACGGGACTTGTGCTGGGACTTATGCCAGCCTAACCAGGGTTTAGGATTGCACTTTCAAGCAGACATCTGTGGAGGAATGCACTCTTGTCATCATGCGCAAGAGCATCAAGCCACGCTGGGTGGGATCTTCCAACCTCTCTCCTTGCCTGTTCAGCTCTCATGAGAAAGTTCACCTCTAACTTTTAAACTCATACTATTTATTTTCCTCTTCACACCCAGAAAGTCAGTGAATGATTTCCAGTGAGCCATAATTATTTTTAGTAAATTCACTTTGGAAAATAGGATTTTTAAGTAAAAAATTATTTTCTAATACTTTAAAATATTTTCATATATTTAACCTAGAGTATTATTAAAACACTCATAAATTTTCACAAAGTTTCATAAATTTCATAAACTATATTTTCATACATTTTAAATAATTTTAACTAGTATATCATCAAATGCCATCTCTGTTCAGTGTTAATTCACAGCTACTCCCGTAATCCCATGATCAGCCGTTCCTATTAGGTCTGGATTGAATGTCAATGGACCAAATTGGGGGGGGGGCTGAATTTGGGTGACTTCTGGGGTGAAAGAGGTGGGGACCCCCTCTTGTATTTTGAGGTTCAGTTGCACCTTTTGGAAACTTTCTACAGTCTTGTCCAACGGGCAGTGGCCAATTTCATTTTCCCATAATCCTTATGATTTTCCCATGGGAATGGTGGGAATAGGAGGGAGGCAGCCCCCCCCCCCCCACCAATAAGTGTCATTTTCACTGGATATTACTATGGGTGAAATCCAGAGTAACTATGGGGAGTCCTTGCTCCGGAGTAAGAACAAGTTACTCTGGATTGCAATATGAATTTCCCATAGGTTTTCACTAGGTGGTGTAGTAACTACGGGTGCACGTAATGTCTCTTACGTGCTCCCGTAGTTACTCTGGATTGTGCCCTAAGTTTTTCCACTTTGCTACTTGGAATAGGACATTGTTGGGAGGTCAAAATGGAAGCCCCCACCAGATAGGCCCTACAATCCAGAGTAACTACGGGAGCACGTAAGAGACATTACGCGTACCCGTAGTTACTGCACCTCCTAGTGAAAACCTATGGGAAATTCATATTGCAATCCAGAGCAAATTGTTCTTACACCGGAGCAAGGACTCCCCGTAGTTACTCTGGATTGCGCCCTATGTTAGGTTTAGTAAGACAGATTCTGATAAATCAGATAACAGATCCTTCAAATTGTGTCAACCCTATAGCTGCCTATAAACCTATAATTGCCCTATAATTGCCACCAGATGCCAAGTGCTGAGTTATCTCAAGCACATACTACCACCTGCTGGTGGTTATAGGTAAGTGTGGAGCATCCCTCATACAATCAGAAGGAGGTGGATCCAGTCATGCTTGATCTCTGGATCTGCTCAAGAAATTCAGGACACTCACCAACACTGATCTTCTTCTCAAGCAACTCCAGACCTCCACTTGGGCACAGAGGAGTCACTCAGATGACTCGGATGACCCCCACCCATGATGGACCTCCATACCAGACCACACAGAGATCAGACCTCCCATACCAGAATAAATGAAATATCCTCCACACACCCTCAATAAATGGCATCACTAGGTTAACACATTAATTTTTCTTGTTTAAATATATAAGAGAAAAGGTCACCCAACAAACTGGTAAACAAAAAAAAAACCAGTGGCCAAACTGATGGTACTCACACAACTGAATATCCTTACAATCCTAACCATGTCTACTCAAAAATAAGACCCATTGTGCTGAGTGGGGCTTACTCCCAGGAACGTGTCTATAGGATTGCAGCTTAAGAGTTCGGATTAGCTCTGATACATGGAAATGAGAACCTGATTGGTTCCTGTTGGGTCATTGGCTCTTGGAACAGTCATCATGGGTCAGTTCTGAGTTAAAGAACTCCACTTTTTGTTACGTAAGGCAGTTGGGTTTTCCTTTTCTGGTTATTTGGCCATATCTTTGATACGCTACCGATATTTTAACACCTTTTCTTCGATTGCGTTCCGCATGAAATTACGCATTGGATGATAAGGCCAACCTTATCAGGAGGGCTTTAAACTAAATAAGAAGGGGGTGGGTTACGTCCAAAGGGAACCTAGGACTGAGGAAAATGCTCTGGATGGAAATTGCCAGGGCACGTCTGTAACCCAAAAATCTTGAGAGGGGCCTGGCCTTACAAAAAGGGAGGAAATGCATTGAGTTGCAACCTCCAGGGCTTAAGTTGCATTTACACAAATGCACAGAGCCTGGGAAATAAACAAGATGAGCTGGAGCTTTTAGCAAGTGAAGGGAAATTTGATTTGATAGGAATAACTGAAACTTGGTGGGACTCCCATGACTGGAACACACAATTGGAAGGCTATCAGCTGCTCCGGAGGAACAGAAGTGGCAAAAGGGGAGGTGGAGTAGCATTATATGTCAAGAACATATATACTTGCTCTGAAATCCAGGAGAGTGGTCCGGATATCCCTGTAGAGTGTGTTTGGGTAAAAGTAAGGGGGGAAAATAAAAAACAAAACATTGTGGTGGGCGTCTACTATAGACCGCCAGGTCAAGGAGAAGGAGTAGACGATGTCTTCTTGGAGCAACTGGCAGGCATTGCAAGGAAATATGAGGTAGTAGTAATGGGGGACTTTAACTACCCAGACATTTGCTGGGAGACAAACTCAGCCAAACATGGAAGCTCCAGTAGATTCCTGATGGGCCTGGAAGATAACTTCATGGTCCAGAAAGTGGAGGAAACGACAAGGGGAGGGGCCATCCTTGACCTGATCTTAACAAATCGTGAAGAACTGGTTGATCAGGTCAACATAGTGGGAACTTTAGGGGAAAGCGATCATGAGCTGCTGGAATTTAGAATAATGTGGGAAATAAAAAGAGTGCAGAGTGAAACTTATATGTTGGATTTCAGGAAAGCTGATTTCAACAGGCTTAGAGGAGTCATAGGTGGGATCCCATGGGTTGATGATCTAATGGGGAAAGGGGCCCAAGATGGGTGGGAGCTCCTTAAGAGGCAGCTTCTACAAGCACAGTCAGAAACAATTCCAGTAAAAAAGAAAGGGGGGAAAATGCTGAAAAAACCAGGTTGGCTCCACAGGCAACTTGGGGATCAGCTGAAGTTAAAGAAAGAGAAGTATAGGGAGTGGAAGACTGGAAAGATCATCAGAGAGGAGTACAGGCAGGTAGCCCGGTCCTGTAGGGAGGGGGTCAGGGATGCTAAAGCTCAGTATGAGCTGAGGCTGGCCAGGGGAGTCAAAGATAACAAAAAGAGCTTCTTTAGATATGCCCAGAGGAACAGGAGGAGAGACGAGGGGCTGGGGCTGCTCCTGGACAAGGATGGACAACAGGTGTCTGGAAACCAGCAGAAGGCGGAGCTGCTCAACTCCTACTTTGCATCCGTCTATTCACAGAAGGAGGGCTGTGCAAATGGGGGTGCGGGATCATTGACTGATTCGGGGATGTGTTTACATCCCCTAAGAGGTAATGAAAACATGGATGGTGCAGAAGAGCAGATTAAGATTGACAGAGAACTGGTTCGAAACCACTTAACTGGCCTCAATGAATTCAAGTCATTTGGACCGGATGAGCTGCATCCTAGAGTTCTGAAGGAACTGGCAGATGTCCTTGCAGAGCCTTTGTCGATCATCTTTGAGAACTCCTTGAGGAGTGGAGAAGAGCCTGGACTGGAAGAGGGCAAATGTAGTCCCAATTTTTAAGAAGGGGAAAAAAGAAGACCCGGGAAATTATAGACCAGTCAGTTTGACTTCAATCCCGGGCAAGATATTAGAGCAAATCATAAAACACACAATTTGTGCACATCTAGACAAGTACTTGGTGATCAAAACAACCCAGCATGGATTGACCAAGAATAAATCTTGCCAGACAAATCTGATCTCCTTTTTTGATGGGGTTACGAGCTTCCTGGACATGGCAATGCTGTGGATGTCATTGATCTTGACTTCAGCAAAGCATTTGACAAAGTCCCACATGACATTTTAATTAGGAAGTTGGAAAAATATGGGCTAGACGGGGCAATTGTTAGGTGGATCTGCAACTGGCTTGATGGCCGCACTCAAAGGGTTTTAGTAAATGGTTCTGTGTCAACCTGGAGGTCAGTTTCTAGTGGGGTCCCCCAAGGCTCTGTCTTGGGACCGGTTCTCTTTAACATTTTCATCAATGACTTGGAGGAAGGGATACGGGGGAGCCTGATCAAATTTGCAGATGACACCAAACTGGGAGGAGTAGCAAACACATCAGAAGATAGGAGAAACCTCCAGGAGGATCTGGATAAACTGGAATCCTGGGCTGTAACAAACAGAATGAATTTCAACAGGGAGAAGTGCAAGGTTCTGCACTTAGGCAATAAAAACCAAAAACATAGGTATAAAATGGGGGATACTTGGCTTGGCAGCACAACATGTGAGCGGGATCTTGGAGTTGCCGTGGATCACAAGCTGAACATGAGTCAGCAGTGTGATGTGTCTGCAAAGAAGGCAAATTCCATTTTAGGCTGCATTAAGAGGACTGTAGCTTCCAAGTCACGAGAAGTTCTAGTTCCTCTTTATTCTGCATTGGTGAGACCTCACCTTGAGTACTGTGTTCAGTTCTGGGCACCTCACTTTAAGAAGGATGCAGCCAAACTGGAGCAAGTCCAGAGGAGAGCGACAAGAATGATCAGTGGGATGGAAGGGAAGCCCTACGAGGAAAGGTTGGGGGAACTCGGGATGTTCAGCCTGGAGAAGAGGAGGCTGAGGGGAGACATGATTGCCCTCTTCAGATACCTGAAGGGCTGTCATAGGGAGGAAGGGGCCAATTTGTTCATAGCTGCTTCTGAAAGCAGGACTAGAACCAATGGGGACAAACTGCAAGAAAGGAGATTCCGGCTGGAAATCCGGAAAAAATTCCTGACTGTGAGGGCGGTTCGGCAGTGGAACAGATTGCCAAGGGAGGTGGTGGACTCTCCCTCACTGGGGATCTTCAAGCAGAGGCTCGATGAGCACCTGTTGGAGATGCTCTAGGGGGAATTCCTGCTGCAGGCAGGGGGTTGGACTAGATGACCTACTAGGTCCCTTCCAACTCTATGATTCTATGATTCTATGATTCTATGATATATAACATGGTGGTATTATTCAAAAATAATTGGGGGTGGTGTCACCCCCCCCCCATGCACATCACCCACTGAGGCCCCTGTTGCCTCCATACCAATGGCACTGCGCCCTTCCTCACAGCAGCAGCTTTCTAAACATATGGACCTGGGCATATAGCCAGGACCGTGTGTTGATGGTTGTTCCATGTGACGATCCACATATAGTTACACACACTTTTTCCCATCTACTCTATGCACATTGAAAACAAACTGCAATTTAAAAAGAGCCCCTATACAAATAATTATACAAACAATAATTTTTTATGATTTTCTGTGGTTTTAATTGTATTTTACTGTTTGTTTTTCACACTTTTATCTAATTTTCAACTGCATTTTATTCGGTTGCGGTTAGCCACCTTGTGTATCTGTCCTTGAGGAAGAATGGCGGGATATAAATTGAATAAATAAATAATAAAATATAATCTAATTTCAAGAGGAGCCACTGCATTCAATTGGAATCAATAGGAAACTGGGTGATGAATCTGCAAAGCGTACAAGCCTAAATAGGCTTTATTGAAGGCAATCCTAAATACGCTTTATTTAAATAAAGAATATTTATGTAATATATGAACTCCTTATTTAATATATTAGCTTTTGGGTGCAATCCAGAGTAACTACGGAGAGTCCTTGTTCCGGTGTAAGAACAACTTGCTCTGGATTGCAATATGAATTTCCCATAGGTTTTCACTAGGTGGTGCAGTAACTACGGGTACACGTAATGTGTCTTACGTGCTCCCGTAGTTCCTCTGGATTGCAGGGCAAATCTCATTCCTAGATCTGAATCTTGGATTATTTGTTTCAGGACAAGCAATACTTACAGAACTCCACCAACAGGTATTTGGTTTCATTCAAGGCCCTATTGAAGTTTCCCTTATTGAGGACCAGAATGTTGTTTTCCTCCTTGATTTTGGGGCGCTTGGGTTTCTTCTGTGAGGGGCCAAGGCCATCACCTGCCATCGAGAAAGGGGAACGTGTGAGCCCCAAAAGAAGCAGAAGCCACAAACTCCTCATTCTTGTTCTTCTCGGGCATCGAGGAGGAAAGGACTAGGGAGGCAAGGCTGGACAGGTTTCACTGTTTGCAGAAAGTGCATGGTCTTATCTTCAAGCCACGTGGCCCAATTCCCACACCGTTCTCTATCAAGACCAGCACCCGCCGCAAACAGAGGTGACCTCCCTCCGCCTCCGATGGGCGGCTTCCCCTTTTGATTTAAAAGGAACGTTGGAAGCCGACATCTCATGATGGGTTTGCCCAAATCCATTAAGGGTTTGCATCTGGAGAGGCAGGATGGTGTAGTGGTTAGTGAGTTAGACCCAAAAGATCCATTTCAAACCTTCCTTGGCCATGAAGGTGACCTTGGACCTTGCACTCTTCACCTGGCCAATGTTCACTTTGCAATCTACCGAGATCTAAAAAAGAGTGTCACCAAAATGGGGACCCCTCTAGAAAGAATGCAATGTGAGATCATGCAGCGAAAATCGGCCATGCGCCTCGACACTTTGAGTGTGGTCAATGACAAGCCGTCTTTGGAAAGAGCCCCAAATACTCCTTTATATTTTTCTGTTATCGTTAAGTACACGGAAGGGCCTCATATATGTTGCTTTTCAAACAATCTCACCAAAGCAACACGGGTAGTTTTATGAGCGTGTCTGCCATAAAATTAAAGTAAATGAAATAGGAAAAGGCGTTCATGTCAAAGAGTGCGGTTGCCACAAGTTTGCAAGTGTGCAAGTCTCGGGTTCCACCTGTTTTCATTGGGGTTTGGGGAGGATCATCCACTTTCTCCCCCAAATAACCACATTATCCCTGTTTATTTAAAAGTGTATCCCTTTTTCTTGTCAAGTGCTTCATCCAGGAGGGTAAATCAGGACACAAAAGAGCAAGATTTGGCACAACAAGAACGAAAGGAAACAAAAAGCAAATAAAAACTCAGAGGTTCAAGTTTCTGAATGTTTCTCAAAGGAAATTCAGCGTGATGGAAGCACCACCTAGCGTACCTCTGGAAAACAGCAGACGCATGCTCCAGAATCATTTCCCCCTTCAATAATATTTTTATTCAAATAATTATATAAAATAAAAACAAAAATTATATTCCTATGTTACAACAGCAGCAAAAACATATCTAACGTATCCAACAATTTTCTAACATATCCAACAATTTAGCGACAGCCTCATTAACATACGCTTCTTAAAATATCTACCATATTTACTCGAATCTACTGCGCATTTGCATCAAATACGCACCCTGTACTTATAACCAGAATACCACATTGACTTTAATTAACGTTAATTAACGTTTAATTAACATTTACTTAATGTGCACCCTGATATTGGAGACTACGGGAGCACGTAAGAGACATTACGTGTCCCCGTAGTTACTGCACTACCTAATGAAAACCTATGGGAAATTCATATTGCAATCCAGAGCAAATTGTTCTTACACCAGAGCAAGGACTCCACATAGTTACTCTGGATTGCGCCCTAAATTTGACTGGAAAAGGTGAGATTAGATTTGAGTATATACAGTATACCGGTATTTGTCTATGGCTGCAATCCTAAACGCATTTTCCTGGGAGCACTTCCCATTGAACACAGCTGGGCTTCCTTCTGAGTAGACCTGGATAGGACTGTGTTCTAAATGAACTATCTCTAAATATCTAAAATCTTCATTTGCACTCCGCTGCGACGCTGTGTGTTGTTTACTCCCTTCAGTTCCTTGGTATGCAGCCAACCAGCAGGTCATCAGCTGTCATAGGTTGTCATAAGCTGTCTCGGGTTTCTCTGTTCTCACGTCAGAGGCAGGGATCGACGTAAATCAGCACTTCGCTTTAAATTACAAGTTCATTTGTTCCGTACCTTGTTTTCACTGTGTTAGGTTAGATTTAACAGCCTTCCTCATCTGCTTCTTCATCGTAGGGCACAATCCAGAGTAAGGGCAGTGAGGAGTGCCCCTAGCTGGGCTGCCCCAACTATTCTGAATTCAGGGCAGAGAGTTATGCTGGATCCAGAGAGTCAGGAAGCCTGGGCCGCTCTTCCTGTTCCAGAGCATGGTAAGTCAGTGACAGCTGGAGAGGGCTTGCTCCTGAGGAGACCCCCCTCAGACCACACTGAACAAGGAACCACTGTGGTGCCTGCCTTAGAAGGAAGCCCAGAAGTTCCTGATGAGCAGTAATAGCTGCAGCATGAGAATGCAGTACAGCAATACCTCTAGTGGAGGGTGGGTGTTTGGAGTGGCCTGATGGATCCCCAGGTTAGTGGCCGCCGTAGTTGTGCCATATCTTGAGGTTGAGAGGCAGGGGTTGCAGCTAGGCTGGCCAAGAACTCAGATTTTTGGTCAACACTGCCATTCTTACTCTTGCCTTATCATTGATCCCTATGGGTCTACTTATTACTATACCTGCTCCTGAGGTGGTATATCTCTGGGAAGCTGGAAGAGGGCATTTCTGCCCTGGAAACAGACTCTGGATACAGAGTAACTGCCCTGCCCTAGTCAATGCTCAACATGCCTCTCCTGAACTGCCTAGGATACCCCAGTTAGGGTAGAGCAGGTCCACCTGTCTTGGGGCACCCTATGTGGTCTTAGGCTGCCCCAAGCCTTTTCCAGAGTAACTGGGGGGAGCATCTTGCAGTTGGATCAGCCCAGTGAGAGATTGGGAACCCAAATGCACCTCTGGATTGTGCCCTTAATGAATCTTCATAAACCTTCTGATGAACAAGCAATGGGAGGAAGAGCAAAGACGCATCATGGTTAATCCGCCATTTAAAATGGCATTGCTAAGACTTATGGTGTGAGCTAAGGAATCTAACAGCTTGGGGTCACCACCCCACTTGCTGATAGGGTCCACAAAGCAACTCCTGCCCCTCCATCCCGCTCCTGGGATACTGAGGGGCCCATCGGCCCAGATCTAGGGATCTGGAGGGGATTTAAATCTTTGCAGCTGACAGAGGCTCATAAAACCTCAGCCTTCCACCATGGCTCCAAGCTCCATCCAGGAAAATTTTTTTAATGTAGTAACTTATCTATAAAAATGTAATTATGGGTGCAATCCAGAGTAACTATGGGTAGTCCTTGCTCCGGTGTAAGAACAATTTGCTCTGGATTGCAATATGAATTACCTATAGGTTTTTACTAGGTGGTGCAGTAACTACAGGTACACGTAATGTCTCTTACATGCTCCCGTAGTTACTCTGGATTGTAGGTATAGAATTTTTTCCTTCCTTAAATCCATCTGTTTTTATAAAATGAGGCCAATTATTTAATAATTGTAAGTGAAAGTAATCTTAAAGATTGTTTATTTATTTGGATTTAGCTGCATCTGATTTTAAGTACGGTATATACTCATGTATAAGCCGACCCGCGTATAAGCCGAGGCACCTAATTTTACCACAAATACTGGGAAAACTTACCGACCCAAGTATAAGCCAAGGGTGGGAAATGCAGCAACAGCAGGAAAGTGTGGCTGGCCTTGTAGCCTGAGGGCCCAATCCTGGGCATGTCTACTCAGAAGTAAGGCCCACAAAGAAATACCTGAGTCTGAGGAGGGGCTTGGCTACAGTGGGCTCCATGTCTTGCTGGCGCGCCTCCTCCACAGCCCAGGGAGCCAGCACCAGCAGCTGGAGAAGCTGCAGAGCCTCTGAGGGCGCGCGCTGGAGGTCGCGCCCGCCATTTTTCTTAATTTTTTTTACTGACCCACATATAAGCCGAGGTGGGCCCAAAAAACTAGGCTTATACGTGAGTATATATGGTATATTTCAGAAGAATTTTTCCAATGCAGTCTTATGCATGTCTACTTGGAAGCAAGTTCCACTGAGTTGATTGGACCTTACTTATTTATACCGCCCATAAAGTTGGTATAAAATGTGAAAAATAAATAAAAGTTTTGGCCTCTCTAAACTTGAGTTTCTGCTTTATTGGCTTTACGGTAAGTCCTGAAGTTCACATAATTTCTGGCTTGTCCAAAAAATGTCATTGCAGGAAAGCAAAGCAGGTGGATGTTTCAGAAGATCTTCTGAGCGAACACCATGAAGACTTTGCTGAAACGCTTTTGGACCCTGCGGTCACCCAGTGTCTTCCTCCGCCAACCTCGGAGACATCAGGCCTCTTCGATCATCTCGACCTATGAAGCTATAAATCAGAATGAACAGGATGTACCCGAGTACTTCAATTTTGCAAGTGATGTTCTGGACAAGTGGACACAAATGGAAAAGGTGGAGGTTTCCTTTTGCTTGGAGAATTTGACTTTTTGGTGGTTTAAAAACACACAAACACACACAGGGTATCTCTGGCACTATGTGTGACTCTTGCATTATAGAGTCATAGAATCATAGAAACCTAGAGTTGGAAGGGACCTAGTAGGTCATCTAGTCCAACCCCCTGCCTGCAGCAGGAAATCCCCCTAGAGCATCCCTGACATTGTTTTCCTGCAATGTCACCTTATCTTTGGACATCAAGAGGTCCCTCATTTTCCATTAGGGTTCTGTTTTGGAACCCCCATGGATTTAAAAAAATCAATTTTTTTTAAAAAAATAGAAAACTAGATATGACACATTTCCATGCTTCTTGATCCTAATGGAATAAGGTTGTGCCTTAAGGTCTGCAAAGGTTTGTTTCTGGGACTACCTGCTGGTACGTAAAATGAGTTAAATAGAAACAGTGAGAAAAATTAAAAAGTCCAATTCATTACAATTGTTTAAAAACAGCTTTTCTTACTGTTGTAGAGGCAGTCAGAATTTAGAAATGCAAAGGATCCCTGCCTCTTCCTGGCTCAGCTGAAGAATTGAGAGCACAATCCTATACATGTCTACCCAGAGGTCAGTCCCATGGTAGTCAATGGGGCTTATTCCCAGGAAAGTGTGGATAGGATTGCAGCCAGAATGATTGCTTGCATGACTTCCTCTCTACAACAGTAGAAAAGCAGTTTTCAAAACTGTGATTTGCAGTGGCCATTTGTGCTGAGTCAAATCCATATATTAAAAAATCCGTATATAAAAAATCTTTGTATAACAAGGTTGGACCTGTAGGAATAGGTGAAAGCCTTGGAAGCCAACTTGGGCATCAGGAGGTCTTCTGCTGGCCTCCTGACCTCCAGGAGAATGTGTCGAAATGTAAGAGAGGCTTTCGCTCTTTCTCTCCACTAAAGTCCAGATCCAAAAATGGGTCCCAAACTGGGCGACTATTTGCTCCCCCTGACTATGGTCCCAATCCAGCTGCTATTTCCAAAAGATATGTTCCGTAACTACCAAAACAGCAGAAAATATATAACATCCAGTCTGATCCTAAATGTTCCTATATGTCCCATCCTTCCCTTTCATAGTCATTCACAACATCCCATATGCTGTATATGGGAATGTCACTCCATGGACTTTGTTATCTGGACACCCCTTTGACTGCTTCTTTTAACTCCTCAATTTCTCTGCCCCAGGAGGGAAAGAGACCTCCAAATGCAGCCTTCTGGTGGGTCAATGATGATGGGGAAGAGGTGAAGTGGACCTTTGAGGAGTTGGGCTTTTGGTCCCGAAAAGCCGCCAACGTACTAGTTGGTCCATGTGCTTTGCAGAGAGGGGACAGAATTGTCACCGTTCTACCTCGGATTCCAGAGTGGTGGCTACTAAATGTGGCTTGTATGAGAGCAGGTGAGTAAATCCTGACATATTATTAACCCCATTTAAATAATCCCAAAACAGGATCAAGCAGGACATCACTGAAGAACTTTTCTCCTTAATGGCTTTCCTGAAAGCAAGAGTGACCAGATTCATATGTATTCATAGAGTCATAGATTCATATGTATGCCCGGCTGTGTCTCAGCAGCGCGACACTCCATTACCCCCAGGAATTTCATTTTTACCCCATTTGGGGTAATTTACCCCTGTTCCCTGATCACTGGTTAAGGCTATGAATAAATTGGCTTAAATTTCCAGGATTTCTGCAAGCACCAACACACAGCACAGAAATAAAGCAAAGCCTTAACTGAACCCCCATTTCCCCCACCCCACCGTCAGCGCTCCAGTCGTGTTTGGTCAACGGGGTCAGAGGCTCATAAGGGACCAAAAACTGGTTGTTCACTTTATTCCGGTTTCTTTTCCAGGGCTTGTTTTCATTCCAGGGACTTCCATGTTAACCACCAAAGACATTTCCTACCGACTCCAAGCTTCCAAAGCCAAATGTGTGGTCGTCAGTGAGGCGTTGGCTCCTATGGTGGACTCCATCGCATCCGAATCCTCCTTCCTGAAAACCAAGCTCCTTGTTTCCGAAAATTCCCGAGATGGTTGGCTAAGCTTCAAGGACCTGCTCCGGTAGGTATTTTGCAACTTGGAACCTCAATGGATACATGAGATACATGTCTAGTGAGACACTGAGCACAATCCTAACCATGTCTATTCAGAAGGAAGCCCCATTGTGGTCAATGGATCTCACTCCCAGCAAAGTGTTTTTGGGTTGCATCCCATGTCAACATACATTGAAATGAGTACCTGTTGTGGAAGGTAAAACGTGTTTCATGCCAACACTGTGGATCTGTGATTGTTTTAAAGAGCATCACCAGCGGAACATGAATGCGTGAAGACCAAGAGCTGTGAACCCATGGTGATCTATTTTACTAGCGGAAGTACGGGATCTCCTAAAATGGCGGCGCATTCCCATAGCAGTTATGGGATTGGTTTTGCATATAGTGGCAGGTAAATATCAGTCATCTCATTGAGAGCCCAACAGTAGTCCCTTCCCCTTCATGTATATAGAGAGCATTTAGCACACAAGGTTGGAGGGGCCACAGAGAAAAGAAAATTTAAGACCCCCTGCCATGTTCCTGATCAATCACACTGTGCATAAAGGAAAGAAATCCTATTCCCCCTTCCTTATATTGCCCCCTGATTAGGATCCACATCATCTTCTGAGTCATCCTGTAACCCAAATTCCAGACTTTAGTTACTTTTCTCCCCCTCCAAATAGACGCTGGATGGATCTGACACCTTCAGATATCTTCTGGAACACGTCGGACACGGGATGGGTCAAGTCTGCTTGGAGTAGCGTGTTCTCTCCCTGGATTACAGGGTCGTGTGTCTTCGTACATCACTTGCCAAAGTTTGAGCCCAGGGTTATATTAAATGTAAGGCATGAAATTCACTGATGGGGAGATTATTAGTCTACTAGGGACATGGACCCGCATTGCAGGAGTAAAATACTCCCTGTATGCCAAACCCTATTGCTCAACACAACCATTGCCCAACCCCCCATTGCTCAACATCCTCCCATGCACATGAATCCCGTGTGCAACATCCCCCATGTGCATCAACCCCCCAAGTGCATCAACTCCCCGTATGCAACATTCCCCATTCGCAACATTCCCCATGCGCAACAACCTCATGTGCATAAACCCCAGATGTGCATCAACGCCCATGCGCAACACCCTGCTGCAGAACATCCCCCCATTTGCAACATGCCCTCCGTGCAACATCCCCCCACCCTGTGCCCCCTTACTGGTCAAGTGCAGCATCTGGGGTTAGGTGTTAATAAGTCTTCAATGTAAAGTATAGGCCGAAAATGGGTTGCACTCCTTTTCAGACCCTTAGGGGTTAAATTTCTAGAAATCAGTCCTTGATTTCCTTCCATGAATATAATGCTTTTAAGTCCAGGGGTTGGGTCAGAGCATCCATCAGTTAGGGATTCTTCAGTGCAAAGTATAGGGAGGAAAACACGTTGCACCCCCTTCCCCCCCCCTCCAGTTGGAATTTCCGAAAACCAGTTCTTAGTGGGTGCCTCCATCATGGAGGGAACACCCTCCCCAAATTTCACGTTTCTAGGCCCAGCGGTTTTGGCTGGGTTTCGATGAGTTAGTGAGTCAGTCAGTGAGTCATAGAGTCAGTCAGTGACTTTTCAGCTTTATCTACCCTATATACTCACGTATAAGCCTAGTTTTTTGGGCCCCAAAAATGAGCCCAAAAACCCACCTCGGCTTATATGCGGCTCAGTAAAAAAAATTAAGAAAAATGGCGGGTGCGACCTCCAGTGCGTGCCCTCCGAGGCTCTGCAGCCTCTCCAGCTGCTGGCGCTGGCTCTCCAGGCTGCGGAGGAGGCACACGGCGGCAAGACATGGAGCCCACTGCAGCCAAGCCCCTCCTCAGACTCAGGTACTTCTTTGTGGGCCTTACTTCTGAGTAGACATACTCGGGTCAATAAGTTTTCCCAGTATTTGTGGTAAAATTAGGTGCCTCGGCTTATACGCGGGTCGGCTTATACATGAGTATATACGTTCTATAGAGAGATGATGATTCCAATCCAGAATATTGGGAAATGATGCTACTTGAATACGAATGAATAGGAATAGGAATTGCATGGGGAAAATGCTAGGAAGAAGATAGATTCACTGTCAGCAAGGAGCAGCATTTCATATTCTTGGGGCGCAGAAAACACTTTGGGGGAGACCACAGTGATCTGTGATCACATAAGTCACATTTGTGATCTGTCACATATGCAGCGTTCACCTAGATTAGACCATTTTCTCCCTTGCATTCCCCCCATCTAGACTCTCTCAAGATACCCCATCACCACTTTCTGCACAGCAATCACTGCTTATCGTATGTTGGTACAGCATGATCTGGCCAGGTATGTCCCATCTTGGAAGTGGCGTGCAGATGCGAGAGAAGGACGGCTGTGAGAAGTCATGGGTAGTGGATGTTTCCCAGCGCCATGTGCCACCAGAGTTGCCTCTGTTTACCAGACAGAGGGCGCAATCCTAACTGCACTCTGGATTGGCACATGTACCTTACACTCACCTGGGAAGGTTACAAACTTCCCATAAGGATAGGGTTGCCATAATTTTCTTCCTCAAGATTGAGACAGGACTCTCTGTCCCGTTTGCCAGTATGTGAACACCATCCCCCAAAATTGGGATTGTCCCTGTTTTGGGGGACATTTGGCAACCCTACATAAGAGGTGGGGAGGCTACAGCATCTCCTTACACCAACACCATTTCCAACCTTGGTGGGCTAAGTTTGTGTTGGCCGAAGTTGAGGGCTGCCAAATGGGGAGCAGATCCCCGGGGATTCTCACAGATTAGAGTAGTCCCATTGGGACTGCAGTGGCTTTTCCAGGGAAAGGGAAAATGGGACTATAGTTGTGTGATTTATATGATTCTTTCTTGTTATTCTACATCAAGCTACAAATTCAGGAGTCTGCGGCACTGTGTGACTGGAGGGGAACCCCTTAACCCGGAAGTGGCCGAGCAATGGAAAACTCAAACTGGGCTGGTGATTCATGAAGGATACGGACAAACTGAGACCGTATGTCTGTCTTCATTCTTGTCTAGTCTCCAATCCGCAGAGCAAACAGAATTGTGTTTTACACACAAATGGGGCATCCTGATTGATTTAGTAGGAATAGGATGAATCGGGAATACACTCGGACAGGGGTCGGGGAACTTTTTTACCTTTTACCCCAAAATTTATTTAGATACTCTGACGTTACCCCCTTGATTTGAAAGGAAGGAAATCATATATTATTAATATAGTGCGTTGTGTCAGTTCCTTGTATACTACAGTACTGTAACACACGCAGCCGGGCATGCATAGATTCTATATGCAATGAAATGAAATTTCTGGGGGGTAAAAGACAGTCGCACAGCCGAGACACAGCCAGGCATGCAAAGAGATTCATTTGCATGCCCGGCTGTGTCTCGGCATTGCGACTGTCCTTTACCCCCAGGAATTTAATTTTTACCCCATTCGTGGTAATTTACCCCTGTTCCCTGACCACTGCACTAGGATGAGTTGGGAATCTACACCAGTGGTGGGCTGCAGCAGGTTCGCACCTACTCTATAGAACCGGTTGTTAACGAGAGGTAGGCAATATAAAGTTTAAAAATATCCATTTAAAAGTGGCTGCCAGATGGGCAGAGAACCGGTTCTTAATTTCTTTGAAGCCCATCACGGATCTACACCCATGAGTTGGGATTCTATGCCCATGTGTAGGGCTTGCTAGTGGAAACTACACGAAGCGTTGTTGTGGTCCATGATTCCTGGACCATTGGCCATTGCTCCCTGTTAGGGCTATAATCCTATACAAGGATTATATACTCTCTCTATATAGATATATATACATATATATATCATATATATATGATATATATATACATATATGTTGCACTGCAAGGCAGGGTTCCACTGGTTGGTTTCCCATGGCTCCCAATGGAGTCACAATTCACAGTTTGGGAACCAATGGGTTAGTGGAAATGCAAACATGGGTCCAAGCATTGGATTGTGTCCTAGTTTGACGCCTGTTAGAACCTCATGTCACACTGTTTCCCGTGTCAGACATCAGCCCATGTTTTGTATGATCGACCCCCAAATAAAACCAACACAGACCTCATTTGGTTGTGTCGTTCTCTCTTCCAGACCACAATCTGTGCTAATGTGAAAGGAATGAAAATCAAGCCAGGCTCAATGGGGAAAGGATGTCCACCATACGATGTTCAGGTATAAGGACAAGGTTAAGGGTTCCGTATTGGTGTCCATCCGGAGACTGTCAAAAAAATAGTGTGGGAATGTTATATTTCTTCTTATTTTACTATTATTGGTTACCACAAGGAGTATAACAGAAAGGAGGTATGTACATTGCGAAGTGTCCCTGAGAACCTTCTTTGCACTCCGTCAACTGTATCCGACTCCATCTTCCAATCTGAAGAGGAAGCATTGAGGACTTTTCTTCCATAGAACTTAATGGAAACTACTCAGAACTCCCCTCATTTTTTTCAACACCTTAATTCTCACAATATTTTCTATTTATTGGTGTGTAATGAAACTCCAGAGAAAATACATTTGTTTTTATTCTTGGTCCGTTCCATAGAACTTAATGCCGAGATCCAAGCCAAGTTCAGATTCCTCTCTGCTCAGCTGAAACAAAGTACAGTGGTGCCTCACATAAAGAGCTGAATTCGTTCCAGAGGCCTGCTCTTTAAGTGAAACACTCTTTAACTGAAGCAGATTTTTCCATGGGAAATAATGGAAAGTCAGACGATTGGTTCCACAACCCACAAAATATTCATATAAAAATATTAACTGGATGTAAAAATGATGACTCTGGAATTGAATTCAAAACATGCATTCCATGTTCAGGATCCCATGAAGTCTTCTTAGGCTGCAATCCTAAAGACACATTTCTGGGAGTAAGCCCCATTTAACACAATGGAGCTTACTTCTGGGTAGACATGGTTAAGAGGCTGCAATCAAAGCCACTTTCCTGGGAGTAAGCACCATTTAACACAGTGGGGCTTACTTCTGAGTATATAGTTAGGAGACTGCAATCAAAGACACTTTCCTGGGAGGCTTACCTGGGCTGCTGCTGGAGGTTCAAGGTGGTCGGTGGGGGCACTTGGGGGCAGTTAGGGGCAGCTGCCTCTGGCACCCTCAGGCAACAGCCCCCAAGTTGGGGGCAGTTAGAGGCAGCAGCGCTGGCCGGCAGCCCTTTTAAAGAGGCTCCATGAGGAGCGTCAGGGCTGCATAGCACAAGTGCCCATAGCATGCTTGCTTGATAAGTGAAGCGGAGCTTGTTATGTGAAGCAAGATTTCTTGGGAAATTTTTGCCTGTTATGTGAAACGCTTGTTAAGCACGGTACCACTGTATATGCTCCCATCCTAAAGACACTTTCCTAGAAGTAAGTTCCATTGAACACAATGAGGCTTATTTCTGAGTAGATATAGTTAGAATTGTGCTCTGTGTATATTATTTCTCCAGGTTGTCGATGATCAAGGAAATATTAGGCCCCCCGGGGAAGAAGGAGACGTTGCGATCAGAATTAAACCAAAGCGGCCATTCTCCCTTTTTCTCCAGTACTTAGTAAGTTCTTTTCAGTATGTTTCTAATTTAACAGGTGTGGTTAAAATTGATCCTGCTTTGCCCATTGATTGAACCACTGAATTTTGATTTCATTTGGAGTATCTGTCATGTATGGGGGTGCTTTAAATCCTCATGTGGCCCCAGTTATCCCGGCCACGCTGTGATGCAAGATCTCCTTACTATTATTTAATCTTGGGGTACTATTGGCAACTCAGATTATTTGATCTTAGCTATGGGTGGATCTATTGAACATGGTGGAATAACGCCATGGTTGTCACTAGGATAATCCGGAGAAAACCAAAGCCACGGAGCGTGGGGACTTTTATATCACTGGAGACAGAGGGATGATGGATGAAGAAGGCTACGTTTGGTTTGTTGGAAGGTCGGATGATGTCATTAATTCTGCTGGGTACGTCCCTTTGAGTTGGATTTGCTTCTCTTTATTTAGGTACAAGAGGCATTAATTTTTGCAGGTTCATCTTCCCCCCTCTTTCTCTTAGGTATCGTATCAGCCCCTTTGAGGTGGAAAGTGCCCTCCAAGAACACCCAGCTGTAGCTGAATCGGCTGTGGTGAGCAGCCCAGATCCCGTCAGAGGAGAGGTAAAGGGAATTGGCTCAGGGCACAATCCAGAGGAGTCCTTGCTCTGGTGTAAGAACAAATTGCTCTGGATTGCAATATGAATTTCCCATAGGTTTTCACTAGGTGGTGCACGAGTGCACGTAATGTCTCTTATGTGCTCCCATAATTACTCTGGATTGTAGGGTATGTCTGTCAACTGGGAGAAACGATAAGGTTGTTCATGAGAGATGACCTCTTAATTCTTAATGAAATTCTTAATTCTTAATGAAATGAAATAATGAAATTCTTGATGAATAGCATGTCAACTCAGAAGTAAGACCCATTATAGTCAATAGTGCATACGCCCTGGTAAGTATAGATAGTATTCTTATCCTACAATCCAGAGTAACTACGGGAGCACATAAGAGACA